>VZTD01001779.1:137117-251026 GCA_013397725.1 Rhagologus leucostigma
GCGGTCGGAGTGGCGGCCGCGGGCGGCTCTGGGTGTTCCTCCGCTAGGCCGGGGGCTGTGGCTGCTCCCGTGCTGGCTCGCGGCCCGCCCTCGTCGGAGCATTGTGGCGGTGCCCGGGATCAGGGATGCAGGTGACCCCCAGCGGCCCGTCGGTGGGACAGAGGTGCTAGGCCTGGCAGCCCCCTGAGCAGCGAGCAGCGCCTTGGTCCCTGCCTCCATTTGAGAGTTCTGCTGCACCTGTTCCTGGTTCCATTTAAATGGGCGTACAACACTCATCATTGCTCTTCCTTACCATCAATGTGTTCCTAGTCGGGAGAGTCTTGTGCCAGCTCCTAATATTGTATTTGCCTTTTATATAGTTGCAGTGTGTGGGTAATCATAATCATCCTGCCATTGGAACAGTCTCCTGAGTCTTGTTTGTTGCTCCCATCTTCAGAAGAAATTCTTACTAGTGGTTCCTAAGTGTGTGAAATTTATATTATTATTGATTCTTGTCCCACTGCAACTATCAACCTCTTTATCATACCATAGAAGCAAAGAATGGTTTGGGTTGGAACGGAGCCTAAAGGCCAACTTTACAAACCCATGGGACACTTTCATTAATATTGTAAGGAGTCCAGTGAAAGCTTAACAGAGATCAAGAACTTTGTATTCAATGTTTTATTAGCGCCTGTATTTTTTTCTACTGGAGGAAACACTTCTTATGAGGAAAGGTGGAGGGAGTTGGGCCTGTTGAGCTCAGAGAAGACAAGACTGAGAGGGGGTTTTATCAATGTCCACAAATATCTGAAAAACAGCTATCAGGAGGATGGGAACAAGTGGTGCCCAGTGACAGGACAGGGCAACAGGCACAAACTGATACACAAGGAGTTCCATCTGAATAGGAAGAAAATTTTCTTTACTTTGAGGGCAGAAGAGCACTGGAGTAGGCTGCCCAGAGAAGTTGTGGAGTCTCCTTCTCTGGAGATACTCAAAAGCTGTCTGGATGAGATCCTGTGCAACCTGCTCTGGGTGACCCTGCTTTAGCAGGGGGTTTGGACTAGATGTTCTCCAGACATCTCTGCCCACCCCAGCCACTCCAGCAGAACAGTGAGGAGAGAGGGGTAAAAAAAAAAGGCTAGGAAGAGCAGCAATTTCCAGTCTTTATAGTGTCACTAGTCCAGATAGCCTTTGGAAATCCCTAAGTGTGGCTGCAGCTTAGGCAGAGCTGGCTCAAGTGCTGGGCCAGAGGAGTTCTCCCAGCTTTAGCACAGTTGTATTCTGAGTCTACTGCCTTTGTTACTGTAGAGCATTTGCCATGGGGAAATTGGAAAACCTGTTGCCTGAACCATTTAAAACAGAGCAAAAAAACTAGACAAAGGGGTATAAAGCAGAAGCTTTAGCTGGCCTTTAGAATTCTCTAGGAATGATACGAGATTATATATTTTATGTCACAGTGCATTCCTTAGTGAGGAAATTTAAAACAAATCAGCCATTTGTGTTATGTTGAAGCCAAGTATTGGGTAAAACTTCCACGTGGTGTCTTTCTTCCCCAGTAAACACATGACTTGTTGTGTGAACTGATAAAATGGCATTTACAATTTAAAAAAATTAACATGACCCAAAAACCTTTTCAGTGAGCTTGCACAGGATGTGATTTCACATCACATACAAGCCTTACCTGGAGAACTACAGTGTACACTTTTTTTAGTTATTAAATAACCTGCAGGTATAATGAGGAAATCTGTGGACTGCTCCCAGCTTATCTCCACTTTTGTCTGTGGTCATGATGTGATTTGCAGAAGAAACTTATTTAAACAGAGGTGATTGTTACATGTGCATTTGTTGCCAGATTTTGTTATTGTGAGTCACTGTGGTTTCATTCATTGAAGCTGAAGTTTTTGTGGAGCAGTAATGGACTGATGTGGACTGATAGCAGAGTTAATACTTTATACTGGATAAATCTGTATGCATTATGGGTTCAGATACAAGATAGTTCCTTCTCTTAGGAACTTGCTCCTGCTGCCTTCTTTCTCACCAGCAGAGGCCCAGCTAACATACCAATTTCAAAACTGGAACAAGGGTAAATCTCTTGCTGACACTGTGTCAACAACATGTTTTAAAGACTGGCTATGTCTGTGAGTTCCTCTAGATGTGATTTCCCTACCATAACCTGAATAGTGGGACTGATTTAATTGTATTAGAAACTGGAAGTTCAGAAACACTCAGAGAATCAGTAATGACTGGAGAGGAGCCATCAGCAGATGGCTGTATCATATCACAAGAACTGAGAGCTTTGTGTTATGCTGAGCCTGCTTCATCAGGGCATGTAAGCAGCTCACTGAAGACAATGTGATTTTTATATGCCTACAACCAAGTGTGCTAAACCATACTTGTGTTCACTTCTGGTCAATCAATAGTCTCAAATTCTCACAGATAATTAGCAGTCAAATATCTTGATTTTTATATATAACACACCTTAAGAAAACAGCAGTTAGCCTTTGTAGTACTGACACTGAGGAATGAGCTATGCTGAATAGGAGGATGTTACTACATTCTGTTAAATATTACATTTAAAATATGTTGGAGAAACGAAAGGCACAAAAGAATAAAAGGTAATGCTCTAGATTTAAAAAAATTAGCTGGTATGCAAGATCATAAAGCTTCCTGTTAAAGTTGTTCACCACAAAGTGTTTTGAGGACAAAAATAGAAAAGTTTTTCTGATGCATTTCACCATTATTTCCTAGGTGCTTTTGTTAAGTCTTCCTAGAAAATAATGTAAGCGGTTAAGTAATGCTAAAATAACATTTTAGGTGATTACCCAGCTGACATCCCCTTGGCCTTTAATCAGCTCTCTGCACTTTGAAAGGCAGTTTAAGAAAGTGGTGGGCTATCAGCAGGAAAATTTCTTACACTTTTGGTGTGTGGAACTTTGACTTGCTGCACAGGTTTTAAAATCTGTAGAAGTATTTTCTATAGACTGCAGGTTTGCTTATGCTTCATTTAACTTAAATACAGCTGTTTAAACATGGCACTGAACTTGTAAGCCAGCTTTTATGATGGTCTTTGGAGAAACAATTCCAGTGGCAATAAAGACTGCATGAGCTTACTTGAGAAAAAGTGACTTGGGCTAACCTGGCACTCAGGCTAATGTGCACAAAAACCAGTTCTTGTAGCATCAATGACTGCAAGCTGTCATGTTGCTGTAGTTCCACTGCCCTCAGCCCACTGGGTGTTTGTGTAAAGAGAAGGGCAGACACAGAAATTCAGTGAAGCTCATTAGCAGCACACACATCACAGCACTGGCTGTCACCCTTAGGAGCACTCTGTCCAGTCTGAACTCTCACACTGTCACTTGGACACCTTTATCCATACAAGGATATGTATTTGTTTTGTCCTACAGGCAGATATGGATGTTTCCCTAAGGATAGTGACTAGATTTGGAAAACAACAAAGGTTTCTGTGATTTTTACAACAGCCAGTGTCAATACAGCAGAATCACAAGCATGATACTAGTTTTGATTTTCAGAGTATTTTTATTACTGTTTCAATTGTACAATTTCAAAGATAGAGAACAATACATAGTGTACGATACGTAACTTGCATGGTTCCCAGGTTTTAAAGTCATGTGCTAAGGTTCAGGCTGCAGAAGAGAGTTCAGCATGCCTAAAATGAAAGCAGGCACATACACACAGCTGTACATTGCTGCAGCACTAGCACAATCTTGTGTGGCAAATGCAACATTATGAGCACCACCTGCCATTAGGAGACTGGATGTACCAAAGGGTTACTGACATGGATCCTTAACATTCTGCCACTGTAGCATTTTTTCATGTCTAAGTGACATCACTAGAAAAACACCCCACAAAATGAAATTACAAATCTGATACACATTTTGCATAGTTAAAATTATGTCTGGATAACCTTGGTTACTGGATTTTTTTCTTCTGGGCTTTGTACTTTTGCTTTGAGCCTGAACCATTATTCAAAACACTCCCTCATTCATTGCCCCCCAGTCACTCCAGACACCTTTCCATTTCTTGGGCTGCTTTCTTTTCCTTAACATCTTTTAACCTTTTGTATTCCTCCTACAGCAATATGCTGTGCCAGACGTCCACTCCCTCCCCTTTGGCTACTCCTGTTTATTTTCTTCAGCTTTTCCCTCCTCTTCATTCCTTTCCCCTCTCTTCTGTTACTCTTCTTAACGCCTCTGGGCTCTTTCTTATTGTCATCCATTCTGCCTATCTCTTGATAGACAATGCCACAGGTTTCTCCTTGTTGCATCCAGTTGCTACTGCTATTCGCAATACCACTTCTAAATCCTTCAAAAGCATTCACCTCCAGGTGCCTCATTCTTTCCATAATTGCACATGGATGTAACCCCCAAAATTCCAGTAGTTTTTAATGGTTTTTTTAATAGTGAATAGAAGATGAAAATCCAACTCACTGCCTTGAATTGTAGCTAGAAAGAAGAAGCTCATAGAGGGAAACAGAATGAAAAATTACAATCCCAATGTAATAGTGCACATTCCCTCTCTTGAACTTGGGGTTGTTTGGGTTTTTTCCCTCTTAGCATGGAGTTAAACTTCTTCACAGCATGTCAACTTATTGTCACAATTTTCTGCTACAGTGAACTTAAACAAGTTTGATCACATTTGCTTCTTTAATCCGTTGATATGGGTTGTTGTTATAAATTCCCACTGTTCTTTGCTAAATTCTTTTTAACTAGTCCCTAGCATCAGGAAAATATCTGCCTCCTACCTGCTGACACCAGAACAGGGAAGAGAAAAAATTCACATGCATGCTCTGTAATGCAAAGGCTGCTGAGACAAGCACACTTTAAAAATATTACAGGGCAGCCTGGAGCACTGATTACTTATAGCACAAGCAGCTGTGCAAGTTTTTGCACGCCTACTGTGTGCAAAATGAAAGCTCTTCTTCCTTCAAAGTCACTTAAGACTTTTAAATCAAAAGCAAGTAAGTTGCTTATAAGCTGATTGTCTGCAACTTACTTTTTGCCAGTAATTGTAACTTTGATCTCTGGTTCTGCTATAGATTTGGGCTTGTTTGATTTTGTTGGTGGGGTTTTTTTTGTTGTTTGTTTGTCCTGTGAAAGTCAATGCAACAAGCCCAAGTGTTTAGCAGCAAAGGGAGCCAAACCAGGTTTTGCTCATTTGCCCCAGCCCTGGCCCTAGCAACAGGCAGGAACATTACTACAACCAGACAGAACTCCTGTTGTCACACAGCTCTGCCCAAGCAGTTTCCATTCAGGTTTCAAGTCTGCACACAAGCTAATTACTCACATACATTAAGAACCACTTTGAGTATTTAACTGTATTTTTTTAGTATGGCTTTAGGCTTATTTTTCTGTTAGTTAAACATTTAAAAGGAAAATACTTCATTAAAAAACACTACACATTTTGAGATAAGCTAGTGCCTGTGAAAAGTGCTAGGTTAGTAACTCTGGAAAGTGCAGTCCTCCATATACCAAAAATATAGACAGCAACAGTGCAGGCACCTCTGATCTGCCTGCAGCAGTGAGGTGCCAGCACAGGGAACAGGGGGAAGGAAGGGTGATTAGCCCCTAGTTTGATTCCCTGCTGACATACACAGGAACAGCAGTTCTGAGCACCTGTCAGTCACAGCATCACTGCCAACACCCAAATGGATGTACTGGACAGCACAGGTACCAGTTCCACAGCTCTTTTCTGCCCTCTTAGTCAACACAGAATCATCATCCTTGAGGTAGATGACCGGATATTCCAACACACTTTCCCTGCACCTTTCAGTATCAAATATTTCAAGTAAAACATACCTATTTTCAAGCACTGGAACTAGTGATTTCACTTTTGCCCACAGCATTATCCCTACTGTATCCTGTCTGGAATGAGCTCTTTTGTGTTACATTTGATGCTTTACATTTTCAAAGCCCATCCAAAAATCAGCTAAATGAGGATTACATTAAACCCTACAACTGAATCATACTATAAGATTATATATAGTGTCTCTCTCTATATATATATTGTATCTCTATAGTTTTATGGCCAACTTATAAGCCCCTGAGAACAGAGTTTATGCAGAAACACTGGCACCAGTAACACTAGAGGACGCAGCTTTATTTAGATGTAATTAGCATAGAAAGCACCTAGAATTATTTATATTTTCTATTTATAGTAGATTAACTCTTTGGACATTTTCATGACTATATTAAGAATACATTTGTTAATCTTAACATCCATTGTGGGAAGTTTGTATTTACATACAAATACATACAGACTTGATGTGAAAGAGCAAGAAGGAAGAAAAGAAAGTGCCTGCTCTTGTGCCCTTATTTATATACATGTGTAGTGCCTTTAAATCATTTCATATGAGTGTGGGTCCCGGTGTGAATAAAAGTTACAAGTTCTGTTTCATAATGCTTTATGCATCTATTATTTTGACAGACTATTTAAACTATTTTTACAAATACATCCTACAGTAAGTGTGTCTAGGGGCTCAGGCATCCAGCCCTGAGAGAAACACAAAGTCTGTCCCCTGCATTTGTAAAAATCTCCCAGACGGGGCACATGTTCAGAATTAACTATTTTTACAACTCTACTGAAACACGCCTGTCCGCCCAGCACAGGGAATGATCCCTCAAGGTTCAAGGAGGGAGGATCCCTCGAGCCTTCTGGTCTACGCTGGGACCCATCACTCATGGTTACTCCTTCACTGTTGTAAGACTTGGACAAGTCATTCAAGTTCATCTTGGTGACACAGTAACAGCTTGCTTAAACTGCAAAACGAGCCAAACCCAATTCAAAATAGATTCTGTGTTTTCGTATCTACCTACAGCTGTTGCTGTCCATAAAAAGTGACTTCAGTTCAAGACAATATTACATCACCTGTGAAAATGAAACCATCCATGTTTCAGAGTACAGGAGCATCTTATATTGGCTACATTCTTCATTAAAGTCTCCTAATACAACCTTGGTTTGCAACATACTTTGAAAGACAAACTAAACATGTTTGCAATACTTCCACAGGAAAATGGAATTCTTTCCAGACTGGAAGAATATGAATTTTGGTAAGTCAACAGTGACAACATTTCTGTAGGTAAAAAGTACAAATTCGTGTGTATTACCTCTGAAGATTTTACACTGCTACCTACAGGGACTTTCCCATTTTCTTCATTTTGATGTGCTTTACCAGTTGAATAGTACATTTTGACCAAGAGTCATAAAGTATATTTGACTGCTGCCTCCTGACTGTACAGATGCAAAGAACACCTTGAAAGGGGAAAAAAAAAGAAGAAAAAAAAGATGCTACTGTCAGTTTATATTTATGAAAATATTTATACTCATATAGCAAAGGTGATAGAATGCCAGAGTCCCAAATACAAGGATATACATAGATCACAATAAAATTTTAATCCCAGGAGAAACTTTTTAAAGCGAAACTGTACTTGTGCTACAACTGCATTTTTTTCTTTTCCTACTTGAAAAGACATAGGAGAATGTTTAAAAATAATTTATCTAAGGTTTTAGGGCTTCAGTTTTCTAAATATGACAGTGGGACTAAACAGATTTCAGAGAACATTTATCAAAATTGCTATATGCAAGGTATCATACCTGATTATCCATACCCTGGTGTCTGTAATTAAGAGTGCTGGGGTTTTTTTTCCCCATGATGACTGATCTTAACTGCCTGTAATTTCAGTAGCTCAGGAGAGGCAGTCCTGTAGCTGGGAATTTTTGTGGCTGACTCACTAAACCTCCCCACTACACCTGTAGTGCTGTGCAGTTCACAATGCCTGTATTTGTTATCACTGATAGCAGTGAAGGCTATGTGGAATAGAGAGTTCTAACAGAGCTGGTGGTGGGAACGTGTGCAATATCCATAATGAATATCCATAATGGGTGCTTTGTGGGATCAGTGACTATGTTGGCTTTGAACGGGGAAGTTATACCAAGGTAGGAAATAACCAGTCACAAAGTTACCGAAATGAACTGGTCTGTCATAGTCAGCTATTACTCATTTTTGGTAAGTCACCACACTGTAGTCCTCTCTGTACCTTGTCATTTCTTTCACATAGAAATTTTAGCTTCTGTGCTTTCTTGTGCATAAATACTCCTTCCAGATTTCCTGTTTCCACAGAGCGTAGTTCAATTGCTTTTTCTCCCCAGCCCATGACCTGATTGGACTGAAGGTAAGCTAAAAGAAAAGAAAGAGAAAAAAAAATTGGTACTATTTAACAGCTGAAAGACTGGTTCTTGCCTCATTTACGTTAATTATGGATCTGATGCATTTCTCTTTGATAACAATATATTCTGAATTATTTGTATTTTAAGTTTACACAAAAAGCCTTAGGAATAGTAACTAAATTTCAGTTTCTCCTCTCAGACTTATTTTGAACTCTACATATAAATCTTAACTACTGCCGTGTATCTTAGACTCACAAAAGCTTGGACGAAACCTCTGAAGGGCATCTTGTTTAACCGCTGGTCCCAAAGTGGGGCCAAATTAGACAAGGTTACTCAGGACCTTGTACAGATATGTTTTGGTATTTCACAACCCTTCTAAGACCCTGCTGTAATGCATCACTACTTTCAAGGTTGAACATTTCTTCCCAATATTTTGGTACAACTTGTGCCCATCTTTGCCTCTCATCCTTTAAGTTTTCATATTCAAGAAAAGTCTTGACTGCCTTCTCTGTACCCACTGTACTATGTTCCTATTAGGAAGCTGGGTTTGTATTTACTATGGAGTTCAGCTTAGTCTGAAACCTAAATACTTCAGAATCTGAGACCATGGCACGATTAATTTAGTGTCTTCCCATCACTGGTTATGTCCAGTATTTCCAAAACCAAAAGAAGATATTCCAGCACTGTGGAAGCTTACTACAATACTCCCTTTAAATCTGGCAATAAGAAATTTGAATAGTGATGAAGGAGTTAACAGCACAGATTTCAAATTAGGCACAGTTTCAGTGAAAGCCCTCCAATTGGTACTTGTATGGGCTTCCAAGGTAAAATCCCATTAGTTACGCTCTATTGGTAGTCAGTGCTCAGAAATTGTTCTTCTTCCTTAACTATCAACTGTTATTTCATTAGTCTGAGAATTCTGGTGCTCTAAAATGTTGTAGAGGGAATGTTTGCACTGGACTGGGTTTTAGCTTCAATGGACGGAGCATGCCTGCCCTACATTATTAGTGTGAGCAAAGTCTGCTTCTTAAAACCTTCCTTGTTGATTTAGGTTTTTGTCTAAAAATTAAGCTTTCAGTACAGACTGATACAGGAAGCAACAGTCTGCAATCCTGCTTGAGAAGGACAGCAGAAAATAAAGGCAATATGCCCATGTGACTGTATATACTTCTAGCAGGGTTGATTAGGTTGGAATCCTTGCTTTATAATTGCTGTTAGAACAAATGTATCAAAGT
This sequence comes from Rhagologus leucostigma, assembly GCA_013397725.1. Lineage (NCBI taxonomy): Eukaryota > Metazoa > Chordata > Aves > Passeriformes > Rhagologus > Rhagologus leucostigma. Next base: position 146,516 of record VZTD01001779.1, read on the forward strand.
CATACCCCCCTGGAAACCCATATGGTTTGGTTACAGTGTCGTGATTTTAGTTTCCTCAGAGTCTATAAATTTCCCCTAAATCTGTTCAGAAGACTTTCAGTTATTCTTTGTGCACACTAAAGGCTTCCCCGCCACTAGTGCTGAGAGCAAGATAATTCTTTCCCAGGATGCCAGTCATGAGGAAAGAGGAAGAAACCAACCTATTTTAAAAGCAAAGCAACAGTGAGCAACTGAGGGTAAGTGGCAAAAGAGGAGGAGGAATATTTTCTAAAACTCAAACACATGAAATTAATATATTTTAAAATATTTTCTTTATGCTTCAGGCTGTACAACAGGGCATCATTGCTGCAGGCTGTGAAGAAACTGTCATTAACATTTCTGAACAGTGCAGCAGTAGCAGGATGAGCCCAGGGCAGCACCCATGCAAGTCTACAGTGTCTGAAAAGTAAGTCCAAACCACACAAAGTGAGGAACATAAAAATGATACAATACTCAGACCTTTTCTATTTTTTGTACCAACTGACATCACATTAACCTTTTCAAACTTTGCTTTTGACCACAACAGAGACTGACGCACCCTGTGGTTCTGCGGGATGGGAAGCAAGGCAGGTGCATATATATAAACAGCATGAAACCATTCTGTGGCTAGTATAGGTCATATAGGTCTAGCAATAAAGAACTAGTAAGTCTCCTGATCTTTTCCACTACAGGAAATTTACACTCCAGGTGTCACTATGCTGTGTCTGTATCTGTGCCTTTGGCAGATTTCAATTTGATAGCTTCCTTGCAGCTCCCAGTAACCACTTCATTAGTCTCTGCTGCAACCTCTAGGTCATCTGCTGGACTACTTCTGCTGTGTTCTGAAGAGATCTGACCTCCAGGCAGTATTCAAACAGGAACATAACAAACCAGATACGCCAAGTTCAGCCCTGACGCTTTGCTGAATGGCCAATGTACCAAGAACTTGTCAACTGACAATGGCAGGTTTAAGCACAAGTAGCATAAAAACTCAGTTTTGTAGCAGAATCAAAAAATTCTTTCCCAAATTTTATCTGTGAAACAGCATGCAGACAAAATGGCCTCATTACACCATTTGCACAGTTGTCCAGTAATAAGGGCTTATCTATACATGGAAATTATTTGAAGGATAGCAGGTTATGAATTCAAAGGTCAGTACTGAGCCATGATAATCCTACCAACATGGGACCTTTTAGAGGTGTTTCATGTGAGATGAACTGAGAGCAGATACTCAGAATAAAGTTGTCTTATTTTGGAATAGCTCCTATACTACAAGCAACTTGAGAATAGTTCCTTTGAGTCCCCTTTCCACTGCAGCTTTAGATAAAAATATCTTATGCTTCCAGCTGGTATGTTGTGGAGCACTGAGGCAGTAATTTAACCACCTTTTGGTAACACTGTCTATTTCTCTACAGAATAGTCTTTTTGCTTCTAAAATGTACAGGGAAAAGGAAATAAAGACTTTTACTGGTTCCTCTGGGAATATCCAGATTTGTGGCAACCCTCTATGGCTACATACTGTAAATAATTCATTACTCACACAAAAGGGCAAGAGTTCTCCCAAAACTTACTAACTTAATGCTGGGGTTTTAGGAGTTCTTTTTTTTTTCCTTCTTTTTTTCCTCTTAAACAATTTTTCCCCATGCTAAGGGACAAATAGCTGGGTGCTTAAGAGACACAAAAGGGCCTGGCCACAAGGGGAGGGGTCCAGCTGTCCTCTTTTACTTGGGGTTTCTCATGTGGGGGGAGATGCTGCGAGATTTGAACTGACAAAAAGGGGTTGGGTACGGTGCCTAGGGCTCTTTGTTCTTCCGGCGTTCGGAGTGGAGGGAGAGCCTGCAGTCGTGGTAGGAAGAATTCGGCGTTGCTGCGGGGTTCTGCCTTCTGCTGCCTTCCTTCTACCCCGAGTGGAGCTTGCTCGCTGGAGCAGCCGTTTGCACTGGGACCCTATTTAACACCCTACCTCACTAAAGAGGGACCCTTTTCACTATCTGCTTGGGTGCCTCAGGGGGCCCCGGGACCCCAAGCCCGCCTTCCCCTGCTCTACCGAGAGGCAGCTGCCCTGCCTCCGCTGAGCCTGTGCTGCTGCTTTGAGGCTTCGCTACACTGTGGCACTGCCAGCGCCGTCACCCCCTGCCTGCCCAGACCTCCTGGAGTTTCCTGCTGCAGCTCCGGAGCTCCGTGCATCTCATCTACCACCCGGGATTTTGTGTTCGTCCCTGCTGTTCCAGCCTGCTGTTCCCCGGGGGTCCTGCTGAAGCACCAGGATCGGCTGCCCAGGGGTTTGTGAAGCCTTTCTCCCATCCTTTCCCGGCTCGGGCACATCCGCCATTACCGCGTGCCCCCCGAGCTCGCTCCGGAGCGCCCCCTGCAGCCGCGGGGGAACCATCGCACCCGCCCTGCTCACCGGGAGCCGCCAGCGCCCCTGCCGGCCGTGACCGGAACTGCACCGAAAGGGAAAGGGCCTGACAGCCGAGAAGGCTGCACTGGCTTCTGGTTCTGTTTGTTGTTACTGCCATAGTTACTGGTGTTTTGTTTGCCTTGCTATATATATCTATCTATATATATTTATAAGTAAAGAACTGTTATTCCTATTCCTCATATCTTTGCCTGAAAGCCCCTTAATTTCAAAATTACAATAATTTGGAGGGAAGGGGGTGACATTTTCCATTCCAAGGGAGGCTCCTGCCTTCCTTAGAAGACACCTGTCTTTCAAACCAAGACACTTGATGTTTCTTAATGCTGTTTTAAAACCTGTTCTAAAGAAAGAAAATATTACAGCTATATTTATATTTAGCCCTACATATGTGTCCATCTTTTAGATTAAACATAGAATACTTCTACAGTTTTAATTTCCCATGGGATTTGAGGTTCCTGTCTCCGGTTTCTTATTAACAGATTGGTCACAGAGGTCCCAATTTAAGACTAGGAATAAGATGTATTTAGATTCCCTGCCCTAAATCCATCTATTGTAATACAAACTATTTTTTATTTTTTGTATCAAAATACTCTCACCCAACTACAAAATTTTCTTTCAAAATACTTGTTTAAAGAAATCAAGAAATGAGCGAAAGATGACTAGAGAGCACCCTGAGGGTAACACAAGACCCTTCTATCTCTGCAACACAGAGCGAAAATTGAGATAAGCTCATACAGACTTCAGGAGGTGTGAAATGGGTCTAGAAATCCCAGTCAGGAAACAGGATCTTTTAAGAAACTGTCAAGTTGTCCCTAAGCTGGGCCCATTCAAATAACAGTTATTCACACTTCTCTCATAATGGTTTTGTCTGCAGCCAAGGGTAACAAAGGATTAAGAAAATTAAGAGCAGTTAGTGGTAAAATTATTAAAATAACAATTAACAGAGGTCCTTATGTGAAGTTTGAGTTGTGTGTTTATAAGTTAGGTTAATTTTTAATGGAAATGTGATTCCAATCAGAAGTCAAATTTGGTTTGTACCGCAACCCAAAGATGGGCTTTTCCTAAAACTACTCAGGTAGAAGTGAAAGGAAAAAGGTGAACATCCTTGATTTTTCACTGCGTTATCCAGTTTTCTCCAAGCTAGTAAGAGGCTTCTGTGCAGTCTAATTGTCTTGGGCTTGTTTTGTTGGTATGTTTGTTTTAAAATAAAGAACAGGAGTGAGACAGAAATTAACAAGTAATGAACCCAAAAATCTGCCTGTGTTGTTCTTCATTTTCTCCATACTGTTAGCTTGAAGCCCTATGGGAAAGGTGAAACCAATAGCTGTCCTGGCTCCAGTACAACCAGAATCTCCTCCTACACAGCCAACTGCAAGCATGGGGAGATTAAGAATCTATCCCAAATACCCTGGGCTGGCAGCCCTGTGAATTTAAAGTGATAAAATGACGGGGTCATTTGACAGCAGTTAGAGATCTCTTCAGTAACTGAACCCTCTGTAGCTGTGAATTTCTACATAAAATGCTGTGAGCTATGAACAACCAAAACACATTTTTCCCCCTGTAATTCACATAATTGTCCCTGTGAAAATTGGTGCTAAACTGCATCCTCAGTGAAGTCTGTCTGTGTAGTCAATGTGTGATGAAATAAACAGTGTGACAAGAATACAGACCGTGGTCCAAATGGAAAGCCCCTATTGCAATCATTGGCTGTGTTAACACAAACACCCATAAATCTGTTTACTCTTTTACACATCTGGTTTGCGTAGAAGCTGCTTTATGTGCCATACAACCACTTTCACATAGATACAAACCTCATAAAGAAGTCAGGCTTCATGCAGCAGAATCTTGTATTTAATAAAGAGCTATTTTTCATACATACCTACAGATGCTGGCATTTCTCCCCACTGTAGAACAGTCTCCTTTGTGAAATGCCCATATATATCAATGTAGATGCCTTCATCTTCATAGGTGAGCAGGAGCTCCATGCCACTGGTGTTCGGGAGGATGATAATGGCATGTGGGCAAATTGTCCCCTGGATCTAGAATTGTATTTTACTAAGATTTATATCAGAACATGGACTGCAATTTCAGTGATGACATCAATCTTACTAGCTTGGCAGAGCAATAAAAAGAACTAGCTCATGGCTCATGGAAAGTGAAAGAAATGCCTGTTTTCAGAGGCTGTATAGTTTGCTAGTGAGCCTCTGAAACAGACTTTCTCCCCTTCTCCCCCCTTTGAATATGACAGTAGGTTTGCAAATAAATCAGCGTTCAACATTTCACTTTAAATTTACCAGTGTTAATTGGTTTCAAGAAGCCATGGAGCCACTGAGACACAATAATATTTACTTAGTCACTCACAAAATACTTGCATTATATAAATAGGAGAAGGGTGAAATAAATTTGAATTCACAACTTTTTCCAAAGATAGAGGAAGGACAGAAACTTCCACATTCCAGGAGATCAGTGCTTTCACTTTCCATGATATTTCCCTATCCACACTCACAAGTTAAGAAACCTGCAAATTTAATAATATTCATCTCGCTGTAAAAAGTTCCCTGAACCTTTTCACTCTGTCCTTCCCTTCCCACATCCTTCACTACAAATAGCTGCCCATTTGACTGCTGCTGGGCACACCTCTGCATGCCACAGGAACAGTGCATTTCACTCACACGAATCTCTCCCAGAAGCCAACATATCCCAAGCAAAAAACAAAACCAAAGTTGAAGTATACAACTATGAAGGTGGGGTTTTATGAAAGCATTTGTGAAAGAAAAAGAGGACAGCCTTAAAAAAACAGTAACAAAGCATTTCCTTGTTTAAAGTGCTACTCAAAACAGGATGTTAAATAGTAAATTAAACCACCACAATTAATATTTTTATAAGAAGTATATGACTGGAGCTTTACATCATTCTCATATGCCAGCCACACACAGGTCTTTTTTTTTCCTCAAGCACAGACATTGATGCACACCATAAGGGCACAACAAACAGTTAAAGAAGCACTGAAGCTGTACTTGCCAAACTGAATACACTCAGGCCACCCACTTGACTCCGTGCCTCTGCAACAACTATCCGCAACACAAGAATGGGGATCCAGAGCCGCAGAGCAATTTTAATGCGTTGCCTTGGTACTCGCATGAGCGACCGGAGCAGGTAAGAGATGAAGAAAGAGATGGGGAACCAGGAAAAGAGGCTACCAGAAAGCAAGAGTATCTCAAGTCAGCCTGTTACAGTCTGGGCTATTGCCACCACAAAGCTCCTTGGAGAATTATCCAGTTCTAGCAGATGCTCTTTTAAAATAATAGAATATCAAAAAAGATAGAGCTGCTGTAGCAGCTGATTTATTTCAGGTCTAAGACTGAAGGGAAAAAATATTTTTAGTCCGTGCTAACTTGTGGCTGAAGAGCTCACACAAGCACAGTCAGTCTCAGTTGCCTCCCATATTCAGGGCAGTCACCTGGGAAATCTCTCTCATCAGGTACCTAATTGTATTTGCAGCCTGTTGAAAAAGTAAAGCCTCTAAGAAGGTTCACTTTTTTTTTCGCCTTTCCTCTCTTGGGCAATTATGCTAATGATCCATTTGACAAGTCACTGTTCACCTTGCTCAGCAACCCGCTTCCAGAAAGGCATGTGGGTACCACGCTTCAATTTACAAACTGATGTGAATTCATCATAGCTGCATAGTTAACAAAGCTACTGTCAGATTAAATACACCTTTTAACAAGACAAATACTAAGTACCTTAAAAAAAACAACGCAGAAATAAACAGTACAAGCCTTTAGCAGGTGATTCAACAGTTAGAAAAATCATTTTTCAGTTAAGAGAAGTCTATAAATCTAACAGCCATCCTCCCACACTGTGTCCATCAGGAACACAGGTCTGACAGAACGTGGAGGTTGTGGCTTGCAGGGGCAGTAGAGTGATCAAGTGGCTTGCACAGGAGGAGTGGGTTTTCATTTGGGTTGAAAACAAGGGGCTGAGAGTGGAGAAAAGTTAAAAAATACATGGATTCACGGCACAGGCTGCAACATGCAGATCTGGAATGAGATTTCTTCAGACCTCCCAAGCATAACTTTGGGACACATGGCCTGGGGATGTAAGGAGGCCATGGCACCCTCAGCCCCTGTGGAGTGCTGTTGACTTCAGGGAGGGTTCAAGTGTGCACAGAAGTTTCTCTGTCAGGAGCCTCCCATCAGACTGGAGCCAGTCTGGAACCTGCCAGTTTGCTGAACCTAAGCCCCCAAGATTCTCTGGCTTTTGGGACTCACAGCTTTGAAAAGAACAGCTAAAAAATAAGCAAACAAACAAAAATCCAAAAATATTAACACCATAGCATAGACTTCATACTGGACAGCCCCATGCCAGCCATTCACTTCTGCAGGAGAATGTGCTGTTGTCTGAGCTTAAGCAGGAATTTAGTAATCACCATCACCTCAAACAGAGACACAATGCAGGATGTACGCATCAACCTGAAATCAACACCTTCATGCCAACTTAATGACAATCTAATGAGAAAGTCCCAAGGAAAACGTAAAACTACTTCTGAATTTACAGAGTGGTTTCATGGACAACTGAATGGCAAGAAGATCTGCAAATTTATTTAGTCTGAAGTTGGTTTCTGCAGTCTGCACAGTAGCAGACAGTAAAAGTCATCTGAATTCATGTAGATATTATTGTGTCTTTGACTGTTTAAGTCCTAAATTTCCAGGATAAATCAATTAAAAACAGTACTGTCCATACAACAGGCTTTCTGACATTAAACCACTAAAATTGATATTCTAAATGTGATAAATGCATTTAAACAGGACTTCATTGTTATAAAACTATGTGAAAACTGGTTTTGTATTAGCTGCCACTGATTATTCTTTTGAAAAATAACACAACTCTTAACCTGATCATTATCAATACACAGCCCAAAGAACAAAGGCATTAACGTAGTTTTTTGGATTCTCTTACATGTGTTGGAAGGTACAGGTCATACACAGATCCAGAGTCCACATCAATGGCATGAAATCCCACTACTGAGCCATATATGACCTTTAGTCTTTGCCCATTTTCAACAGTCAGGTCAACTGACAGTGGTTTGTTATGAAGTGAGGTAAAGGACTGAAAAAAAGAAAAATGCAGTATGTAACACAATAAAGCTGTTGGTTTACAGAACTACATTTAGTATCCTAAGAATTCTCAAAACTCAAAAGTTAGACAGCTATTTTTGTTAAATAGTAGGTTACATTTAAGGAGCTAAGTATCCATCATCCACTGAATCACAAGGACAGTTGGATAATCCGTTTGTGGTTCGAAAAAGAAATCAAGATTTTAGAAATGGACTAGGCAAAAATTAGGCTGAGTACCACTGTGTTCAATTTCCTCCCCTTCTGAGGGAAATCAACATCAACTTTGTCAATTCAAATGCACATTTTTGCACAGCACGTGCTGCATTTGGCTGGGGTAGAGAGAAACAAGTTATTCACATTTAACACTCATGACTGTGAGAGTTTCACGCTTGCCATTTCCAAAGTATGTCAAATGAGCTACATTTTCTTTAGAATACTCAGTTTAGCTAGAATGTTACACAAAACAACAAAAACGAAAGCAGAGAATAAATGAGAGGCAGTGAGAGACAGTGACACATCTGAACCAAAATGATGTTTCATTTACCTTAAAAGCCATGAATTTGTGATAAGGCTTTGGAGCCCAAGCATAAACCTCCACTGAGTTTTTCAAAGCGATTACAAGGAATTTGATTCTCTCATATTTTACTGTAATACAAAAAGAACAATTCCTTAGGTTCCAGACAGACACTTAAATCAAAGACCGTCTCATCACATGAAATAATTTCAATGGATTACTTGTATAGGTAGACATTATCCAGCAAGGGTGACTAACGCATTCTGGACATCAGTGTTCAATATCACCAGTGACAATACCTTGACTGGAAACCTATAATTCATTTATTTTCAGTAAAACCAAATGACTGTTAACAATACTTATATATTCCTCTTCATATAGTGATGAAAAAAAAATCTCACTAGTCAGAAAAATAGGTCTTGATCCTGCAGCTAAACCAACCTACTTGATTTTTTAAGCATGAACACACCTCACCATTGCTGGTTATGAATGAGCTACTGTTGGAGGACTGGTGGTTATTGGCTGAACAATTCTGTCAGACTTGGCAGGATGAATTTTCATTTCACTCCTCATCTCTGGGTTAAATCCCCAGGTGCTGTGTGGCAAAGGACTCCCATCTTTCTGAGATGAGTAAGCATTTAAGAGATGAGCAATTTCTCCAAGACAATTAAGGTCATGCTGGGCCCATTGAGAATAAATGAAGAATAATGCATTGAAAATTAAGATTTCTTTGCGCATTTTGTTTTCACTCTGCCAGAGACAAGCATTTGGAAACAGGATGCTATCTCACATAGGCAGAGAACAAGAATATTCAGCAAACTCCACCAAAATGCAGAACAGTACATCCTTTTCCTTTTCCACCTGGAAAAATATCTGTACAACCAAGGGTCAAGATATAAGAAGATTCACCAAGAGAAAAACAGCAGCACCTGTGCTGTCAAAAATGCAAGAGTAGCTTGTCATAGGTAAACACAGAAGCTCCTAACAAAAGGTTTACCTAATTTTAGGATAAGTATTTTGGTTTTCTTAAAAAAAAAATGCACCAAACACAACGGTGAGCAACTGAAGTGGAATATGTGGGTGCTTAGCTGTAATCACAGTTTAAGTAACAACACACATCTGTTTCACATTCTTTCTTGAGTTTTAACCCCTGCCATTTCTAAAGCCAAAAGGCAAAACAGTCAAGCAAGGTATTAATCAGAAGCAGCCACTTCACATTTCCTGCACTCCTCTGTATCATTTGACTTCGAAGGAAGTGCCACTTTCATATACCATCCCTCACCAAAGCAAAACTTGTGCCATACATCCACCCCCCACAGTTAAATGACAAATTATCACAATCCTCATGTTCACCTTCAAGAATGAACTACCTGAAAGCCAAAGAAAAGCAAGATGGTACCATTTCCAGGGTGTTCAAATAAAGGTGTATTTGGGTCTTTCATAAGAGAGAAAGGGATGAGCTGATCTACCTAAGGACATCCTGCAAATATGATTCACTAGGACTTCAACTAGGTCCAATCGCTTAGCAGTTACCTAGGGCCAAGAGGGAAGCTGAGGAGGTGGAAAACATCAGTTCAATTAAAACCTTAAGTAACTACAGAACAACTAAACCACTGACGGAGCACAGACCGTGGCTGGCACTCCCTCCTTCCAGCCATTACAGGGAACAGCCATAACAGCATCTGGTAACTGCTGCAAGAAAAGATGCTACCTGAAACGACAAGGAGCAAAGCATCTGCCATGTAAAACAGGGAGTCTTGAAAGAACTCATGAGATATTCAGCCCAATACAATCCTGAAACAAAGCTGAAAAATGCTGCTGTCACAAGATGCAAAAGGAGGATGGTTAAGCATCTCTCTCAGGAAAAAAACAGGCCTTACCAACTTTGTAGTGCACACAGCCTTCTAGGTCACCCACAGACACCCAGCCTTGTCGCTTCTCCACCTCTGGATCGTTGTGCAAAATTTTATTTCTCAACCATGACAAGTAATACACCCTCAACTTATTCTTCTTCCCTGGGATTTGCAAAAAGAGACAGAACATTTTAATTCCCTGAACTAAAAATTCTCCCTCACTTAAAAAAAGCCAGAGTTTTGTGACCTTGAGTACAGTGGGTCCTTGTGCCTTGCCAGGGGTGAGAGAACATAGCAAGGGCATGAAAGGAGAGCCTAGGGTGATGGGGACACACAGGGCACTGGCACAGGAGCAATCCTATGGCACTGGGCACATGTGCACTTACCTTGTGACTCGAACTTCATGCAAGGTTTTCACACCTGATTAAAATTCTTCCCTCAGGCCAAAGAACACGTTTCTACAGACACAGGTATTATCAGAAACCATCACACCATCACACTATCTGTTTGCCTTGGAACACAGGCATGTCCTACAATGGGCACTTTGAATAAGCTATTCATTTAGTTTTAATTAACTGTCAGTCTTCATTCAAAGTACTTATTTTTCTTTTGGATCCCTTTCCAGGTGAGAATTATTTTGTCATCCTTCATCTCAATCACTCCTTCTGTTGCATTAGTTCATAAGCATCTATGGTCAACAGCACTCTGGGACCATAGATTACTCTGAAGAGAAAGACTATGTCATGTCCCAGCATCAACTGGATCTGGCAGTACGGGACAAACGGCTCTTGCCATTGCCCACCATGATGAGTCTGGATTGGAGACAAGGAGCTGCTATTTCTTGCTGGACCCACACCTCTGACCTTGGTATGTATCCTTTGAGGCCACTCTCAGCCATGGGGAATAAGGCCAGAGTCCAAACTGTTTCCCAGCAGAGGCTGAAGACCTCCACGTAATGTTATTGATGCTTCCACAATACAGATCACTCATGTTACTGCTCATACCTCTTGTTGAACACAGGATGAGGTTATTTCATGATATGTTAATAGAATTGCACTTACATGCTTACCCATCATAGAAACAAGAAAAGTGACAAACTATAGCTTGCAGAGAATGAATCCATTTTAGGAATATGAAACACTCTGTACTTCCCACAAACCATTTTACACATTAACCAGGCAATGAATTGTCCTAAAGCCACTCTGGAATGAGAGTGTAAATGTTAAAAATTCAGGAGAGTTTTCCTATTAACAAGAATAACTGTCCTGTGATTTTCTGAAAGAGGAAATTCCTCAACCTAGTTTATAACCTAATTCTTCTTTTTAATTGCTTCCAATCCCAACGTGGGTCAGACACTTTTAGCCACTGAACCAACCTGATATAGTAATTAGCACATTGAGTCCTTCCAGAACATCCATTTGCTGGAACCGTCTCCTTGTAATCAGCGTATAAACTCTTCCTTGCCCACTTCTGTCCAGCAGCCACAATCCATTCTCTGTTCCCACCAATAAATTTACTCCTGTCGATACATGAAAAAAATACTGCATAAGTCACCTAATGATTCAGAGGTCACTGAGTGTTCATTGTTTTGAGAACTGATTTTTATTTAATCTCACTTAATGGTACCTGATAATTTCTCTGTTGCTCTATGACTTCCCAGAAAAAAAAAGGTCTCACCATCAGAGTTTTTACTCAGCAGAACACCTGTATACCTATGGAACTTGAAGGATGAGTAGTTCTGCTGAAGTCAATGTTGATTTAAGCAAAAAGGAAAATAATCTGTGAACCTGAACTTCTCAGGTGACCTTGGAAAGTACTTGTGAGCAGCACAAAAGTCTCAGTCCAACACCATTACAGTAGTGACACAGGACATCCAACTAAGTGTTCTAAGGGTCCCTATCAATTAAAAAAAAAAAAAAAGAAAAACAACCAAAAAACCCCCCCAAACAATCTTTTTCCAAATACAACATTGAAATAATAGAGGAATCAAACTTGTGGGAAGAAGCACTGCATTACAAGGAGGTGCAAGGTTTGTTTGAAAACAGTCTCTGATTTGGAAGAATGCCTTCAAATGCCAAATTAAGGAGTGACTCCATCTGAAATCCAACTTCAGCTAAGGAAGAGAAGGCTCCAGTGGGTTGCTGACATCAGAGAATGTCAGAAATTGTGTTTGGCTGGAATGACATCTGTGTTTCTAATTAGCAGATTCTAAAGATACAACATAAAGTATCCTGCTGTAACAAGCACCCTCCTCCACTGGCAATGCTCTGACAAGTACCTGGTGCTCTTCAGCCTCAATGCACATTTAATTACACACCTTGCCACACAGCTCTGTTCTTAATTTAAAATTTTGGATTCCTACAAACACACATTATACAAAATTTGTGAAGCTATAAACTGAAACTCTACATTTGCTTTGGATAATGTTCCATCTACTTCATTCATCTACCATTCCAGGCTCAAAAAGAGAGGAGTAAAAAGGCTGTGCGAGTCCCATAGAATACATCTGTTCTTCTGAAGCAGAAAGATGGTTAAAACAACTCAAGAGTTTAGCTAATGTGCAACTGGGACAAGGTCTACAGCTGTTGAGATGCACTCTGACTGTGTATCTTGGTTTTACACCACGTGAAGGTGATCCTGTAAAAAGCATATAAGTTTAAATAATGGTTCAGTGATGTTCAGAATAAGCAGTGACAGCAAGAACTAAGCAAGACAAGCTTTTGGAAAGACCTGACCTGCTTTGGATCCTTGGAATACCTAACACACATGACAGCAATAGGCTTTGTGTTTGGATTATTTCCACCGAGTCAGGGCTCTGTGATCAGCTGCACTCATGTGCAGCTCAGGTGAGTCTCATGAGCTGCAAATGCTGCTGAAACATTTGCAACTTTTGGCTCTCCCACAGTTTCAGCTTGGTGCTTGATCAAAATATTTTCTCATTCTGATGCACAAAGTCCTTTGCAACTGTAATTCACGTGTTTGCCATCTCATCCCCGGGAAGGCAGTGTCATTTAAGTGACACAGGTATCAGCTCAAGGATCCACTCCAGCACTCTCTGCCAGGAGACCTGCAATACAACTGTGAAATCTGCCTAGCAGACACTGCCAGCCTCTCCTGCTGTGCCTTCCCTCCACACACCTGCCCAAGGACTCTGAGCTTACCCCACAGAGCAGCACATAGGACCTCCGAGTTGAATTTCTTCTTGTATTTACGGATTTCTGGGCTGTCACTTTGTGGGCGGATATTGGTTGGATTGACATTGACAACAGAGCCCTTCCTCGCATTTTCCCTCCTGACAGGCTCAGGTTTGGCAGTAGATGCTAGAATGAAAGACACATGCAATTGTGGAAAATATGAGTGTTTGGCTACAGCTCATATTTGACCCACCTTGTTTGTGGGAGAGTGAAAGAAACCCCAGAGGGGTGAAAAAACACCCTGAGAGCTTTGTATAGCCCCCCAAAAAAATCTGGAAAATTCCTCAGGCATTCCTGAGAAAGCATGGTGGTAGTAACAGCAGCAGAGTACAGCAAGCCCCATCTGAAAGAAGGGCAGAAGCAGTACAATGAAAATTCACAGTAACGTGAAGTTCCAGTTTCAGGAGATTTTACTCACAGTTTCCATTTCCAAGCAATAAGCCCTCTCCACACCTGTCAAAAAACCCAAAAAAACCAAACAAAAAAAACAAAATAGGAGGAACATTTTAATGCAAAGGCAAAGCATACTCACGAGAACTACAGGAAGGTCCTACTGGACTGGTGGGAGGGGTGATTGGTAGAAGTCTCGGATCTATGAATGATGTGAAGGATGTTGTGGAGGATGTGCTGCTCTTGACAGGTGGGCTTTCAGCACACGGGCTCTGCAATGAGAAACAAGAGCTGAATCAGGCGGGCGGTGCTCGGGGCACACGGCCCTGTGGTGCCCTGACAAAGCTGTTATCGGCCTCCAGTGACATCTCTCCCCACAAGCCCATGCACGCAGCAGTGCCAGAGCCCTCTGGGGCTGCCCTGGCCCCTGTGCTCCCCCACACGATGCTTGGGTGAGAGAAAGCCAGGGACAATGAGCAGAGGCACACCAGAGTGCTGCCATAGCAAGGAGCAGAGAGTGCGACACATCCAGCTTATGCAAAAGGGGAGGAAAAAAGGCAAAGAAAGAAAAGGGAGCAGAGAAGGAGATCGGAGAAAATAAGTGGAACAATGAAATCTGTTAGGCAGCTCAAGATTTCTTATCTTCCTCCCAGATAAAACTTTTAAAGGAAAGAAGTGATGTGATGAAAAAACTCATCATAAAAAGAGATAGGATAGAGGAACTTACAAAGGCTGGAGCTCAATCCAGTCAATCTGTAATTTATCTCTTACCTTAGTCAGAGGTTTGTCCTGAGGTTCCTGGCAAGTCAGTGGCACTTGTGGCAGGTTCACAGAGGAGTCTGTAATTTGGCTTTGCTGGAGGAGATCTGGCAGGAGATAGTTCTGGTTGTTTATGCTCCAAAGGCCTTCAGGAGTGTTTAGAATGTGTTTCCCTAAAATCTGATCCTGCATGAGAACATAGAGTTAAACACCACATTTAGTTTATTTCCAATGCACTCTGCAACTCCAGTTAATTAGGATGATAAATAATGAGGACATGGAGAGGAGTGCTCTCCCTGATGCATCATTTAAAGACAAACCCTATAGCAAATTAAAATAAAAAATTAAATACTGAAGTGTATGGCAAACACCTGAGATGACAAATTTGGGGTTTACTCCTGAAGTGCTCCACAAATTTTCTTCGTCTACATTACCTTAACCACAGAAAAAGAAGGAACTTCAGCCTCAGAGATACCAAGTCAAATGATTTGCTAGCAAGTTTCAGACCTGACCTTTGCGTACTGCAGACAGAAGAAGGCACTTCTTTGTTCTGGACCTACATTTGGTTCGCAGCCCCTCACCATTCATTTCATTGCTACTTTCCAATTACTGAGTTAGGAAACCTTATTCCAGAAAGAGGACATTTAGTAGGACCCAGCATCAGCATTTCCAGTACAGCGATGTTTGGTTCTGCAGACGTCCTTACAGCATCCCATGGAAATACTTGTGAGCTTTGTGAGGTACCACACAAACTCCTTTCCTGACAGCACAGTCTATGGAGTCAGAGGTTGGTTTCTGAGAATACATTTTATGTTTTCATTTAGATGTAAAAACTGAAACCAAAACATGCAAGTCAGTATTTGAGATTGGGGAACCAAGCCAGTATGGGGCTTTTCAGTTCAGTCTTCAGTCACACTCAGCTGAACTAAACCAAACCATATACCCATTTGAATCATTCGGGGTGGTTTGGTACACCCAAACCACTTTAAAGCAGTTCATGCTCATGGGACAGGAAAGGGATGTTGGAGAAGATGTGAAGACTCATGGTGGCTGTGGCTGGTGGGTGAAAAAGGGTTCAGAGGAAAGGATGGGAGGCTCCAGGAGAAGGGGGGAGAAGACTAGAAGGCAGGAGAGAGATTTACAAGAAGTGTCAGCCTGTTCTCCCTCCCACACTCTTTTCTCCAAACCCACCAAAACACGTGACCTCAACTCTTTATCATCCTCCCTCATCCTCAGTGTGGGCCCCAAAGACCCCAACATTTCCTCTTCCCTCAAGCAGCCTATTCCCAATACCTGGATATCGGGGAAAGGGGAAACACTGGGCTGGTTTTGCCATGAGAGAAATACTGGTTTATGCCCCATTTATAGTTCTTTCTCCAAAGCAAAGTCTTTTCTCCTTGAGGATGGTGGGACAAAGGCCAAATGGAACTCCCTCCCCAGTCAGGAGGGCCACCACTCTGGTGTGAAGTTTAGAGACACGAGAGGTAAAGAAAACTCCTTTTTCTTTCTACTCTGCCACAGCTCTGGAGAAGACACCAGTTTCACAGCAATTTATTTTCCCTTTCTGTGAAGCAAGAATACATGCAGTAATATCTGAAAAGGGCCCTGACACCAAGTACAAGTCTTACCACTGTCATTTTTTTCTTGTTTGCAACCACAAAGAACATTGTTCTGCTTTGTCTCTCAATCTTTTCTGCACTAGTATTTATCACAGGGGAAAATCCACATGACTGGAAGCCTCTACTAGAAACTACAGCTGGAAGGAACCACAACATGACATATGAGAAGACAAGTATTTTTGCTAAGCCAGTAGGGAGAGATGAAGTGGTTTTCCCCTGTTCTGGTAATATTTTAAGCAGTAGGAGGTAGTTCACTTTAAACTGGAATAAAAAGAAGTCAAGATTTTTAAAAATAGCAACAGTGCACACCAACAATAATCAACAGTGCTTTTTGCCCAGTGCCTTCACAAAATACCTTGACATCAGAACCTACTACAGGTCAATAAGAAGGACAAATAAAGAACTGTGATTTTGTACCTAAATATAAGCATTTCTACAGAAAGCACAAAACTGGAAATGACACATTTTTTTTCAAGGCTTATAGCTATAATTTGCAATGACAGAGCAGGACTTCAGAGTGAGAATGCTACCAAGAAGTAATGGATATGGCGTTTACCTTGCACATTAATGACCTGACTCTCCCTCTGTCCCCACTCCCTTACAAATTGCCAAATTACCTTCTGTTCTGCCACGGTGCTTTGGGGTTTCAGTTCAATTCCATCTGGTACCCTTGTCCTTGAGAAATCTGCAATTCTGCCGCTTGGAAGTTGCCTGGTAACAAACTCCAATTAATGAACAGAACTACTTCAGGGGAAAAAAAGGAAGGAAAAAAAAAGGAAAAAACTACACATATCCATGTTCAAATGTGAACATAATTAACATTCAATAGTTACACTCAAAGGTTCTTGTACAAAAGCAAGCTGATTAGTCTGTGGATCTGCCTGAATGGACTTGTGCCTAAGGACCATTCACACACAGCAGGAAGCTCTCCCCGCCTCGACAGAGAACATCCCCCTGCATTTCGTCCATCATCTTTCAGACACTGCACAGCTCAGGCAAGTCCCTCAAGCTGTCATCTGAGAAGTGCCTACTTCAAAACTTCTGTCTCCTGTCATACATTTCCCTGTGGGGTGTAATTATGAGCCACCCTACTCTCCAGAGAGAGCATCAGCTGCTCTGCCATGTGCTGCTAGTCAGGGACCTCTCTGCCAGTGCCTACTAGGACAGGCTACACTGGAATTTCATCCTGTGAATCAGTCCCTGAAACATGGACATCTTCTCCTTAGAAGGAAACACAGAAAACGCTGCCCAGTGCACAGAGAGACAGAAGAAAGCAAGAGCTACTGGACTGGCTGGGGCCAAGAGCCCTCCTAGCCCAGCATCCTGTCCTCAACAGTAACCAAAAGCTGATACCAAAAGCAAGGGTGAGAAGAAGGCAAGTGTCTGTTGTGAATTCCCAGTACATCACTGCTTCCTGCACTGTGTGAGGTTATCTTTGCATTTTAAACTTTCTCACCCAAGTGGAACTGCTTCAAACATGTCTTGGCCCCACTTCTGTACACTTCCACCTCAAATGATTTATTTATACTCATATCTTTATTACTGCAATCCATTTAAGCCCATGGCATTTTTGCCTCCTTTCCAGTAATTATAAAACTGACTGGATTCAGGATGCTGGTGTGAAGGGCTCTACAGTGCTATGTGCCAACTGGTAGCAGACTGTAATGTATTTTTTTCTTTTAAATGATAGCCCATGCAATAACAAAAAAGGTTTGGTGAGAGACCTACTGAATTAAGATGAGTGTATAGAAGTTTTTGTGGCACTTTTTGTTGCTTATTTTTTGGTTTTGAATTGTCCCTCCATTCTATATGAGTGGGCAAATATTTGCATATTAAACTTAGAAGGCATGACAAGATGTGGAGTAGGATCAATGGTGAATGCCAGGACCTGTTCTTATCAGGGAAGCAAACAGCAGCTGATCTTAAATAACGTCAGCCTCTCACTTAGGAGAGGGAGAAAGTAATTCCTAGCCAAGCACACACCTGCATCCACCTTGTCCAAATGCTGGTAGGAAACAGCATTTAAAGAGCAAAGAGAGGAAACTGAACTATACAAATGAGTCCCAGGATACTCAGTGGTTTAGGGGCATTGTGAATACTGCAGGTACTGAAGGAGAAAGCACTCTCAGTAAAGTAGGAGAAATTAACATCAATGGAACAGATGTGCTAAACAAGGAGGTAAGACACTGGATCATATACACTGACACTCTTTCCTTAAAAGAAAAAACTGGAGTGTGTGAGGAAGAATTCTGGCTCATCTCACTGTAAAGAAAAACAAGACCAGAAGTTGCTTTACTGGCAAAAGACAGCAGACCTTAGTCCAGCATCCTCAGAAACGAGCTTTCTCAGGGTGGTTAACAGGATTCATCCAAGAACATAAGAAAGCTCCTTCTCTTGCATATGTCCTAAGTGTAGTCCTACTGGGCACCTCCAGGAAAGCTGGTTTGTGGACATCAGGTGCTGTTCCACAGCCCAGACAAGAACAGGAAAACACAGGTTGGTTTCAGTAGTTCACTAAAACTTGGCCCAAAGGTGCTTCAGCCAGACCCTCCCACAGAAACACTCCAGAGTGCAAGGGGCTTCAGTCACATGCTTTAGAGAGCAAAATACCCCCAAACTTTTCACTTTATCTAGAATATGCAAAGTTTCAACACTTTTTTCAACAAAGGCTGCTCCTTTCACTCTGATCACTATCCTTTTTGCTACTTACTTGGCAGCCATCAGGATATACTTCCTGAAGTATCTTTTAATATAAATGATGTTTAGCCAAGGTGAAGGGACTTTGTTAGTAGCAAGATTATTCCTTTGATTTTACAGGGACTCTTGCAGTGGGTGTGTGCACAGGAAGGTAAACATGACAGAGAGCATCCTGCAAATTGCAGCTCACCAGAGGATGGGTGGATCTCACACACAGAGGAGATGCAAATAACACATGCAGAGTTCCAAAGGCAGTGATACCACTCCTTCAAATCATTACCGCATGCAAGGATCACAGCAATCTAACACTTACACAGCAAGGTCATTGCTACAGGGCAAATTCATAATTTTATGCAGAGTCTTTCTGAGGTCTAGGATCAATTCTATGACCTAGAGTGAACAAAACTTTTTACAGATCAGAGTAAGGTGGTTTGGAAGAGGATCAGTAGGAAAATAAAGGCATTACAGTAAAAGTCAGCTCTTTCAGGTGCACTGAATAAGCTGCAAGATTTTTAACATTCTTTCTCATCTCAGCTTTGAAAATGAACTTCAGAAATGCAAATCAGGAGCATATGCAGGCGCAAACATTCTACCTCTTCAGAGCAGCAGGGGGAAAGGACTGGTACCAGACCAACACAATAACCTGCCAACAATGCTCCAAATCTGGGCATCTCTGCCTGACACCTGACAAAACTGCATGTGTAATTCTGTCAGAAGAGCAAGAGCCCCATCCCAGAGAGCTCTGTGGCCATGGGATGCACTTAAAAGTAAATCCAAGAACTTGAATTAAATTGAAGTCTCTTTGCAAGAAGTTTCATTCATCAATACTAAAAAATGTTTCTGTTTGCTGTTCCTAACAGCAGGGCTGGCCAAGTGACCCCCTGACTCCCTTCTCTTGGAATAGCAAGCTATTCTTGCTCCACTATTTCTCCACTATTTCAGAATATACATTTTTCATGACAAATAGAACACCACAAGATGTCAGTCACAAAACCAATAAGATAAACTGGAAAGCTAGAGAGACACAGTTCAGGCAGGATCAGCTTAGGACAAGCCACGGCATCAGCTGGAAACCATTGCAATTGTGCAAAATGTCATTATTAAAAATACAACATATCTTACAAAACGATCACCCCTTTTTATAAACAGCCCTGGTGAAGGAATCAACTTTTCAGTGGTAATTATTTCTCCCAGAGTGAACAGACTACGTGAATTAAAGGGTCATGTTTACCTGGTTTTCTCCACTGTAACCTGAATTTGGCATGAAGGCATTCAGTTTTTACAGTTTTCTTTCCCTCTCTTTTTTTCTTGCAAAAATTCCATGTAAATGTAGGTCAATGTGAAGTAATCCCTATAAGAGCACTATCCTGTATACCCAGTTAAAACAAGACACTTCCTCATTGTCCCAAGGCAGCAAGTCATCAAAGCGTACTATTACGCTGTGCACATCTGATGGAGCAAACATTTACCCCCAGGAGTTCATTAAAATGCAATTAAATTGCTTAATTACAACTGACATAAATGAGTGGTAGTGACTTCAAAGGAGGGGGAGTATTCACACATGCCAGCTTTTTCTAGATATTTAGAAGTGTGTAACAAGAACAAAAGAATATTAATAATAATAATAATAGTAATAATAATAAAACCAACCTTGTGTGGTTCGTGTCATCTTCATCGCTGCTGCTGCTGACTTCATCACTTGAGGAGGAATAGTCTGCTGCTTTTAACAAGGAGTTGGCACTGTCCTTCACCTTGGCAAAGGAGCCTGGACTCTGAGCAAAGCAAACTCAGTTGAAGAACCCATTGTTAAACAGCATGTGCCATATTTTACTGTCCCAGCATGGTCACTTCCACACCAAAAAAAGTTTTACAAGGAAGCTGATGTTTCTGTTGGTCCATCACAGGTGGGTATCTCACACAGGAAAGTGACCTGAGCCAAAACTGGACACTCTGCTGAGGACCTGAGCTGGACACAAATCAGACCTGGACTGAGAACAGTGATCTTGAGCCAGCCCCACATACCCCTCAGGTCAACTCATGAGTGACAGCAAACTCACACACCAAAACAGAGCTGTCTGCACGGACAGACCCTTGGTGAAAACAATGGACAAATCAAAAATATCAGTGGATTTAAAAGAACCTACTGCATTCTGGCCTGGATGAGAAACTTTTTCAGGCTTCTGCTGCAGCTGCATGTGGTTCTGGGACAAAACATTCTCTGCCTTGGCCAGTCCTGGATTCCCTGGGGATAAAAAAACCCAAAAGCGTCTTTTTTTGAAGTGTACATGAAGTGGGTGAGAGAGCAAGACAAGCCCACATAGCTACGACCCAAAGCAGATACCAGTCTCTGTTGACAAACTTCTCTTTTCTCTTTGCTGCAAAGGAAAATCTCATTCCGTGTTTTCCAGTGGTTCTGGATGCTGCAATATTATGTACATAAACTGATACTGGTGCAGTTTAATGCTGCA
Organism: Rhagologus leucostigma; assembly: GCA_013397725.1. Classification (NCBI taxonomy): domain Eukaryota; kingdom Metazoa; phylum Chordata; class Aves; order Passeriformes; genus Rhagologus; species Rhagologus leucostigma. The sequence goes on from VZTD01001779.1 coordinate 167,564, forward strand.
AGAGTAAGACAAGCAAACCAAACCCTTGGCAACATACTCCCACTGCACATCAACCACAGTTCCATGGAAAGGGAGCAAGGAAAAAAGATAAAGGCATCTTAATCCCTTCCTCTAATCCTCTTCTTGAGGAGACACAGCTCGTCATATCAGCAACTGCTGGTCATATTCCAGCACCAAAGGACCATGCAGCTGTATTCCTGTGACTGCAGACAGGGTGGTCAGGAAGAGAGTTCAGGAGCCTGAGCCCTCCTACACACCTCTGGGAGCAAACAGAGGTGCTGCCAAGATTTGGCCCTCATAAAACTGTTACACAAAAACAGCAAAGAGTCTGATTACCTAAACCCAACTGGGCTGAGGGCAAACAGCTGTGCTAAACTGAAAATCTTCATACTAAATGTGGGCCCCCCATTGCCTGCAAGCACTGGAAAAAGCAAAACAAGCCTTGAAGGGATGCTCTGCACACAATCCCTGATACAAGGGAAGGGAGGCAAAGCCACTGTACCCTCGCCCTGCCCTGGGACACACCAGCCAGCTCAACACTGGCCTATGACTACCCCACTGTTACCAACAAGACTCCATGCAGGTTAAGAGGGGAGAATTCAAGCTCACACAAATTAGGACTCATATTTGGTAATTTAGATAGCTTTGTCACAATTGTTTCAGGTCTTCATCCATTTTGCAAAGCTTTCAAAACTCAGAATTCCTTACTGGTCAATGAGAACCTAAGCAACTCAGCAGAACTATTAGCTTTAAAGTATTTATAGCCCTTTCCTGTCCAATTCATTATCCCTGTGGGTTCGGGAAAGCAACAAACTCTATCTGAAATGCCATATGCCAGAACTAGCTGTAATTTAATGACACTTAAGAACTCAAGGAGACAGTTTAAAACACAAGGGAGGTTTTCTATTCTTTCCATTGCTGGTGAGATTTTTGTTTCCCCATGTCAAAATAGCACAGGAGCTACACATAACATGGGCTTTGCCAAATCGAGCTGGGCTTTTGTATGTTGTTCAACTCTGTTATTCAAACACAAAATGACATAAGAGAAAAAAGAAACAAAATCCAAGCAATTTAAAGTGTGCTTTGGATTTCTCTTGAAGAAAAGCTTCCTGTTCTGTGTAGCTAGTAAAAGCAAAACTGGCTTGATTGTGTAAGTGTAAATAAATAAGCAATTTGTTCCTCATTTATCAAGGGCTTTTAAATTAGCAATGTAAATCTCAATATAAAAATAAATTACCTCATAAGTTCACTGGGGTGGTCTCAGAATATTTTTGCATCCACCCTGCTTCGACTTGGGCATGTGCGATTCTCCACGTTCCCAATCTTTAGTGGCCAACGTGGATGCTAAGCCTTGTGACACACCACGGCTTTGCAAAGGGCCACACAAGAAACTGCCCTGCAGCTGACCCACAGAAAACACCCGTAGGAATAGCAAGAGAGGAAAAAAACTGTCCACTTTTCCAGTCCCCATCTGCCAGAACCTCAGGAACCAGAATTTGTACTGCAAAAAGCTTCACAACCATGAGCAAGCTGCTGCATTCCTACACCACTACCAATGACAGCAAAGGAGCTTACCAAGCTGTACTTTGCCTAAATCAGATGGTTTTCTCTTCCTTTTAACTTCTTTTACCCCCTTTTTTTTTTTTTCAATTCCACTATCTTTCTGCACATAAAAGAATACTGGAGGAATATTTCATAATATGCTGTAGAGAGAGACTTATGCTTCCTTTTGCCAGTACACTATCAGAGTGCAAAAATATTAGTGTACATCCAACTGCTCAAGTGTATCATCTTATCAGTGGGCAGTGTGGAGAGCAGAATTTGCCAATGGGTGAACATCAGTACTGAATTACATCTGTATGTCTGGAATGTTGGCTCTGCTGAGTTTCAATTGTGTCACTAACAGCAACAAAAATTATTTTTTTTCAATTCTTAATTGAGGCAATTCAAATTTTACGTATGAAATTATATTCATAGTCACTTTTCTGACTCAAAAGAGGAAGTGCTTATATTTTAGGAGCATGGAACCGTAAAATCCAGAGGGCTTTCAAAAGCCTCTCACCAGAGGACATATCCCATTTACAATGCAGAACTTGACACCCTGCAGAAGACCATTTCATGTGACAGGAGTTTAGTACATTTTGACTGATGGATCTTTGACTTTAGAATCACCTGAGGTTGACCAGCTGCTCTGATGAGATCCCATCTCCCACTGCTTGGTGCCAGAAGTGCTGCTGCTACTATTTAGCTTCAGAGCATGTCCCCCAGGGGATGACTGATGAGTATTACTAAATAGAAAGACAAAAAGCAGATCAGACTCATGTGCAGGAACAGAGACTGGAACAGAGCTCCTGGGTCACTGGATTGACCTCCCTGCTGTTACAGTACGAGATCATACTCTGGATAACGAAAAGTTTATCTTCATTGCTGCTCCAAGCAGGGCCACCCAGGAGTGAGAGAAGATGATGGAGGGGACAGTTTCCTCTGGGCAGTCATTCTGGGAGATTACAGAAATTCCCAAGTCATTACAAAATATCCTTCTATATTACATCTCCCTTGGACTCTTCAGACCTATGTCAGTCCTGATTCTGAAATCTCATGGCTTTTACAACTCAACAGAACTGCTCCACTACCTTCCCAGAAGATACATCAGCAGTCACTTATCAAGGGAGAAAGGAATGCATTGAACAGTAGAAAGCAGAAGTTGCCAAGCCAGCGGCTCAAACAGAAACCCAGACTCAGAAGCCACTAGTAACACCGACAGTTACTCATATGTTTCTTTTCTGCTTTGCCTCCTGTAACTCCCAAGTGGAGAGCATTTAGGACTTGATTTCACTTGAAAGTTATTTCAGACTATGTTTCTGACTCTGGCTCATCAGAAACGCTGCACATCACTTTGTTATTTCAGGTAAACGTACTTCACTTTCCAGTCCCTCCAACCCATTCTGTTCCCTGATTAGACATCCAGTGGGGGCTGCCCTTTACTGCTAAGCTCTAGACATCCTTGGTCTTTTCTCCTGGGATATGAAAAAAGCACACCAGCCTTAAGGGCAGACTGACAAAATTGTCAAGATACATATACAGGCTGCCTGTTCAAGCTACTATCAGGCAAAACAAGCACCACAAGCTGAAATTAAAAGTGCCTGTAAAAGTGCCTGTAAAAGGAGCCAGACCCCCTCTCACCAAAGCATCCAGACACTTGACTTTCCTTTGAAACCAGTGCCACTGGCACTGAGGTAGAGCATCTGCCAGATACTTTAGTTTTCCTACTGACAATAAAGCAGCATAAAACAATTAGTTTAAGCATAAAATACAGTATAAGCACAGTGTACGTATGTAAAGTATACAGTGCAAGTTTAGTTTTAGTATAAGCATAAAACACTTCAGAACTTACCTTGAAAGGCATTTCTGATAGCCAGGCTGATCCCTGCTGTAAAATTTCGAGGTTGTCCTTTCTGGAACCTTAAGGATTTAATCAAACATTTCAAGGTTGCTATTGATATTTTAGATTCAGTCAGTAAACCTAATGCTTATCCTGTATCAATGAAAAAATAAGACTAACCAACAGAAATGAACAATGCTTCAGTGGGACCTGATACCTGGGAGGTATTCCATGATATCAGCACTGGAAGCTGCAAGTCAGGAGCTTCCAGTTTGCTCCAAGCCTGTGCAGTCTATTAGGGTGCAGACAGAAAGAGGTTTGCACCTTTACTCAGAGTCAGCATCATTCTTGGTCAATATTTAGGGCAGACAGTGAAAGGCATCTGCAGTCACTGAATGCAGCTTTCCACAGGTGGTGGATTACCTTATGTTGCTACCACAGGCTGGCAAATGTGACACACATGCCTCCCAACCGGAAAGTAATAAAATAAATACACACATGGGCATATGCATTCCTGCTCAAATAGTCTTGGACTTGTTCTCAGAAATTCTGTCAGAAAGAGAAATACACCATCACCTCATTTACACAAACTAACAAGCTCTTCTGCAACAAGACAGATTTTTCACCAAATGGGCTGCTACAAACACCCGGTCTAATGAAAGAGGTGTCTGCACTCACAGATCTTGCAGATATCGTATGTGTGCAGATATTATACACATACACATAAATCCAGACCACCAACCTGCCTGTAAATTTGCATCTTTTTTTTCTAGACTAAAGTGACCCATTTCATGTAAAAGCAATGAGATTTTCGGAGTTTCGCGAAGTGCAGAGGATGGATACTACACAGTGCAGTACAATCAACCCCCAAGAGTCCCAAACACCCTGAGTTTCATCCACCTTAGGGGGCTGCTCTTCGCTGTGGCTCGTGCTCCAGAACACGTCGTCCTGCCCGGGGCTGAGCGGTGCTGTCACCATGTCTGACATGGAGCTGCTGTGGTACATGTCCTTATTAGCCCGGAAATTCTCACACTTGAAACAAACAAAACACACGTTGAATTGCACTTCCCTGCCTACGTAACAGGTTGCAGTCTCAACAGAGATGGTTCTGCTTGGGAGATCAAGCATTTACTAAGTGTAGCAGGAGTATTGTGTTTGGATAGAGCCCTACTCACCTTGTTCACTGTGCAGTGAGTTATTAATTTCCAGCATGTTAGCATGTTAGGCACAAATATTCCAAGATGAAGGGTACAATAAAAAGAAACAGTAAACAAATCTATTCTCTGTATGTGTGTGTGTATATCTATGTATATATACACCCACACATACCTCTTTCTTAAATCTATAGAGAAGCAAATAGATCACTGGCAATGCGCAGGGAACCAACAACCCTGGATGATAGAAAAAATGCTGCTGAGTAACTACATTTCATTCAAACCTGGACCATGCTTCCACTGCAGAATTTCCATAGTCTAATCACTGTGAGAACCCACTTCCCCTAACTTAGATGACTTCCAAGCTATTCTTTGCATGCCCACCACCAACCCACAGTCAGTGGAGGCAAACTGCCAGCTGCAAAAACTTTTAAGTGCTCCAGTGATTATGAGGGGACCCTGGTCCTCCTCTGAAACAAATTTTTCAATTACTTGAAAAAAAAGGAAGAAAGAAAAATAAAACTTCAGAATGCAGTAAGAAAGAATGAAATTATGCTCAGACTACGCCTTCATAGGTGGTCAAGTCCAGGTGATCCCATTGCAGCCCCATGTGTTTTAAACATATCTCTAAAGGTGTCTAATTAGAGCACTAAGATAGCAAAAACCCCAATCATAGCAAGGGAAGGGGAAGGAATCAAGTTACTTCCTTACAAAGTCTTCACTCCAAGGGAACAAGAAGTAAGCAGAGCAAAACTCAAGCTAAAATATTCAACATTTGGTCTTCTGATTCTTTCTGTATGTAAAAGAAGAAATCTACACACTGATGATCTGCTACACTGGTGTCTTCCAAAGAGGAAGAAACTCTGAGCTAAATGTCAGCTGAGAGTACTGTGTTCCTGAAATGAGAAATCCTCTTGGACACAAGACCGAGACAGAATGTCTGAGCTGGGCCTGTCTGCAGGGATTGCTATGCTAGAACCAGTTTGATATTACAGAAATAGAAGTATTAGGGAAATGCCTGAAGCCGTACCACTCTGTGCTTCACCTGGTCTGATCTCCCATGCAATGCAAGGCCAGGGCTATCCAGGAGGTGCCTCTTTCTCAAACACATGGCAAGATCAGCACCTCCAACACTTGGAGGCCTAAGAATGAAGTTTGCAATTTTTGTCTGAGTCATCGAGTTCAAACTCCTGTGTCCCAGCTGAGTTACTGCAACTTAGACCAGAGGTGCCTGCAGTCCACTTTCCCCAAAGAATGTCTCAGATGAGTATTTTTTTGACTTATCAGCCAAAGTTTATAGAATTCTCCAGTTTCTCCATCCTAAAAAGTAAACCACAGAAACTACAACTTCACACAGCTTTTCAAGAAGGTAACAGGATTATGAACTCTCTATAACTGTACAAGACTAAATTTCATGGGAGCAATGTTCAACATCAATTAAATATTGACAGGCAGTAATTCTAAAACTAGATTAAAGTGTCAAAGATGTCTCACTGCAATCTCCCATACCAGTATGGCAAAGTCAACTGCCAAAACCAGTCCTGAGAAGTTCACTTAGTTATTCAGGGGGTGCTTTTCCTCCCTTTTTGGGACAATATGTTCTGTCGACTCTCTTTACAGAAAACAGCTTTTTCAGCAGTTGTAACATCTCATAATCTGTGTCCTTTCAAAATACCTTTTTTCCCAATATGATTGTCTCTAATAATAGTTTTTAGTTAACCAGAATTATTTGAGTAGCAAAGTGTTCACCCAAAGTGGGTACAGAAACAGGTTCTGTAGCAGGTGTACTATTATCAGAATATTGGAGAATTTTCTTTTCCTTGCCACTTTTTCAACAAGATACATATGTTTCTTTCTAAATTCCAGCCTTTGAGTCCTGCTGATTACCAGAAAACTATTTGTGTTTAAAAGCATGGATGAGCTTTGCTGAGTCATGATATAAGTGACTGAGTGAATCCAAACTCTGCCCAGTACACTGGTTCCATGTAAAGCCAGAAACAGACACCTGCTTCCACAAGCAAGCCCAAACCATCTCAGATAACCCCCAAAATCAGTGTTTTATATTCCCCTTAGGTTTGTATAGGGAAAAAAACTTAAAACCCCCACCTAACAATGATTCTAAACTACTGAGATTTGAACCTTAAATTGTTTTTCTTGTAAGTAATAGCTAAAGAACAGCAGCTCTCCTCATGCACAGAAAGCACAGGTAGAGAAAGCGTTACCTACTGTTGAGTCTTCAAACCATAAACGGACATGTAACTGAGCTAAGGAAAAGAACACTTTGATCCGTGAAATGATAACCTAAGGTGATATAGCACAAAAGACTCATTACTAGAGTTAGTTTAAAACCTGCAAAAGCAAGCAGTTCTAAAAAGACAGGCTGCACTGCTTTTTGGAGGATGCCCAGGTTACTAATTTGAACTAAATCTACATAGAGGAGACAGATTAAGTGCAAGTGTTGTTATGAAACAGCATAAGGAAAAGGAATTTCTTAAACTTCTGAGCAGATGTGCTCTGGTACACTAGGGCAGTCCATGGCTTCACACACACCTAGCTCTTGTAGTATTGTTAGTCTTCTTGTTCTGATTCAGTCACATCACCTACCACAATAGAGAAGATCTACCAGGCAATTCCTACAGGAAAACCGTAAGAGTTAATTAAAAATGGAGCTCATTTCAGATGTGAGCTAAATTTTTCCACTAGTCAGGCAGCAGGAGATGCTGGGCAGAAGATCAGACTCAGTGACTTTGTTCAAGAAGCCTCCATGAAATTCTGCAGGCAGTTCAAAACAGCTCATCCCACACCACAACCAGAGAGTCAGATCTGCTACTGTACTGCAGCAAACACAAACCTGGTACAAAGCAGGTGGAATTGGTACACTCTGAACAGGTAGTATCTCACATTTCCCTCAGCAGACAGATAGGATGTAAGGCATTGAGAAATCATGCTCCTTTCACTTCAGGAGCTGTGTTAAGTTTTCCAGTGAAATAATTCTGAGAGAGATTTGGGCATCCAGGATGTGCCACAGTATCTCAGAGAATACAACTGTTGAAAATAAGAAGTCATTTTTGTCTGAGCAGAGCAGTGATGGCAGATAATCCCTCTCTGACAGACCCGGCTGGAAGTTCTTCAGTGCAGCATCTGTGATGAATTCAGCTTGCATTTTAACTCCCCAGTTCACTTTTATTTCAGATCAACAAGGCACCCACATACGGAACTTCACAAGTATATTGTTGTGTCTTTTGATCTCCAGGTGACTACCTGGCCCATCACTTGTATTGCCTAAACACCTCATCCAGTTAATGCAGGCAGCAGGTCCAAACGCTGCCATTAGCATCAAGAGCTGCTCACAACCAGCAAAGGGAAAAATAACCCTTCAGGGGATTTATAAATTACCCATTGAAGTTCATGTGGTCTCCATGTGAACACAGGTAGCAGATTGGCTTCTCCCTGTCCAGGTGCACTGTCAGCTGGAACTCTGCCTTGTGAGGGGGTACCAGGGCACCTCCCAGAAGGGAGTGAAATCACACGGCAACAACTGTGCATCACTTGCTGCTATTATCCTTAAGTGACATCATCACTCTAAACAGCATAATTTTTTTGTAGTGTAGTTTCCAAAAGGAATGTGAAAGAAGTTGGTAAATACTGCTTCATTCCTCACCACTCTCCTCAGCAGCTGGGAGAGGTGCTACAAAATGGGAAAACACTGACAGGGTGCAGAGGAATGATCACTTGTCCCAGGTGAAGCAGCCAGCCTAGAACAGAGATCCTCTCATCCCAGGAGTGGCACCTTAGCAGGGCAAGACCATCCTCTGTACAGCCACTGTACTCCTGCAGAGTCCCAAATGACCTGCAATAAACTATGGATGTTCCCACTGCTATTACAGGGCTGAAATATTTGCCTCAGGGAAGCTGCCAGCCTCTGCCCAAGGCTAAGATACAAATGTCCTTCTTGTAGACCTTTCAACAGCTCTCCAGTGATTTGATGCTACAAGCCAGGCCATTAACTCAGCCCACTTACAATACTTGTGACTTGAAACAACAAACAGGCCCTGGAAAGAAAAGGATGTGAGAAGACACACATAAATATTTTTCCAGGTAAAAGCTATCAGGTGAAATGAGGCCTTTCCACTCACAACGTCTGTCTCTGGTGATTTTTCCATCATCATCAAACAGCAAAGCAACATGAACAGGAATGGCACAGGGAGGCTTTGACTCAGAGACACTAAGAGCCAGCTTTTATCCACCTCACAGACTCCAAGACTCACTCCAAGGCACAAAACAAAGCAAGATAGGGGAGAGCTGCTTTCCCATATCCTGCTGGGGAATTTCAACTACTCCGCTGGGAAAGCAGCACAGTGAGCTGTAGGCAATCCAGCACAGTCCTGGAATGCACAGAGGATAACTTTTTAAGCCAGGTGATAGGCAGCCCTGCAAGGGGGGATGCAATACTAGTCCTGAAGGTCACCAACACAGGGGAGCTAATCAGTGATGTCAAGGTTGGAGGCAGCTGGGGCTGCAGTGATCACACACTGGTGGAGTTTACAGTCCTGAGGGATATGGCTCAGGCAAAGAATAAAGTCAGAACCCTGAATTTTAGGAAAGTAAAGAAATTCTTATGATGAGGGGGTGCAACACCAGAGAAGGCTGCAGATGCCCCATCTCTGGAAACATTCAAGACCAGGCTGGACACGGCTCTGAGCAACCTGATCTGGTTGAAAATATCCCTGCTCATGGCAGGTGGGTTGGACTAAGTGATTCTTAGAGGTCCCTTCTGACCCAAACCATCCTATGATTCTGTGACCTTTCATGCAAGATGTTCACTTGAAGCTCATGCCAAGCAAAATCAGCAATGTGTTTAAGAAACATTTAGGATAATACAACCTGATCTCATAGTAATAACCCATAACTGCAGGTATGCTCAAAGAAGTATACAGGCCAACACTGCTGCTTTGGTGAGGCAGCGTGATATGCTCTGAAAGCAGTTGAGCTGAAACCACTAACCCATCCTCCTCTGCGGTCTGACCTTCCCCCTTTGACTCCATGATCCAACACAGAATGAGGCCACAAGACGCCACAGCAGCACACAAACAATGCCTAAGCCTGATCTGACTCTCACTCTCCTGTGGGTAGCACTAGCTAAATCCCACAGAAGCAACTGGAGAGATGGATACAAAAACTACATCCATCCATCCACCCATCCATGCATCCAGGAGTCCAGCGGAAACTGAGAGCTGCCAAGAATAAAACTAGAGCTATGACTGTATGTCCTCTCTGAGGGTATGAATGAGTGCAAAAATGAAATACTATGTAAAATGTACAGGCAATAAGATTATTCTGGCCACTGCACACTTTCAGAACAAGTGGAGATATCCAGGCTAAATGAGCTGTGCTTACACTTACAATAGTTTATTCCACTTCTACTTGCTGTTTTGTTTTTCTTTTGCTCACATATGCTTACAGTCCTTTCACAAGAGACTGGAGGAAAAAACCCTACAGTCCAAGCCACTTCCTTCATGCACTGTGAGCAGGACATTGAAAGGAAGCCCAATTTTTGGGCACATTGTGAGAACCACGAATCACCTCTTCCAGAACTGGTAAAACTATCAGGAGCCAAAACGTTTTGAGAAGGATTCCAGTGCAGAACTTCATCAGAGTGCTTTCACTGCATAGGTATTGTCTAGATCCCACTTCTACCTCTAATACTTAAGTTTAAAAAGACTCAGACTTTCTGGGCTCTATCCACAGGTAAAATCTGATTCTGCATTGCTACTTATTGTATCTCCACATACTTCCAGATTATCTAATAAGATCACTAAAAATCTTAATTGTTTACATGGTTTCACTTACAAAAATTTTGGATTTGGACTTGTTTTGTAAAGTGCCATATACATTTATGGCACCATACAAATAATACATCATCCAGAGACTGCAACAGCACTGTCACTCAGACTGTGAAACATCTGAGAGGAGTTTCATGGAATCAACAATCAGGCATCAAGCATGAAAAATAACTGTTATCTAACCCTGATCTGCAGTGCTTAAATATAATTCCACATAGAACTCAGCAGCAGAGGCGGTACCACAAAACCTCTGAGCTGGTTTGCACAGGCCTCAGTCATTTGTGCCAGAAGCGAAGGGAATTCCTTTCTGATGGGTTGTCCTGCCTAGAACCACCCCTGGCCCCTCCTTCCCAGCCAGGGCAGCAGTACCTGCACTACCAGAGCTCTCTGTGGCGCGGGGGTGCAGGGGCTGGAGCTGCAACCAGATCCCATCCTGGGGTATGCGGTGGCCTCGTGCCCAAGTGCTGCTGGCGACTGCGGGGAGGGCTGGATGCTGTCACTCTTCTTTGCTCGGTCCTCGGCCTGGGAAGGACAAAAGCAGCAGCACATTGCACAAAGAGCTCCTGGCTTTGCAGGCTGGATGCTGTCCCACAGCAGCACAGAGCACACCGCCTCTGATGGACCTTCCCACCAAGGAGGACAGCCCTGGCACAGTACAGACCACTATTTCCTCTCCATTTGCAACCCTTCCTTTTCCATCAAGTTTCCAAGCTGCAGAAAGGAGAAGGGCCTGAGTTTCCACCTGCTGTATTCCAGGCCACTCCTTTGGTTGCAGGCTGGGATTTTTGCTGGGAGGAGTCATCTGTCTATACTTACTTATCTTTGACAACATGCAGCCTGTTTTGCCGTGCATTTATTACCCTCTTCCACAGCATTGACATTACTGCATGTTGCTTTCTACCTTAAAACACTTTTAAACACTCTGTCTTTTGGTATGTTACTTGTACTGTGAGAAAGACTGAGGAACATGATCTAGAAGGAATAAATTTCCTGAGGGCATTGCTCATTACAGAAGTCTTTATCCTGTGGTTTTGACCCCACTACTCTTTTCAATTCTGTTCAACATGACTAATTCCTGTTCTCTAGTTTCAGCAGCTTGATTCAGCTCTGATTCAGCAGCCTAGAAACAGCTCTACACAGTAAACTAGAGATTAATGCCATAAAAATACCCTATTATCTGCATAGGGGTGGGCATTCTTAATGGTATCTCTCAGTATACGTGGATGTTTGTGCCTGTATCAGAAAGGTAAGCATATTCTTAGCACAGCCTAGAAACTGCTGAGGACATGGAAAATGATTCCACTTAGTCTCACAGATCTTTACTGTGGGAAAAAAAGAAGACCAAAACCTTAAACCCCGCCTCCTTATTAAAACAAGCAACAGCAGCTAAACACCATGAAATTCTAGCCCCAGTGAACACGCTCTTGAGGCCACATTTTCATTACCTGCAACTTGTAATAATAAAAGGCAAATTTTACCATAAGCAAGAAAGAAAATGTAAAAGCCAGATATGATAATTCACCCCCCAGCTCTGTGCTCAAGGGGAGCTCACATGAAAGGCTTTATGATCCAGATGCAAACTCATGCAGGTGACCCTTTGGGCTGCCAGAACTGATGCCAACTGCCATCCAGGCACTGAGCTAGTGCAGTGTCAGCCCGAGCTTGGAGTCTTTGCTTCTCAGTTCCTTTACTGTGGTGCTGGTGGGACCAGATAAAGCACAGAGTGAGCTCACATCTGGGCACAGATGTGGAGGGGAAAATTGTCCTGACCTGCTGGGGACAAGATAAACACAATGACAAAGACAAGGAACTCCCAAGAGAGGGTTCTGCACCCTCAAACATTAAACTTGAGGCTTTGGAGGGCTTTAGGATTTTTTGTTTGTTTTTAATGTCTCAATGAAACAATAATTCTCAAGAGTTTCTGTGTATCAGTGATTGGTCCTAGAAATGCCACTGACCCCTAAAAAGTGCAAACAAACTCACTCTTGAGTAGGCTACCACTGTCCCCACACAGGTCCCTCCCAAGAGAGGAACTAACATTTCTCTGGCTAATGAACTGGAGAAGATCAGTATCAACATGAGCAAAATCACTGACTTATCTCTGTTAAAAACAGTTACAACTTCAAAGCATTTTTAAACTGTCGGAAATAGTTATGACTGCTGACAAAAAAGTCTCAACCAAAGAATGCAATCCTGTACCACCAATTACCAATTTAGTGGAAGGATCTGTGACTTCCAAGAAGTTCTGAGATTAACTAATAATATTGTACAATATCCTTAAAACTAGAGTATATTATGGTAGCCATAATGACAAAAGCCTCATGCTGTGAACCTAAAAAGCAACTAATCTGCAACTAATGATACTGTATTTCACCACTAAATTAAAAGCTAACAGTGACTGCACACTAAATTCTGTAACGTATTTCATTTTGCTATCAAGAACTCATTTACAAAACACATGCCAAAACCAGAGATGAGTATCTAAGACAGTATTGTATTGGTTTTTTGTTTTCTAACCACAATAAAGTAGAAAATAAAATAATCATCTGAGTTACATTTTCACCCATTAAAGGCCTAGCAAAGGCAAAGCTCTTCTGTTGACTTTGATGTTGTGTATTTAGCAAAAGCAGCTTACTTCTCTGTCCACACTCAATTTACTTGTCAGGTGGAATAAGACTCAGTCCTCCATCATCAAACAAATACTGATTTCAAGAGCAGTTCACTCAAATTTCAGTAATGATTTGTTTAATCAGCCAGTACAATAAAGCCTTTAGAGCCAGGGCATTTGTGGTTTTGACAGTTAAGCTGTACTTCAAACAGAATTACTCTCGTTTTCACAAACTGCTCCTCTAACAAGGAGCTTAATATCTTTTGTTTTCCTGACTTCATGTTGCTGCTTGGCTGTTTGCAGACTCTATTCAGTTACTAAAATTCATCTTTTCACCAACTCTACCAGTTACATTTAACTATTTATCAATACAGGACATTTCAGCTCATGGAATAGTTGCAGTGCACACACACAAGATGACAAAGATGGCACGTGCTTAAAGACAGCAGCAAGGTGTTATGAAGCTCCACTCTGCATTTTCTCCTATTTACATGTGCATGAGCTCTCCTCATGCCTCTGCTTGGGTATTTTGGGAAGATACTTTTACCATGACTGCAGAGAACATCACATCCACTCTTCTACTGAGGAGGCACTGTGAGCTGCAGAGATTTCTGACCCAGACTTTAATGACACAACAAATCACACCAGCTGTAGAACTGGGTTAACCAGTTGAGATAATATAAAAAAAGCAAAATAAGCATGCTAGGAATGAGGAGATAACACATGGAAACGGACTCATAGCTTTTCATGATATGGTGACAGTGACCAGAATGAGCTGGTGGATAGAAACACTGTCAGAGTTAGCAAAGGAGGAAAATGGATTACAATATAGGCTGACTACATCCATCAAACCTTATCCTGGGACATAAAAACAAAGAAAGGGCATCACAGCCTGCTGATGGGGCACAGAGATCTGTGCTCACGAGGCAGGATGCCATTCTGCGCCTGGGTCAATTCTGTGAACCCTAACATCAAGCAAAGACCTCTACTAAACCTCAGATGGTTACTACCTTCTTTCATGGCTCTTTGAAAGACGAGAGAATGACATCTACTTGACCAGAAGAACGTTTCCCCACTCACCGATCAAACCCTTCTCTGAACTCAAGCAGAAGTGACAGAACAATTCTTCCTTTCCCTTATCCTCTGAATATTAATGGAAGCTGAAGACTGTAGCATAAGTGTGTAGTAAGACACAGGTCAAGCTCCAGACATAGGTTTAAAGATCAGTCTGCTCTCTGCTTCAGCATTCCTACAAAGCACCAAAATGCTGCCCTGGCCAAGACAGTACCTCTCTGCTTCTGCTGCTTGATGGAGGATGCACTCCTGCATCTGAACTCTTGGAAGGCTCCTTCTTCTTCTGCTTGTGATCATGCTGGAGAGACAGCAGCTGTGTCTGATCTTTGGGGAGAGTTCGGTGTATCTTCCTGTTGTGCTGCATGTCTTCCATCTTCTGAAAGCAGAGTGATGAACTTCAGAGACAATCATGCCTTGGAGGACAACCAAGCTGCCTGCTGGAAATATTGGCTTTTCAAAGAACAAAAGTGACCACAATTCCAGCAGGGCTGACAGAAGAGTCAGAACCCCAAGCAACAGGAAGAATAAAGTGGCACCAAACACTGTTTGGCCTTTCAGACAGCAGGTCAGAAAATCCTATTTGTTCTTTCTACTTTTACTAAAACCAGAAGTCTTTAATCAAACGCTGCATGCTTCTGTTCGATTACGAATCAATTTGCAGCTGAACATTAGAAAAACATTCGGGCCAAGATGACAGACTTGATAATGACAGTTCAGCACTAAAATTAACCTCTGCTCCACTGTTTTTGTGAAAAAGAAACGGTCCTGGTTATAACATGAATGCAAAATGGGGCCTGGAGATTTAAGCTTAGGTTTAGCTGATGCTGGAAGCTTTCAGGGTATTTAATTTATTTTTATTTATTCCTTTTATTAAAGGAATTTTACTCAGACCGAATACCATTTCAGCACAGAGAAACAGCAGGGACAAAAGTGGGAGAGGCAGCGTCCCTGCTGTAGGTAAGGAGGCTGACTCAGTAACATCTTAGTTAACTCAAAGGAACGCTAAATCTGAGAACAAGAGGCAGTAAATGCATTAGTGAAGTCCCCCTTTGGTCCATGACTCAAAGGATGGGAACACCCTCAGGGAACTGAGAAAGACATCAGATACAAGAACAGGGAGCTGCAAACTGCTGTCAACAAACACCCTCTTCATACCTGCTTCCTTTCTAATTCCCTCTGTCCATCTGCTTTGAAGTATTCATCTTCCACAGCCCTTTTGTTTTCTTTACTCCTATCCTCTTTCCTCTGACTGACCTTCACCTCTGGCCATCTCTGCTCACACTCCTGCTGCCTTCGTAGCTCCTGCTCTCGCCTCTGGTGCTGGAAGAGAGCCAGGGAATAACTGCTTATTTTACTTTACTTTTGTACCCACCAACTACTGATGCCAGTACTCATAAATCACAACGCCCATTTCCTGCTCTGCAGTCACTAAGGGGGGACACCTGACACACCACAGAGCAAAAGTGGGCAGGGACAAGCTGCCACCACCATGATTGCCAAACCTGAAGTGAAACCTCTGCCCTTTTGGCAGAGCAGGAAACCGGCCTTCATTTGGCTCATTTGGGCCTTCAAATGGCCCAGGGCAGATCTATCATTTATGAGGCATGTGAGATCTCCCTCACAGCTGGCAACTAATCTAATGACAAATGTCTTCTCAACATTTCAAGAAGGAAGGGGTTTTTTTTTCCAGAGTGTTCCCACTTTGCTGCAGCAGCACTGTGCTTCACAAATGTCAGCTCTGGAGTGTTCACACAATGCTTGAGTTTTGTCAGATACTCAAGAGAAGAAATATGTTGGTGAGTCTTGTGCTGTGCCACTGCAAGAAAGACACTGAGGGGCTGGAGTGTGTCCAGAAAAGGGCAACAGAGCTGGAGAAGAGTTTGGAGCAAAGGTTTGATGAGGAGCAGCTGAGGGAGCTGAGGGTGTTCAGCCTGGAGAAAAGCAGGCTCGGAGGGAACGTTATTGCTCTGCACAACTCCCTGAAAGGAAGTTGTAGCCAGGTGGGGGTTGGGCTCTTCTCTCAGGTAACAAACAAGTTGTGCAATGGGAGGTTTAGATTGGATATTAGGAAAAATTTGTTTAGTGAATGTCTGGTCAAGCATTGGAACAGACTGCCCAGGGAAGTGACAGAACCGCCACTCCTGCAAGTGTTAAATAAAATATGTGGATGTGGCACTTAGGACCAAGATCTAGTGGTGGACATGTCAGTCCTGTGTTAATGGTTGGACTGGATCCTAGAGGTCTTTTCCAACCTTAATGGTTCTGTGATTTATGATTTAGCTCTGCCTCTAAGACAAAAGTTTGTTAGGCAGCTGAAAAGGCAACCAGCTGTCTTTTAATATCTTAAACAAAAGCAGGGCCAAGACTCTGGACCAGACCAACAGACTGCAAACTGGGAAACACGCATGAGAAAGAAATGGGCATCTCTCATCCCATCTGCCGGGGCTACCACCACCGAACCTACTCAAGCAAAATGCCCTTCCTCTTCTGCTCACAGAGTTCAGGGCATGTTATCAGCAGGAAAAGGACAGAGCCCATCTAAAATCATTGTGTTCAAAAGTGACATGGTTCTCACAAGGTGCAAGACTATGATCCAGGTTGTGCTGACAATTTAACATAGCCCTCTTGCCTTGCAAGGCCTACTCCCTACAGGCACATTTTTCATTTAAGATGAGACATGGAATAACTACACAAGCCAGCCCCCTACATCCTCCAGCCTCCTCCTCTGCTCTTTCTGCTGCTCGATGCGCTTCTGCCGCTCTGCCAGCAGCTGTTTCTTGTACTTCTCCTGGTCCTTCAGCTGCTGCTGCTGCTGCCGATGAGGGTCGGAACGGTTTTTGTTCTCCTGCTGCAGCCTCAGAAATTCACGGCGGAGAGTTGACTCCCCCGGGAGATTAACTATGGAGCTGAAACAAATAGGAAGTTTCTACGTGACAAAACATAGCATTAAAGAGAGAATATGAGGCGCTTTGGAAATTGTTTGTTGCCCTGTGTTAGCAAATCACGATATATCTCCAGCAGTTGCCACTGCAGCCACACTTGCTGTGCTCCAAATCAGTCTGAAGCTGATTATTGGGTACTTCATTTGAAGAGTTTCCCCCCTACTGCAAGGAAACTAAAGCAGCAGCTTATTACAGACATTTTATACTTAGCAGTTATGTTTGACAGTTACAAAACAGTTAAAGCTACCAAAGGGGACCCAGGAGATTAGGGATTCAGAGCAAGTTAAGAAAGTTGTCCTGGCTGAGGAGAGCTGCCTTCAATGAGAACAGCTTGGGCAGTCAAATTTTCTGTTTCAGTAATAAAATTAACCTTGGTTCTCCTTCATCTTCATTCAGATCATCATCTTCCTCCTCACTTCCACTGTAATCATAGTCCGTTTCTTCTAAAAAGGAGAATAAACAAACACCAGAGGAGGATGCTGTTAAGACATGAACTTCTTGAACTTTGTTTCTGAGCATTCAGCCTGAACTACAAGCTAAGCAGGAATTGGAATTTAAAAGTCATGTGTTGTACTGGGAGGTTGAGGGGAGGCAAAATATCCATGTACATAATTCAAAATCTAGTTCAGATAATGATTCAGGGCAGCCCCTTTACACACACCCACCTTTTCCCATGACTGACTGTACTGGTTTTGCAAAACTAACCTACTTCCATAATCTGAAACGAATTAGGCTAAACCCACAGAGGAACCCAAACCCCACAGCACCACCAGCAGAGGGGTTCTTCAAAAAGACATTTAGATAGGACATAAAAGCTTGCACTGCCCTGCTCTGCTGCTCTATACCTGTGTCATGGCTATGGCTGAGGCCACCAGTAAATCCAGATTTCCTTCTGTATCAAAGGGAGTAATTAAGCAAAAAAGAAAACAAAAACTAATATTAGTTTTAGCACAAAGTTTCAAAAGCTGACCCACAGTTTTGAGGTTCTCTTCAAGACTAACATGAAGGCAGTTTTTATGGGATAATTTCAAACTGGTTCTACCCTGCATTGTTGGCTGTATTACATGCTAAATTGGGACTTCATTTTTTTTGAAGTTACTATTTTGAAGTGTGTAGTCTGGCAATTCCACACTATTCTCCTTTTCAGGGGAGTTTTGACTAAAAATAGCATTTTCAGGTCAAAATATAACTATTTATGAAGAAGTGACTGTTATCATTGCACTTCTCCACCCCTCTCAAGGGCAGTTGTGAGAAATTCTAACTCACTATCTTTCCATTCCAGTGTGCTTTGAGATTCATAGCTGAAAGAGGTGGCAGAATTTGCAACTAATATTGGAGTCAGCAAATCTACTTTGCAACAGCAATTTAATTTTAGGCACAAATATTCCTGTTGTCAAATCAGAGCATTTATAAGACACACCACAGTGCTTTCCGAGTTTGCCCTCACAGTCCCTGATCCTCACAGTGCTTCTGGCAGTACAAAACATACAGAAAGGAAACAGGGGAGAGAGGGCAGGGTCATTGGTCAACAGGCCACATGTCTCTGTCCCCTTTGCACAGCCCTTAGTCTGCCATGCACAGGCATCTTCACAAGTATCACTCCCATTACTGCACTGCTTCTTCCAGCTTTTGCTCTGAAGGGTAAGACTGGCATTTGGAACAAATCCAAACTCTCTTCTTCTTTATACACTCTGTGAAGCAGGTGATTTACCATAACATCTGTATTTTACTGGAGCTTGGAGGTCTTCCCCAGGTCTCTTTTGCCCACTCCATTGCAAAACACTTAAAGAGTCCTTCTGCCCCTGAAGAACTCACAAGATAAAATTATATGGAGATTCAACAGGTAAATCAATTGGATCTGGGACAGAAATATGAACTGAGAGACCAGGAAACACTTGTGGAGCACTACTCAAGAAAGCAGAGACCCAGAATTTACCTGGAGTCCTGGCTCCCTGCTAGTATCAGGGCTGCTCTCAGTGACTCAAGGTTCCAAGGACTTTAGCACTAAAACACCATTAAGGACCCAGGCTTTGACAAAGAAATCTTCAAAATGGCCCCACCACTATCAAGGACAATGTTTTCTCAATTTTCCAGGTTCTAGTACTTCAGCTGCATCTGCCTTGTGCTCTGCTGTCAAAATCTGAAGAGGACATGCTCTCTGAAGTGTCTTTTATTTTCATTTTGCCACGTTACCCTTTTCTCCTTTTTTCTTCCTTGTCCTGTCCAGGTGATCCTTCAGCATGATGCGCACTTGCCGCTCGTTCTGCATGTCTCGGATGAAGGAATGCTTCAGCAGGGTCTCAGTGGATGGACGATGCAAATAATGCTTTACAAGGCAACTTTCAACAAAATTTAGGAACTTCTTTGACCTGAAAAAGACAGAACAGTGGAGAAAAACCAATAATCCTTTTCAACTTGTGGACCAAGCACTACCCTTGAATGATGGAAAGCACTAACTTTGCAAGGTTTCCTTCTATGCTGGAACTGAGAGAGATAATTTGAGTTCTGCCACTAGTCAGACTCCTGGGACCAGCACAGTGCTGAGGGTGAACTCCACCTCACAACCCTCTCAGAGAAGTTACCTTGAATTTACATCCTGATCAACAAAACCACAATCTGGCCAACACAAGCCTTTCAAAAATGCCCTTGACCTTTTGATAAAGTGAAGATTTTCTTTACACAGTTCATTTAAAACAAAAAGTAATTCTCTGTAGGGCAGGTGACTGCCATTAGCCCCACAATGTCCATGCAATCTTCTGATAAAGCCCTGACCCCAAGCAGCCCATCTAAGCCTTCCTTGCCTATCCTGCAATTTCGGCCACAGACACCAAAATGAAACAACTGCCATAGTTTAGGCAGAGTTCAAAAGGGTCTTGCTTCCCAAAGGTAAACTCTATCTGCCCTCTGGCTTAATCCAGCGCTTAGGAATCACCTCCTAGATAATTACACGATTTAACAAAATCATTGTCCCTGGACAAGAGAGCTAAAAACCCTCCTAAGCCCAATACAGCAAAAATACAGGTTTTTTTACACATCTCTTTACCATTTTCTGGATTTCAACTTTGGGGGTGGGTTCCTTGGGATGAGGAAGAGTGCTCTCATGGGATGCATGTCACACAGGGCTGGAAAAGAAACTACAAATTACTGAAGGATGCATGTACCCCCTGTGACCTCACTTCCCACTTCCAAACACCACCACTTCCAAAATCACAGCATCTGCCCCAGAACCTCACCAGAAGCCAACCAAATTCACACTACAGCCAAGAAATCAAGTCTCTGGGTACACAGAGATTTCTAGCTAAAAGAGATTCAAAAGAAAGGCTGCAAGGCAAGAACAAGTACAACTTTCTTCATATTTTCTATATATACAGCTTCGGAAGGACATAAAAAAGCTCACCTTTCCCATACACAAAAGCATGTTTGCACATAAACAGAAGTTAAAGCTGAGATTGAAATACTTATATAGTTATTATGTCTGGCTTCTGGTTCAGATAAATGATAAGGTCCATTCTAACCAAGCTCTTTGCCACATTGTTCATGGCATATGAGAAAACCCAGGATGAGGAAAAGCTCATACAAAGCACACAGCTCATAACCTGCACCATGGCACAGAGCAGAATGACTTGAGCACACGTTTCATCCATCCTGTGCTCTGGGAATGGGAACACCATTATCAGGCAGTCTGCCACAGATTCCACTCATGCATTCAGAAGCTACCTTCTCTCTAGCCCACTGTACTTCTCTTTAGGGCTACTGCTGTGGAAAGTTGATGCTACAAGGAACTCAGCAGAAAGCAAATACTGTCACATCTCATCTGTCCCATTTGTATGGAATTTTCAGTGTGCTCCATCTGGCACCAAGAAACATTGAAAAGGTCTTCCTTCACCAAACAGAGCTACTGAATGACAACTGGTAGGAACTACATGGAAGTTGATTTCTTATAATATTTAAGTGTTCAGCAGTGATGCTCTTAACAGAAAAGGACTTAAAGCATTACAGAACCAGTAGAAGTGAGAAGACTATGCTCTGGTAAAGCCTTCCCTGCCTTCTATTAATTCTCTGTCTGCATCCACCTGCCACAGTTTCTTGCATTTGGTTCTGGCTTTGACTTTCTCCTTGGTATGTTCAATAGTACAATTCAATACAATACAAATATTGAACAAAGTATGTTCAGTACAGTGGAAATGAGGGGCCAAAGTCTGGTTTCCAGCTCTGGATCCCAGACACTGTTGTACTACAGTAAACAAAACACAAGGCAACAGAATATAATCCACAGCATTTCCCTGTCAAAACCAGGGAAAACATCAAATACAAATGGCAAGAGGAACTGGCATGCAAAGTTACAAAGTCTCTCTCAAAGAAAACTCCCCACAGACTCATGTCTTGGGACTAAGCTTCGGTCCGACTAAAGCACAGGGGCTGAAAGTGCTCCTGAACTCCTGCTGGCTCCTGCTAAAAAGTGCGTTGTTTAAAAACAGTCTACGTGATCTCAGGCTCAGACCAGAGCATGATGGATTTAATCTCCCGTGCTCTCAGCAGTGACTGGATACTCCACACACCCCATATGCTCTACAAGAGTTGGGGCAAAGCCACCAGCCTTCCATGCAAACAAAAATTCACGAGGACTTTGCACCCACAGATCTCTGCCTGACCTGCAAGAGGCTCTCTGGGGGAGCGAGGGGGCAGCTGGCTATCTGTGGCAATCTGCTGTCAGGCTGAGAGTGTGGTCATGGATCAAAGCCATTACATGTGAGCAAATGCTGTATTAGTCCCAAAATCTGTGAGAATCAAGTCAGTTTCAGAGTAAAAATTTAACCTTTAGGCCTACCTTCTTCCACTGCCATAATTTTTTTTAGTGACCTAAACCCAAAGCTATTCCTGCCAATATTTTCTGCTAACACATCAATCCTTTCTGCTCAGTTGTATCCACAGGCAGTGATCAACAAACTGATGCTAACAAGAGCTTTAAGAAAAGAAGTTTTTTTATCCCAGGAGATGAAGGCAAGGAATCAAAATATAGACTGCAAGAGTCTAAAAGGAAGAAGAAAGGAAAAGAGTCCAAAATGAGAAAAAGTCAGAGTGTTTTTAAAGACAAAGACAGAACCAGAATTCTGTGCATTAGTGCATTAGTCAAGCATGACTTATTTTAACACAGAACACTCCCACCTTTATACCAAATCACTTACGAGGAGCTCCTTCAGCCATTTCAATAGCAGTGATTCCCAGAGACCACAGGTCACTCTGCAGGAAAAGAAACAATGCAATTTGCAGTCTGCAGCACTCAAGCTTGTTTGTTTTGTTTGTTTGTTTTGTTCTTGGGTTTGGGTTATTTTCTTTTTACAGTTTCCCTAGATCTCTCCTGGATCATGTTGTTTTACTTGGAGTGACAAATATTCTGCTCCCTCCCGCTCCCTACTGAGCTTTTAGGAAATGTGCTAATAGCCAGAAGGCTCTCATTTCCCATGCAACTCGGAACAGCTGATTCATCATTTAAGCAGCCAGCCCCAAAATGCAGACCTTCTGCATTCAAAAAACAAGAGCCAGACAGAATATAGCAGGCACTGTTTAAATATATGTCTTAAATCTGTTTTCATGAGGCAGCAAGACAGAGCAGTGCCTCACCCTTCTCCTGGCCAAAAATAATTCTTGGTCTTAATGCTTATTTCAGAGTAGTCATTGCTGAGTTTCTACACTGATGGAACAGGAATTATAGTCAGGCCTTGGGGTCTGATTTTTTCTGCCTACAAAGTCTCCAGTCACACATTTTTGGGCACATGAGAGGACAGTACATCATGCAGTCAGATTTATGCCACAATGTATGTTCAGCTCAGTTAACAGAGTGGAGCTCCCTTTATCAGCTGATCTGGATGCCAAGGGCCAGGTTTTGAAGGTAAATTGCAACCACCACCAGTGGCTGTAAAAACTTCACACGTTTCCACTTGATTAATCATGTGCATTATTTCATTATTTTTTGCGTCTAAATGTATCCAAATGAGAGGCACATGGCCAAACAACTTGCAGAGCTTCTCTAAAATTTATCTTTTTAAAAATCAGAGTGACAGAAAACCTTCAAGTATTAGAAGGAATAAACCATTACCTGAATAGCAGCTCATACCCAGCCCAGCACTCAATCTAATTTTATCAACAGAGCCCTCTCAGTCCAGCTGCTCTGAACTCTTCACACAAGCTGCAAGCCAGTTCACGTCACAGTTTGTGAAGGGATTCAGCAACAAAACTGGTGGGAATTTCATAGATCCATGATCCTGACTTGTTATTAAGTAAATGACTGAAAATTAAGAATTTTCAAGGGGTAGTACTGCAGGTTTTAAGGACAGCGAGAGAAACATCCAGACTACAAGGAATTTTGGTTTGGAGTTCCAAAGCATGAGAGGCAGATAGGTGTAAGGGAAGATGGACACAGGTATTTGTAAAGCTCAGTGTGTACACAAGCATATTTATCTGGATATATTTGTACTCATTTTGTCTTGTTTGTTTGTTCTGTTTTTTTTGAAGAGCAAGAAGTTACGGAGTGGCTTCCTGCTACGTAGCCCATCCTATCAGGTCTAAATCTCTGTGGGAAAGACCAGCTCTGTGCCACCTTCTGAGTCACAGCACTGTCTGCAAAAGTGCTTCCAAAACCCCCTCTGCTGATCAGTTTTAAACTACCATCTGCAGCATCTATTTGGAAGCAGACAAAGAAGGATTATTATTGAAGGCAAAGAAAGCTCAAGAATTAGGGGTGCACATTCTTTATGATTTTATCTTCTAGTAAGTACACATTCTGAGAAGGAAATCAACCGGGGACAGGGAATGAAGACATGATGTTAACTTCTTGAGGTTTCAGCAGAAGACTGGTATGGTATGAAAAAAACCAAAACCATTCTTTAGTCATGACTGACACACACAACATGACCTCACTGGGCCAGTGCAGCACAGAAGGTCTGAGCAAGGGAGAATCACAGCCTCTGAATCACTAGGAAATGGAAGCAATACCAAGTTCTTCTCCTAAGTATTTCTGAAGTCACAATTGGAAGGAGAGGTGCAAAGTGGCAATGGAGAGAGCACCTGAACTAAAAGAGTGACTGCAGGGTCACCCAAAAGATACCTGCTCAGAAAGCCATCCCTGGAAAACATGCCGCATGGTAAGGACAAGAGGAAATGCTCACAAACTGAAATAGAGGAAATTCTGTGCCTTCTCACCTCAGCCACTCTGCCACTGACCAGAAATCATTCTGGGATGGGAAACTACTCGTGGTCACGTGCTCATGAATGACAAAAGGGATACTAATTACTGCCAATTAACTCAGTATTCACAGCTGAGTACAGAGCAAAACAGCTCTATCACAGTGTGCAGTAACTTGCCATATTAATATTACACTACTTCAAGTATTCCTTTGGAATGTCTCTCTTCCTTTCTTTTCTATCCAGACCTGCAACCTTCTTAGTACGTTTTTATTGCAGAGAAATTCATGAAAGTGTATTTCATGTATTAAAAATTTACAAAAAATACTCACAGTGAAACTTCACTCTTAAAAAGAGCCTCCACCCACATATTAAAAATACTTCTACTTGTACAGATCCAGGATTACTGTGGTTTAAAAGGCAGGAAGTTTGAACTTTTCAAATGAGCAGGATTTCAGCAATAACTCACATGTTTTCTTACCTTACAAAGAGTTTAACACTTACTCTGTAATCATATGTAGAGTCTGGGTTCTCCTCACAAGCAATGACCTCAGGTGCCATCCAATACGGGGTGCCAATAAATGTGTTTCTTCTCCCAATAGTCCTGTCCAGCTGAGCACTTACACCAAAATCCACTGAAAAGTCAAGAAGAGGTAAAGAAATCAGCAAAAAGTTGTATCCACATGGCAGAGTGTGTGCTTGGTTACTTCCATACTGTTTAGAACACCAAACCTTTGGGCTACAATATATATGAAATCTGAGTTCCTCCAGCATATCTTATCCAAGAGTTGAAATTTAACTGCCTCTCTTTTTCCCTTCTTTTTGACAGAAGAATTAAATAAACAGCATGCTAAATCTGCCCGGTGTGTTACACCAAGAGGAATTGCTCTACAAGACACTGCAGAATAATTTAGGATTAATTTAAACGCTACATTGAGTAGGACTCAAGGTCTTCAACTACACTGAAAGAAAAAATAGTATCTACACACAAGGCAAATCTGGATGTGTCTAATACAGCCACTTGTGAAAGCTGGAAAGAACCACCATATCACTTCATTTTGAGGTGTCTGGAATAAATCCTTCCCTATGTTCATACAGTATCTTAGAACAAACTGAAGAATCTACTACTTTATTCTCATATTAGATCATTATAATAAGTGAATCGTGAGGTTCCCTTACTCTCATAAGGAGTGTACAGCAAAATGGTTTTGTTCAAATATGAAAATGGTCCATACAACCAATAATTATGTGATTGTATTTCTCTTTGAACAAAAACCCAAGATACACTAAATGGATCCACTGGGATAGCACTGGAGTAGTATTCACAGAGGAGACAAAGGAAGGGGGAAAGGGAAGGACTGAAAGGAGGCTGCCCCCACGGTTACCATCAAGGAGCAGATTTTCTCATTGATGTTGCCTCACTGCAGATCATCTGCAAACCAAAATAACTTGTAATGCTATAATTTCATGTGCCTGCTCAGCAAACCTTCTCCAAGAAGAAGGTGGACCTGACCTTTGGGATCATTCTGTGCTCTGTGCTTCTGATGGGAAGTGCATACTCTTACACTGAAGTGGAATAGAATAGAATTGAGAAACTCTTGGCTTTCTAGCTTCTTTGCCTTAAGACACATGAGCTAAATCTCTCTGGAAACAGCTTTTTTTTCTTCTTTTTTTTAATCATTATACTTAGTAAATCTGTTTCATCTTTACCCAGAGTCAGAAAGGTTTAACTGTTTTGTCAACCATATGAGGAATGGCAGAACTACTAACTATACAAGACTATAAAAACACACAACAACCCCATCTTACCTGTTTTAAGAGGGAACAGTTGACAATTAGCACATATGATTTAGAGACTACAAGCAAAATCCTGCCTTCATTTAATTTGACAGCAAAACTCCCTTTGACTTCAGTGAAGCCAGGTTTTCGCCAAAGGGTTAAAACCATAATGAGATTTAAAGTACTTATTTTAACCTGCTCCAATCAAATATCCTACCCCACATCCACAAGCCATGTTTATTATTTGTTGTTTTCCAACTCTACATCATCACAAATGAGAAGTGCTCCCCTTGAGATTTCTCCTTTAAAACACTTCCTTGTGATGTCTTTCCAAAACATGAAAGACATGCCCTCCTCAAGAGAGATATGTACTTGAGTTTAGTTTTAGGAAGTCAGAAGTTGTCAACACTGATGTGTCACAGCAATAAAAGTAAATGAGTAAACCCTCCAACTTTTTTGGGACATGACTGTTAGTCAGTGGTAGCCCTTACACATGAGTAATTCCACCTACTGTCAGATTTCTGAAAATCTCTAAGACCATTTCTTTTACAGAAACGGATTCAAAAAATTTGTTCCCCCAACTTTTTTACTTTGGAAGTCTTTTGCATCCCAGGATCCTTTGTGAAGGCCTGATGGTGCTGTGACTTACTGGACTGGTTCTGTGTGTGACTGCCTGTATTGCCCACAGGCTGTGAGGGACACCCTTGCAGAATACTTCACATTTTCAGCTCTTTCTACATGACGGACACCCTGTAAGCAAAAGCATTAATGATACTTGGCACACATGCTGCACTTAGGTTACTGAAAGTTCTTTCTGAGTCAAGATGGAAATCTTAAATTTTAACAAACAGGTTTCTAGCACACATTTAAGGAAACTTACCCAATTTTACTTCTGCATTTTCTGTGAGAAGAACATTCTGTCCTTTAATATCTCGATGGATGACATGGTGAGCATGAAGATGTGCCAATCCCTAAAAGAAAACCAGATTTTCCTTATTCTTTTTTCCTAACATTACCATGAGTATGGCACTGTTGCATTTTTACACTTTTACCCTTTTCAGACTTTATTCATAAGGAAAGTCCTTTAGATGTTACTAGCAACATTTTCAGTGAGAAGAGAGGACAGCAACCATAAGTTTGATTGTCTTCTTCACCCCAGGCTTGACAGTGGTGGAGCCATCTCTTGAGTCAAGTGTGAAGAGAATGACGTAGCAATATTTTAAACTTCTGTCTCAGAATCAAGGGATGCTCCTTACACTCAATGTCAAAAGCAAACAAAAGATAAAAAGAGCAAAGCAGAATGCTCTGTATGAGGACCAGAGACAGCAGCTGGCTGGCTGTAGTGGACTACATTTTGCATTCAACACAATGGGAAATTCAGTGGTAAATGGACTAGACAAAGTTAAAAATACCATGTGAGACCTCTTTTTGAATGCAGCAAATACTGTTTTCAATCAGCTAATATTTGCTATCTCCTTCTGCATTTCAAAATTGCCCATGGTTGAACTAGCACAGACATAAAGGAACACACTGAAATAATCTGTTATAGTAATCCAGAGATGCTTCACTCACAACATTTAGCCTCTCTAATACTAATGGCTTCAAACAGAGCTTCCACTCAGCTTGTATAATTCGCAGAAGGAAACATTGTTAATCCATGTGCAACTGGGCCATTCTGTTTTGAAACAAGCACAATTAAATACAGTCCCTTGCTTTTACCAACATGCTGTTACAGTCTTCAGTTGCATGAGCATAAACCAAATGTTTTAATATCAGTTGCTTTAACAGAGACATTACAGCCACACCGATGAGGAACAATCTGACGACACCATTAAGGTTTTTTCTTTTGCAGAAGAACTCCCCACACTCTCCAGATATAATGATCATAATCTGCAGGCTAGTGCCAAATCCCTGTAAGAAGGCCAATATTCTCTACTGAGCACATTTCTCAACTCCTATGCCCCAGAAACAAAGTTTTACCCCTATTCAAGCATTACTTCAGCATGCCATCTAAATTCCAACTCCCAGAATACACGTTTATCTTACGATTATCTAGAAAAGATATAAAACTCTATTCTAGGGAATATGGATCAGTAACTCTGTAATGGGTTTTGAATTTAGAATGACTGGCTCCAACATACTATTTTTTTTTCCAGGGTAGTTCACTAGATTACACTTGGGAATTGTTTTATCCTCTGTATTTTCCAGGGAAAAAAAAAACAAAAAGAAAAAAACCAACCAACCAAACAAAAAAACCCCAAACAACATTAAACAAACCAAACCAAACAAACCCCCCCAAAACCCCCAAAAAAACCCCACCAAAACAAAATAACCAAACCAAACCAAAAACAAAAAAAAAAAAAAAAAAAAAAAAAACAACCCCAAACTTGAAAAAAATACANAAAAAGAAAGCAACCCTAAGCTTGTATAGAATGCAATATAGCACCAAGATTTGTCCTGGGGAATACTGTCCCAGCAGGGCCACCTTTAAGATTTTGGAATGCTGTTTAGTCAACATTGCCTCTAATAGTGTGAAAAAGAGACCCTTGAGTGTGTGCAGGTAAAGGAATTATGAACAGAAAGATCTTACAAGCATGAACAGCTAAAGCAGTGAGCAGTAAGATCTGCTGATGTAGAGGGCAGACATACTGAAAACAGAAAATGAATTTACTTTTCTAGATGCCCACTGTCTGGACTTTCAGAATACGGCTATTTGCCATAGGAAAGAGGAATTTTCTGTTCTTCATACAGAAAATGGGATTAACTACAACAATATGGGATGTCAGGCAGCCATCATGCCGGCTCTCAGGGCTCTTCTGAACTCAAGGGCCATAGCCCATGAGCCCCATGGATTACATTTATTTTACAGATTTAAACAATAATACTCATTAGTGACCTATTTTATCAACCAAATGCTTGGAAAGGCCTTTTTGTTGCAAATGAGCAGCGAAGCTCTGCTGGCAGGACTCACCCTGAGAACCTCTCTGCAGATGTACGCAATCCAGTCTTCCTTGAAACAGTTCCCTTTTGTCTTCTTTACCAAGTCAGTGACAGAGCCTGCACCGCAGTACTCCATCACCAGCTGCAGAGAGACAAACACACATAGGGCACCTTCACCACAGCTCTGCCAAGGTGCCAGCAGAGAGAACACCTGCAAACACCCACTTCCACCAAAACTCAGGCATGGCAAACTACATGTGGCCTTCTCGGATGCCAAGTGACTTAAAATCTCATTTCCTGAATCACACGCACTGCTAAATAAATAAAAAACCCCACTAGTGCTCCTCTCCTGTTGCAGGTTTTAAGTAGTTTTTTTTAATATATAGAAAGTTGGAAAAGCAAGAGCTAACAGCACTGAAAAACATGAGAATTTTTTAAAAATTTGAAATTTCTCATTTTGCTGCAGAGCTTCAAAAATCTTGCAGCCAAAAAATTGGAGGATTCGTTATTCTTCTTTTATCTATTGCCAATTTCCCTGCTTCCTTTTTTTATTTTCCATCTGAAAAAAGGAGAGGAAAGCAACAAGGATGAGGAAAGAAGGGGAAAAGGACAAGGTCTTTCACTTCAGTAAAAAAAAAATACAGAAGCATTTAATTTGGAAAAAAAAAGGTTCAAGCAACAAATCAGAATGACAGCACAAGTCACAAGAATCATAACATACTTTAAGCCCATCCTCAAAGGAAATCATAGGGGTGGCAGATGTCTAGGGAGGAGTAATTTTTCTCTTTTATATGTTATTCTTCAGAATAATGACTTCAGAGCTTCACTGAGACAGAGTCCAAGCCAAGCATGCTGGAGGTCTAAAGAAGGAGCTGTAAATCTCATGAGCAGAAAGGACACTAAACACTTACCCAGAGCTGATCATCTTGGCCTGCAGGACTTTTCTTTACAAAAGCCCCATAATATGTAGCAATATTCCGGTGATGAGAGTACTTTTTTAGCATATTTATCTCCAGCTTGATTTCCTCCTCTTCATTCTGTAACAAAGAAGAGCAGGAGGCTCCTTAGGTGACCGAGATCACCGAACCCCAGAGCTGCAAAGCAACCTCTGTCTTTGGAGGCCTCAACACCCAGCTGGAACCACCATGAGCAATCTGGTCTGATCTCATGGCTGACCCTGCTTTGAGCAGGAGGTTGGGACCAGAGTTACCCTGGGATTATGAGACTGCAGCTGATGGACGGCTCTTAAATTGACAACTGAATCACCCTGATGCATGGGTCTAAACCAATGCATTGCTAGGGCTTGACCTAAAGAATCAAAAACATCCCCACGCGGACATAAAAATTGCATATTGTCTCCTCAGGGAGCTTAGACAGGACCTACTACTCCCCCATTTATGGTTTCTGCATGCAGTAATTTAGTATTGGAGAAACCAACCAGATTCAAACAAAAATAAAATTATTCCTA
The DNA here is from genome assembly GCA_013397725.1 of Rhagologus leucostigma. Taxonomy (NCBI): domain Eukaryota; kingdom Metazoa; phylum Chordata; class Aves; order Passeriformes; genus Rhagologus; species Rhagologus leucostigma. Next base: position 197,936 of record VZTD01001779.1, read on the forward strand.
ACACTCCATTACTCAAATACTTGGAAAAGCACTTAGTGCGCACACATCAGCCAATTTGTCTTCCCAGTCCTGTGGAGGGTCCTGCTGGGAGGAAACCAAAGCCAAGAAGGAGGTGACTTGCCACAAATCAAACTCCAGTGTAAGCCAGGGTTAGGATCTGCTCTTTCCTTACAGCTGTGAGGCTGCCCTATCCGGACTGTGGGCTTTTTCCCCCTCCTAACATCATGCCATCCATGAAGCCTCCGGCATGTTGGGGGCTAGCATACCCCTAGACATCGTCTTCGAGGCACCAGCGGCCTGTTTTCCCTTGTCTTTCTTTCAGTCTCACCAGGGCAGATGCTCTCTTCTGCCCATACAGCATTGTGCACAGTAAGACAACTAATGGAAACACAAGTTTTAATAATTATGTTAGAAGGAAATGCCCTTTTTCAGAGAAAACTGCCTGATTTGGAAAGGCCCCCTCAGAGCCTGTTTGCTATGGTGCACAACACCCAGTGAAACACACGTAGGTTTTGCCATCTCAAACACGTTAATAGGAAATGAGTGGTGCTGCAAGGTATCCTTGTATCAGTTAAAAAGGAGTAGACAAACTTGAAAATTAATTTACCTTGTTGCAAACCATCCCAGTCAACACTTACTATCCGAAGGGGGAAAAAAAAAAGAAGAGGCAGCAAGAACAATTCAGCCCCAAAGGACATTTTTCTGTGGTTTTCCAGTAGTTTTGCCATTGAAGCATTCCTTTAACTATCACAATGGACGGCTTACAAAGCCAGACACACTGTCCTTTCTACCTGGAGCAACATATTAAAGACTAACAGACTAAAGCCAAATTCCCTCAAGAATACGCATATGATGTGTCTTATTAAACTTGACCACACAAAAATCATTCTCAACAGAAGGGACCAATAAGTTTTCTCCAGTAACATCAACCCCCAGGAGACACGTTACTAGACCAAAGCCTAACTGTATCAAGCCTTCGGAGATGTAAAATAACTCTAGTTGAAGCTATATGAGCTATTTCAGGTTTCATAATAATCTTTGTCGAACACAGGCTCTCAAGCTGCACACATTAAACTAAATAGTTCATTTATCTTTTGTTTGTAGTTAGGGAGAAAGGAGGACCCTTAATCCTTGGCTTGATACAGCCCTGATGTTGTATGACTGAATTAGCGGGGCTAAAGAGGAGCCCAGTGCAGCACGTGGAGTGTCCATGAGAAATGGGAGCTGACTCCCAGAAAGCATGCAGGAAATCCTCCAGGAGCAGGGTCTAATTTCTCTCTGCGCATGGACAGAGCACAATCAAAGGGAGGTGAGAGATTGTGCTGAAGGGATACAAGGCTCTATTCCCTTTGGGACTCCAGACAGTGCATGTGAAAGGGTGGACACAAGCAGGTAAGGAGGACGCAGAGAATAAGGACATGGGAACTGTCATCCTGGACTTGACTACAAGGCTTCTGTCATCAACACAAGTTTCTGGATCTTTAGGGAAGAAGGGCAGAAAAAGGAACAAACAGGGAGGACTCCTTTCTTCCTCTGCTGTCCCTCCTGCATTCTGCCTACTCCTTCTGCAAACGTGCGGACGGGCAACACTCATCTTTGGTAAAGGCCTTCTCCAAATTACTTGAAATATTTACAGATCTTAAGGGTTTGGCTTTTTTTAACTCTGCCTATCTGCATGAAATTTGCCCTGGTGGAGCCCAGCTGCCTGCTGTGCCCTCAGCACCACCCCGTAGATTTCACAAAGTTCCCCTCAGGGAGCTGGCAGATCCCAACCATTTCTTCATAGCTGCAGCCTCTTTTTCAGCTCTTCTTCCTTTACCCAACTAATTTTCTGGGTGTTGGAACCATGCTGGATCTTATCCAAGTACTTTCTATTCCTCTGCAATCTGACCTCCATGTTTTTAAAACAAAACCAAGCATGCGGCTGTCCATGAACACAACCAGGATACCCCATAGGCTCTTCCACACCCACTGGCAAGAGCAAGAGTAGCTGCACACGTGTAATGCTCCTTTCCCAGAACCAGCAAGATGCAATTTCTGCTTTCTCTTGTGTTTTTATTTACCCTGAAGGCCTGCACCTGTTTCTCCTTCCCCTGCCCATCCCGGCTTATAAGGCCCACGTAACACTGCCAGTACAGGCTGAGTGCCTTGGGGAGACACTAGTTGGAGCAGACAGCGGGCTGAGCTTCAGGTACCAGTCAGTCTGCAAGGCAAAGAGCTACAAAGGACAGCAGCTGGGCATTTCACAGACAAATGCACTCCGGCTTCCCAGTGCCTCAGTGAGTTTTGGGAAAAATCTTCTACGCCATGGAAAAACCAAGGCAGAAGGGTAAATGTGAGTGATTGTGCCCCATGGGTCATGTCTGAGGCCCGCCCAGGAACTGAACGCAGACTTGCTAAGCCTCAGTGCTACATAGATCCTTCAAGCAGGGTGACTGGGGATAAAAGCACCATCAGCTTCTCAGTGCATGCCCACACTCAGAATTTCCACTTTCCACCACCTCTCTTGCCAGCAGTACCATCAGCCCCATGTCTCAGGGATCTACAAACCTGCTCATAAATGATGTTGCTCAAGGAAAAGAAACAGGCTCGCAGATGTGCAGGTGCAAAAAGCCGTTTGCTTTCACAAACCAATGCGTTCCTTGGCACAGATGGCTGTGTGCACAGAGATGACAGGTTCATGATCAAAGGCTGTTTTCAAAGATGTGGGCCTATCTGCAATGGCATTAGAACTCAAAAATACACGCCTCTGACCACAAATGGAGATGAGATCATCAGCTGATAAATACTGCACGAAGAGACCCCTTAGTACTGGGGCAGGTCTAACAACAAGTCTCAAATTTAAATGTTATTTTGCTCTCTAGAAAGAATGAAAGCAAAGACAGATGGAGAATGATGTGCTGGAGAAGAGCTCTTTGATCACCTGCATCGACACCTGAAGAGACAAGCAGCAAGAATTCAGTCTCTCTGCAAGCACTCTGCTTGTTTGGCTCTGTCAAAAAACAGGAAGCAGAGCCTGCGTGGAGAGGCACATGAGCGCACGTTGCCATCAGCTCCCCTTTAACCATTTCAAAGGGTTCCCCCCACCCCCCTGCAACTCAACACGGCAGCACTTCCTGACAGATGTCCAGAGGATCCCACAATGACCACAGCATCCTGCTGCCGCTTTTAAGAAACCGGCCTGGGGCTGCAGCTCATGACAGCAAAGGGCAGATTTTCTGAGCTCTTGGAATGCCCCAGATCTGAACAATCACAGCTGGAGCTGGTCAGGCAATTTCTGATGAAATGACTTCTCACTGGAAAAAGAAACCCTGTAGATTTGGTGAAAGAATCAGAATCTTTTGGTGAACAAAAGTGGCAGAAGTAGCAGAAGTGACTGCATCCAGACATGCCAGCCTGTGCCCTAGCAGCAGGAATACAGCCAACTCTACATTAGGAAAGTGGAAATAAGAGCAGAAAGCCCTGCACTCACCCTGTGCCAAGGCCAGACTGCAGGAACACTTGAGCACAGCTGAGCTGGAATTGTTCAGGGTTTAGTGGGGGAAGAGCAACAGGGAAAAACCCTTTGGGCAGTTGCACTAACATGATCCTCATAACTCCCAAACCTTCCCATAAAGGGTCTCAATGTCAAAACAGCATGACCTGCTATCACTGCCCCTGAAACAATGGGATAGGTTCCCCAGTACGATGCTGGCTCTGTCACCTGCAGCAACTCAGACTTAAACAGCTGAGTTTTTTTCTCAGAATCCTGCAAGTCTACTAAGGTGATTCCTGAAGTGGGACCACATGGTTGTCCTCTATTTAATTTGTTTCCAAGTAAGTAGGCATTACTGGATGCTACAGTTTGTTGCTTGCATACAAAGGAGATTGTGTCATGTATAGCAAAGGGAAAGAAATCTTTCTAAGGTTCCCTTCCTGCAGTCTTTTCTTCAGTTGTTTAATCAAGGAAGGGACTGTCACTGGTGTTAACATGACAGCCCACAAGTGACACCTTTAACCAGTCCGCACACACTGTTGACTGACTCAGTAAAGCAGGAAAGCAGCTCTGGATAACTTCTGAGTCTGTGCCAGGATCCATCCTATCAGCTCCTCTGTCAAGGCAGGGAGGTGCTCTCATCTCAGGAATCTGTCATCCAAACCCTATCCACTCTCCCTTCCAAAATCCAGCAGCCTCATGTCTGGTGACTGCCATTTTTTAAAGCCAAAGCACCTGACGATATATGTACCTACAGACGTAAAAGCAGAAATGCCACTGATCTAATGTAGCACTCATTAAAAAAAAAAGCACCCTCCTCAGTACAAAACTGGCAATTTAGCCACACACACCTATTGCACGAACAGCAGCCATTGTCAAACCAGCCCTTAGATGTGCTTTGTACATTACAGTAGCATCCAAGTTCAGACCACTTGCAGCTCAGGGTTGGATTCCCACACCATCAACAGCGAGAACTGTCCTGGACCTGCTCTATGTGACAGGACCAACACAGACACCAACTTGGTCTGCGGCCTTCCAAGACAATCAAAAGACACATGAAAATGCAAGCAAGGCTTGCTTGTGCTTGCCTGAACACTACGTGTAGCTCAACCACTGGCATACCTGGCCCAGAGGATTCAGAGGATTTGGCCTGTTTTTTTTTAATTTCAGATGATAACCCTTCCATAATACCACAAGAGGAAATGGATTTCTGTTCTCCATATCCACACTGCCAGAGTGACAGAACAGGGAGCTGGTCTTCAGTGAGTCTAAGTGCATCCTACCAAACCAGACTTCTAGGAAACTCAAGAGTAAGAAGCAGGGAGTCTCCCCAACCTTCCTGGGGCTCAGGCTAATGTGATCTCAAGAAGGCAAGCTGCTCCACTACTGGCTGTGCTCTTAAAAGGAGAGAAAAAACCCCGTATTCAGCAACTTTTTCAACACCCTGTTTCGGCACCGACACCCATTTATAAATGTGAGTAGGGACAGTGCCAATTAAACTGTCTCCTTCCCTCATCTGTCAAATCACAATAAAAAAGCACTGAATTTGCATTTCTAACATGTTCCTACTTGCTGGTTGTCAGGGCACTACTCTGAGGAACGGCTGGCATATGAGGGGATAGGATGTGATGAAACACAGCAGAGGCAGTGAAGAGCTACAGGAAATCTTTTAATTGCTATCTCTAAAAGCAGATAATCAACTAGAAATAGGCAAGAATGGACTTCTTCTCTTCGTTATTAATGACCACCAAAATATAAAGCAATGCACTCCCTTATCCCTTTGTAACCATTGGTCAGCCACACTTTAAAAATATGGTTGTGTTAACACCACTCAGTACTTTATAAGACACAAACTGGTGCTCAGAAACCATGATTTATACTAGTGGACCTTCTTTCATGAGCTGTCCACCTTCTCAGGATCTGATTATTTATTTTTCCTTGCAGCTTAACAATGACCTTATTATTTTTGGTTTTGCACTCACCTCAGTAACATTCATCACTTTGATTGCTGCCAGCTGCCCAGTCTTAACATGGCGACCCTATTAAAATAACAGAAGACACTAAGTAAAACACGTAGGCAAACTATGAATACACCAACAAATTAGGCATATTAGAACTAGGTTTGACTAATTGCTTTCAATCATATTCAAGGCAATGTTCTAGCTGAAGGTGTCCCTGCTGCTTACAAGGAGGTTGGACTTTTAAAGGTCTTTTGTGACCTTTAAAAGATCCCTTCCAACCTAAACTATTCTATGATTCTATGTACCAAACAACCTTCCAGCGACACAAAACTACCAAGGGGAAGTTTGGTGATGTGTTACCAGAGCCACACCCTTACTGTGCTCTGACTTTAACAGTTACCTCTACAGGGTTGAATTTCCCTTTAGCACAAAGGAAGCAGCAATGCTAGGAGACCTCTGTTCTCACAGCACAACATGGCACAAGCTTATGGGTCTCCATCTAACTTCTGTTCAACAAGTGGTGCCAGTCCTCACGCCTCCTCTTCTAGGAAATCTCAGCACAGTCCCAGAATGTCTGAACAAGAGCCATGTTCTTGTCCTGCCATCCATGGCTGAGGCGTACTGGAGAAGCTGGAAGGATTGGGCAGTTGGCTCTGTCCCTACCTTGATCCCTGACATGTCCTGGCATACCTCAGGGTAAAGACAAAACTCTGGGTTCCAGTACATCAATCTGGCAACCTGTAGATGGCTGCCAAGAAACTAAAGTTTTATGCATGTTTTTGCCTTTCTTTTTTTTTTTTTAATTTTTTAATGCTTTTTACTTCAAAATGCTTAGTTTTTATGATTCTTACTTCAGCTGAGTTAACTATCTCAGCTACTTCCCCAAAAGCATGCAGGAGCTTTGAATTTAAAAATGTCATCTTTTGTGGTGGTGGGGAGGAACTAACCCAGGACTCTGTGTGGGTGCCTACACATACAGAGTTTATTATCATAGTCACTTTTAAACAGACAACTGGTAACTTCAGACAAGGTAATAGGCTTGGTTTTGAAAACATAGAGAGGTAAAGGGAGGTAATAGGAAATAAATCTATTAAAAGAGCAAACTTGCTACTGAGACTGACAAAATGGGATTCGCAAGAACACGCATCACAAACACAACCGTGAATTTTGCTGTCATTTGCAGTTTTCTTGCTTTGGTTCGGTCAAGTTGCTCAACAGATACCACACATGAAGTCTTTTACCATGATAACCAGCACTGACCTCACAATGGAAGATTGTATCACAAGATTTGAATGAACAGTGGGCTTGTTACACATCCTAACTCCTCACTTCCATCAAACGTTCAGAAATGGGTTTGAAGCTTTGAGACTGCGATTTTATTCCTGAAGTAGTAGTGCCTGCAAAGCTGTGTATGTAAATAACTGACACCAGTTAAGGAAGCCACGGGAAATCAGGAAATCAAATATGAAATGCTGCAGTTTGCAGACAAAATGATTTGCAGCTGCACTTTACACCTGCAAAATTAAAAGCTGGGTTGATGTAATTTTAAAACCCAGGTCCTATCTGCACGAAAGTGCACACAAATGTTATTTCTAAGCAATTTTGCATCAAAGAAAAATGATTCCTCATTCTCAGGCAGTATGTCACAGTCACGTTTTCTTTTACAAAAAAAAAAAATCCTGGTGAGTTTTTTGCACATTTATAAGTGTCCTCTTTCCATGGAAGCACTCCTGGGATTGCAAAGCATTTTCTCATGAAGTAGAATGATAGGATTTACATATCAGCACAAACCTCGGGAGGAAGACAAATAGGGCACACTCTCCCCAGGCCACACAGGACTCGGTGGGTGAGTGTCGATGGGCAGTGACCAGTGCCAGCCCAAAGGATGCTGGTGTTGGGTCAGCGTTCATCCCTGCTAACGCCAATCCTGGTCAGCAAGTTTGCTCTGCACAGCCACAGCTCCTCTCTTGGAGCCATTGTCTGCAAATGTTCCCATTTCCATTTCCATTAAATGTCTTGGCGAGAGGGCCTTCCCCAAAGCACAGACACTCTCTCTTCACCCCAGAGTTTGTCTGGAGACAAAGCACGATGGTAACTCCATGTCTCTGGACACCAGGTGACCAGCCCATGGAAAAGAGGAGTCTCCCCTGGACTGCTGTAGATTCTGCAAAGGATGGCACCAAGAACTAACACTGATTTTCATAACTGTAGTGAAGCATGGAAACCTGCTTCTTTACTGAAAAAAATAAACCAATCAGTACTAGGCTAGCACTGCATTTGAATAGTCATCAGAATAAGGAAGAGGGAAAGGCTTGGCATTCAGTCCTGGTTTTGAGGCATAACTCCTGGTCAAACTGTCCCTCTGTACAACAGATATTGGTTATTTTGCTGCCACAATTATTTCCACTGTATGCAAAACCTGCTGTTCTAACTTACTCTTACCACTATAAATATGAATACTAAAGCCCCCTCAAAAAGGTTTGGAAAATCAGTACTTACGGGAAAGATAACAGCAAGTCCTTTTGTTTTGAGGGTTGATTCACCTTTGCTCAAAAAACGTGTCCCTGTTAACTAAGATGCACAACTCAATCCTGTTCCTGCACTAAGGCACAGACTATGACTGTGCTGGCAGTTCAGAACAAAAATCACAGATTTCTCAATATTGGTCTTTTAAACTGTTTGGAGTTAATTTTCCTTAACGTCTCTAAAAGCAGTAAACTCTTCTTGTTAAGAGATAGAGAATAATGCCTCAGCGAGGAAAGGTCTCAGTGCTGGTCCCTTATTTTTTTCATTTATCAATAAATCTCAGAGGTTAGCCAGAGTTCATGGGAACTCTCACATTGCTGCTTCTGCTGAAGCCACTAAGTTGAGCATGTGTGAATTGTCTCGAGAAAAGTGGTGTTTTGACTTTTGTTTAAAGCTTCTAGGACCAAACTGGCTGTTTTAACTGTTTCCCAACCAAATGACATCAACTGATTCGCCTACTTCCAGTGACAAGACATGCTGAAGTTCATCCTTATTGATTTAACCTGAAATGGGTAGAAGAAGGAGAGGCTTTGCCCTCCCAGCCCTCTGTTCACTCTGCCACTGCCCATCCTCTCCAGATCCTTAGAGTTCAGCCTGTCGTGATTTAAGATCCTCCACCTCACATTTCCCCAGAAACTGGACAGAGGGCTGGAATGGTCTGTGGGCCGGTTTCCCTAATAAAAGGTTTCATCTCTTTCACCCAAATGCTCAGTATCAGAGCAGGTTTCAGCTCTGGAGAACGTAGCCAAAACATCCAACAGCCATTTGCAACACCCATATTCCTACCCAGGAGTACAACATCAAACTCTATCAAGCTCATATAGAGCTTAGACATGAACAATTCTGAGGCTCAACAACTTTCACTAAATTCCCACCCTTCATTTTGATGAGGTATCCCAGATGGAAAAAAATTTCCCATTAGCTGAGTCCAGCTAAATTCCTGGTCTCCTCCAGAAAATATTTCCACATAAAGTCTGCTATAGTTGCCAGCTAGTCACTACAGTAACATTCAGCAAACCTGGAGCCAGCACACACGTTTTTCAAATCTACAGACTGCTCATTGCAGCCAGACTTGTGGGAGCTGCTTTATGCCAAAGAGCTGGTTCTGATGAGCTCCAACCATGTATCTCTGCAGGGAGAGATACATGGAACACGGCAGATCGCTCAGTGTTATTTCCGCTGGATGTGTATTTATCTTTTCACCTCAGGTAAAGGAACCACTTATCTACATCCTCTACTAAGGGTCAAGACATGTACCTTTCTATTTACATCAAACAAGGGCGCCAACATTAGCAGCCAGCTATTAGCTGATAAAGGGGCTTTACATGAATTAGGTATATTTACAAAATTGTGCGTTCAGTCATGTACAACACCTTGTCCTGTTAGTTACCAATAAAAAATTTTGGACAGTCCCTGGCTTGGGCCATGATTACAAGAAGAGACCCAAGGTCCCAATGAGATCATAAGGTTGCAAGTCATATGCAGAGAGCTTGGTTTGACAGCTTCCCTCCCAGATCCTGCACGTATCTCTCTTCCTGGGGGTGGGAAACAGCTCCCATCAGCTTCTCTCCCCGCTTGGGATTCGACAGATTTGGAGTGGACAATTTCAAGTCCAGATACCAGAAGCCAGCTGTCCAGTTAAGGCTGCCGTGCCAAGGCAGCCGACAGCAGTCCCATCACAGGCTTCCTTTTTGGCAACAGGCACTCATCAATGTTACGTGTTTCTGGGTCTGTCTCATGGAGCTGTCCCCATGTAACCGCAGCAGGAAAAAGTGCACGATAAGGGCAGGGACTGCCTGCTGCAGGACATCAAGGCAGCACAGAACTGGTGGGTTTGACTACACAGAAGTCCTTGTTCTTGCCCATGTCCTATCTGCAACCAGAAGCACCACCTCACTTGCCTCTCCCTTAAAAAGCAAGGGTTTCAGAGAGGCAGTCAGGTGCTTGTGTGCAGGGACACCTCCCAAAAACCAGAAAACTTGGACACTTCCCAGTTTGCACCTTTGTGCCCTCCTGAAGGGCAATTTCATACCAAACACACTCTGCTATCAGGCACAGACACAACCAGCTCACAGCATTAGCAAAAGGGTATGGGACTCCTGGGTGACCCATCACAGCACTGTTTGCCTGTGTAATCCTGAAAGCTGATATATACTACAACGTTAACTCTTGTGACCTTCTCTGGATGTTCAAGGTTTGCATTTTAAAGCAAGATGTGGCTGTTGGAGGTGTGGGACTTTGCAGGCCAGAGGTCTTTCTTATGGGAACCAGAAGCATTTCTTATGGGATAACAGATGCAGCTCATGGCCACCCGCCCTTTGGGAGCGAGGTGAAGGCACAGCTGTGTCGCTGTAAGCTGTCACCGAAAGTGAACTTGAGCAAGCAGATTTCCTGTTCAAAACACACTGATGAACTTTGAAGTTTGAGCCCATCTTGGGTAAATCTGTGTGGCCCTGCAGCTGCTGGCAGCTTGCCAGCTCAGCCTGCTGTGCCCTGTGGGACTGGTCCCCACCCTTTCCACCCTGCTAATACAAGAAAAGCCTTTAAGAGATTATGAATAGAGTGAACAATGCTCTGCATAGGGATCCAGGAAGCCCTATGTCCTATTCCATATGACCTTAACAAAGCCACGATCCTTCTGTTTCCCTTTCCATCCGCATAGGACTTTTCTACTCAGACCCAGTCCTTTAGAAGGGACGAGCGATGTTTGCTAACCCCAGCCCCAGAGCCAGTGGGAACTCGAGCTCTGCCTGTTTACACTGCAGACAGGCAGCAGCAGCCTCGCATGCAGCTGCAGCGTGCTGCCCAGTGGGTCAGCACAGCAGGGAGGGGAACCCCAAAAATAGAAAACCTGCAGATGTGCTGCTCCTATGCTGCAGCTTAGACACAGCCACTGTTCTACAGCAAAAGGCTGCTCGTACAGACATCCTGCTGTCCCTCAGGGTTTTCATGATGTAAACAAGTGGTCAGGGCTTGCACACCTGGGGCTGTGTCACCTGAGAAGACAGTTTTTAGGTGAGCTTTATCAGCAAGAGCAGTGCATACATTTCAGTTCAGCAACTGTGACCATGTGAGACAATTCACTTGTAGTCATGGTTGGAGCTCTTCAGCTAAAAATACAGCAGTAATGCAAAACTTGAAAGGACAGGAATATATTCCAAGGAAGAAGTGATTAAGAGCTTATAGCTTGTTTTTGTTAGTTAATGGCCCAAAGCAAAGTTCAGGGTCAGTCATGCACTGAATACTAGCACTGGATTTCCGGAATGATCCATTTCATTGTAGGCTATGACATGTAATCCACGTCAACTCTGATAGTTCAAAAAACCCCAAAAACACAAACACAAAAAACCCCACAAAACCCCCAAACCACAACCACCTTGGACAGATGGACACCAGTTTCATAAAGTTTTTTTTTTTTTTAACTCCCCACAAAGAGCTCGGGACACCAGCCAGGTGGGAACATAGCTATTGTTTTGATTACAGCTTCATCCTTTTAATCACACAACTTAAGCTGCAGAAAGCCTACTCTGATTGACATTAAAAAGTTTTGGTGGCACTTTGGCACATCAGCTCTGGATGTCTGTTGTATTTCAGGCCTGTAAATCAAAGAATTGTATTCCCCTAGAGCATTTCTTTTCTTCTTTGTCATACTGGGAGATGCTGAGATTTTGGAAGCTGTTTCAGGTCACCTCTAGGCCAGCCCTCAGCTCCATCTCCCAGCTGGAGCACACCCTTCTTTCCTTTTAAGTGACTGCTTTCATGCCAGCAGTGCAGGATGCAGGGACTTGCCATAAAACCACAACCCAGCTGCAGTGCCTCGGTGCTGACCATGTGGATGCAACACGTTTGCCCTTTCACCCTCACATCTGCCACACAATTTCCAGACAGTTGCAAGTCTCACTCAACACCACTTGGGCAGTATAGCCAAATATTGTATTTCCCTCTTCCCTATGCTCCTTTAACACACTCTGGATAGCTTTGCTGCCATTAACTGTGCTAACAGGAGGAAGAGCACACAGCAGACTCAGCACCAGCTCCTGAGATCAACACAAGGCAACACGAAGGTCCTTTGTTGCTCTCAGACAATCCAACATTAGACATCACCAGGCACAGTCCCTCACGTTGGAATAGGGCTGCCTGGCAGACTCCAGCTTAACACTGCCTTCAGAGCCAACCCTAAATGTTTCGTGCCAGGGAAAGCAAAGCACATCACCTAAACACTACAAAATATCACCCTTGTCCACTGCTGGTCAGTGGTGAACAACATAAATAGTAACACACTGCAGATAACCAAGACATACTCTTCAAGGTTTATATTGTATCGGTCTTTTTTTCTCATATATAAACCCCACCCTACGATTAGTTGTGTTCTAAGAAGACAGCTAAAATTTATCACTTTAGGTATAGACCACACCAATAAGTCAAATGTTATTTCACATTTGACTTGGGTTGGAAAATATCAGCACTAAACCCGAAAATGTCTGCATGTAGATATATGAAGAAGGAAAATTAATTAATAACATTTAGTGCTCTTTAAGACAAAGGCTGCTACATTAATGAAGAAATATTAGGGATATATATGATTTATAAAGGGATTTAAATTTTTTTTAAAACTCTAAAATGTTACACTGCATTCTAAATAAAAAACCCACAATTTTGTAAAGTTTATCAAATTTATGTAGTAAAAATGGCTTGACTATTAAGCGAAAAACAAATTCCTTTCCTAGCAAACACCACCACCCTATTACTGTGCAGAACAGGTCATTTTATCCTTCCTACTGCTTTTCTCTCCCCCCTCGTATCAGGAGTGGGAATATATTTGCACTCACTCAAAGTGAAAATACTAGTTTTATGAATTTTTCCAAATGAAGTTTTAGATGTTTCAGGGGTAAGATGTATAAAAAGAAAATCAGGAATTTCTCTCAGGGCCCCTATTTGTGTCACATGTTTAAAGAAACAAACAAAATTATCACTGTAACTCATAATACCGCTGAAGATAACTCAGTTGGCAGTGGTATAGGAGAACTTCCTATATACTAAAATAGCAACACATTAGCCAAGAGAAGAGATTAGAAAATATAACTTCCAGAAGACACTTAAAATTCTACCCATGTCCACACTGTCTAGAAGGGACGGATGGATACGGGTCATTTCAACAGTACCAGATCAAATTACCTTGATCTCTGGAAGAAAACAACAGTTTTTCATCCCCACTGTATATGTCTGTACCACAACCCTCATGAACTGTAAAACTTAAGTGGCACCAGAAGCAGTTTTTCCCTGTCCAGTTTTTTTTTAATCCTTTCAGTTCCTATTTCCTGCCATTGTACGAGTGGAAACAGATTGTTTGCTTTGCCTAATGTTTGTCTGTGTCTGACTGCAGAGTAGTGGGAAAAGAAAATGAAACAAAGGAACAAACTCAAGCTCTTTCACAAACACATATTTGAATATCTACATTTTTTGCAATATCAGTATGTTCACTTGATCAGATTACCATCCTCATGCAAAACATGAACCACTCAGGGCTACTGCATACTTGTATGAGAATGGACTAGGGACTGATCTTTTGGGATACTAAAACCTGCTCCCAAATGGGCCATTCTCACTGTGTGTGATCAGCAAGATCAAGCAAAGCACCAAGCTTTTTTGAAAATAGCATTCTAGCCATAATACGAAGAGGTTTGTCCTCTACTTATTTGAAATGGGTGGTGTCTGCAGCAGAACATCCCATGTAATCTTCTGCAGCTCCATGCTCATTTGGAGGGAAGCACCCATTCCTGTGGCTTCTCCTTGCTCAGCTAACATGCAGACATGATGCTTTAGATCTCCATTTCTGAACAATGTGCAAGAAAGAAGAGCAAGAACACTTCTCCTGGGGCAGGTAAAACCAGGGTGGCCCATGCTGGGTGTCAGTGGGAAACTGAGAGCTGCAGCACATAGAGCACCTTGGAGAAACAATCTTCACCTGCCACACTCAGGGTCAGCCTGGCTGGGGGGTCACAGGGTTACCGGAGGCAGAGCTGCTCCTGGTGAAGGACAAAACTCCCACTGACTTTGATTTGGTCCAATTTCTATCTGGTGATACTTCAGTAGCATCTGAGGGGATGACAAACACTGAAGCTCCAGCTCTTCTCTACTCAGAAGTCATCCAGCTGCTTGAGTTTAGAGGGAACTGCAAGGCCCCTGAGTGGAAATTGCTGCCAACAAGGAAAGAAAAGCAACATTTTGGGGCCATATGCGGGTCAAGTAACTCAGACAGCAGCACAGTGAATAGGAAGAGAGGTCCAAGAAACAGGTTGAGCAGTTATCCTATTTTCCTCACACTTCATTTATTGGGACATAAAAACTAATTTCGTTGAGCCTAAATATCAGTATTTGCACAAGTAACAGCTTCAACAGCCTTGCTATTCATCCTAGTCTTCGGCATTTGTCACACCCCTTCACATCTGTTGAAACATTCTCAAGTTTCCAGCCTCAGACCTCCATCAGGGCTTACAGTCCCTGTCAGGGGCACAGAGACTCTGCGAACACAGGCGGCTTTCCTCTTCCCATGGGAGTTCTGGCTTGGGGACACTGGGCTGGTGGGGTGTTCAGGACAGCACAGGGCAGTAGTGATGCAGGGCAGTGGGGACATGGGTATTTGAAGTCCCAGGGCTCCTCTTGTTGTGAACAGGAGGGTTGGAACAACCTGGCACAGAGCCAGTCTCACAGAGCATTTAGGAGCCCAGTGGTGATTTATGACAGCAAAGGTATGCTGCACCAGAAGTCTATTCATCCAGAAAAATGAACAATTTCGGAAAAGCCTCAGCCTTTGGAAGGCTCTCACTCTGCAGAACAGGGGTTGCTGAGAAGCTAAGTCTGGGGTGAGGTACAAATCCCTCCACCCCAGCGAATTTTTGCTGCCTGACTCACATTCATCTGTTTACAGAAATACAGGGCGCTAGAGAAAACCTGTTCATAGCACATCGCTGCTGGATAAGGCTGCAAGCAGTTAAGTGTGTCCTGATAGCCCCATCCGGCTGAAAGGAAGTCAGGGCTGGACTGCAGGAGGTCAGCTGATGGGTGGCCAGACTTTTGGAGCAAGAATCCTTCAAAGGAAAGTTTTTGGCTCACCATCGCTACAAAGCTACGAAGGTTAAGCTGTACACAGCTATTACAAACCTCATGTTAGGAGAGTCATCTTTTACCTTTTTAAGTAATGTAGCTTTATTAGCCCTCTGTCCCACATAAACACAACCTTGTGTACGAATTAAGTTCTTAGCAATTATATCACTGAATTTTTAAAGATCCTTCAGCATTCTTGTGAACAGCAACTGTAATGTAGTTGAATTTTCTCTTGCATATAATACAGAACACGAACAAGGCTCTGCACAGGTTAAAACTGTGTTGTTGGGTTTTTTAAAAAAGGCTTTGAGGCAGGCAAGGTACATAGCTGCAAGTTCCAGCCTAAATGATGACAGAGCTACAACAACCTTAAGGGTGATTTACTTTTCCATTCCAGTTCTGCTGGTGTTTTTCTCACACAGATTGCAACATCATGCGGGTATGCACCTCTGCAGATGGCTGTGTACAGCACACATAGTATAGGACAGCCCAGTTCTAAAAACTGGCATTAAAAGGGTTTCTCTTACAGTCTCAGAGTCTTGCCTTCAGCGTTTCTCGGCCAATACCTTCCCTATGACTCTGTTCATCTGAGGTGAATCCTGAAATCAAAAACTCTGTTGACTAATACCGTCAAGTTCAGAAGATCTGAGGTTTGCCTAGGGAAAGGTCATATTCTTTACACACATACCAAAGTCTTCACAGAGCATTTAACTGAGGGAAAATAAAAGAGCATCTACTTTCAGTGCCTTTTCGTTTGGCTCTATCTGCTGAATCCTCTCCAAAAATTAAAAGGGAGTTAATGAACACAATCAGTCTGTGAAAAAACACACAAGCCTCCAGATTTCTGAATGATTTCTGTAAGAGTTGAGCTACATGGCACTGATCTCACAGCAGCAGTCAATTTCTATTTCCTTCCAAAATCCTATCGGCCAGATGGTCCACAAAACTTAAGGGAAAATTACTTAAATGTTTGGAAAGGCTTCCAGTATTAAGTTAGTCTCCAAAATGAAACCGGACTACCCTTCTAATTAGTCTTACAAGTGAAGTATACCTCGCTTTTCTAATGAATTTAAAACAGAGAGGAGATTCCAAGTTCAAAACCAAAAAAACCTGAGTTCATGAAGAGCCTTGGTGTTATTTTTTTCTAAACTGATCTAATCAGCTTTATACAGCAAAGGCCTGGTTGGCAAAGGTTCTCCTCTCAAGCTAACTACAGGTCAGATGCACAGTAATAGTTCCTGAACAGCTACAAGCAGTTACTGTTGCATGCTGTATCTTCTCAATTTCTGTATTACTTGTAGGGATTGAAGTCAAACACAGCAGGAGAGAAATGAGCAGTGAGCTCTTGAGAGGAAGAAGGAAATAAACATCCCTGCAGAGTAACTTCAAGAAAATGGCTAAACCCATTACAGCTGAAGAACTGCAGAGCCTTAAGCAATGCAGCTCAGCATAATTACCAGCACACATGAAGGAAAAGCAGCAGTGAATCATTGGAAGAACTGGTCACAAGAGGTATCAATAGTTTCCTGAAATTAACCACTGAACAGCCCTACCAGATTTTGAAACTTTCATCTCTTTGTCTTGTCCTGTTTAAACAAGCCAAGTTCATTTTGTACAGGGCAAGATGAAGCAGTGAACTACACAGTGAACTGTGTGCGGGTAAAACAACACCAGAGCTCCAGCACAGGCTAGGGACCCTCTGCCCTCATCCCATGCACTGCTGGCTGCACCTCCCAGAAGTTCCCTGCAGCACTTCCCACCAACAGTTGATCATGGATTGTCTCAACACGAAGGTTCTCACACGCACTTCTGGCCCCACTGATGTCAACCAGACAATCTTAATGATTCTATGTCCAAAGGAATTTCTGCTGTTGAGTTTATTAGATCTGAATTCGTGTCACAAAGGGTCAAATTTCTCAAACAAAACAAACCTCACTTTACAATGAAAAAAAAAGTGTATTTTCAATGGTTTCTCTGTGTGTTGGTTTGAAAACAAACCAATGGGAGATCACAAGTCAAGATTGAAATTAAAAATAAGTGAAATAATACAAGGAAAAGCACTGACAAAGTCAGATACAACCTGACACCCTGTTAGGGTGGTGGTAGCAGTCCAACTGAAGTAGTTCAGTTCAAGCGGTGATCTTGTGAAGGTCTGGTCTCCAGCTGAAGGTCCAGTGGTAGCTCTTGCCCTCTGGTAACCCAGTAGACAGGGCTAGCTCAGGCACTTCCAAGGCCAGGTTATATCCAGGTGGGAACACCTGGCTCCTCCCTCCTGGGCAGAGCATCCCACAATGGGATGAGATAAGTCTATGAGTCATGTGGTGGGTCCTTGATGGCCCATTGTCTGTCATCCAGGGTGGGTCATTAGCAGGTGATAACAGCTAACGGCCCACAGCTGGTGGTAATAGAATACTTAAAAACATCTATATTGCAACCTAGGACACTCTGTTGGAAGAGGTGTGATTACACAGATCCTCTCACAGGTTTGAGCCAGAGCTTGTGACGCAACAAATAAACCTAAGCCTGCTGCAGTGTGTCCACTTGTGTAAAAGCATCTCTGACAAGCAACTGCAGGGGTGCCACTCAAAGTTCACAGCCGATGGGAAATGAGGCTCTGCATAAAACTACACATAAAGGCCAGATGGCAACAGAGAACACTCACTACTCTGACTCACGACACACATTCACGTTCACAGGCATAGGGATTCAACGGGATTGCCCTCACTCAGAATTTGTCAGCTGGTGTGTCACATGAAGCTTTCACAGGCAGCAATGGGAAACTCTGTGAACTTCTTCCACACCAAATACAACAGGGCCCAGGTACTACAGACAAAAGGGCATGCATAGAAACACATATAGAAATATTCAAAACTGAAACACTGAAATCCCCTGGCCTAGCCCAAGATACCTCAGATGTCAGTGAAGCTGCACCAGAACCCTTCTCATGATTGAGTCTCAAAGCCATTTTCCAAGCTCTGAACTCTGTGTTTCCTTTACCTTGTAACAGCAATAGCCTGTCCAACCAGCTGCATCACATCTACAGCAGCTGTCAAGAAAGACAAAAACAAAACAGCAAAACAACCTCAACATTCCACAAGGCATCCAGCTAATGCCAGCAACTTGCTGGCTTACATGTACAACACAGACTTTAAAAACTAGCATTTCTGCTTTAACATCTAGTGCTCACATTAAAAATTTACTTAAAAAGTTTAACCATCCACAAGTTTCCAAAAAGCTTCCTTTTGCAACTCCTTTGTATATTCCATCATCTACATCCAGATACCAAAATACAGCACCAAGAGCTCATTGCTGCTTTGGATAAACATGGTATTACGTGCCAGAAGAAAATTTTGCAGGATCAGCTAAAACCCTACAGCATTGCCAATGCACAAATTTAAATAACAGAAGTTTAAATAATTAGGTCTCTATTTACAACAGAAGTGTCATTAAAAAAATATATATCAAAGTGCATATGAAAACACCACACCTGAAAAGCCATCTCCCAGGTGCTCTGCATTGCCTTCTACCTTCTGAACCTTCAGGTTCAGAGAAGCACATGAGATTGCAGGAACTTGCACTACCAAAGACAGAAGCTCAGCCAGGTTTTTTTAAGAAAACAGAGTGTATGGGATTGCACTGCTCTGGCAGCCAATCCTGTTTTAACCAGTCAGCCCATTCCAACCAAATCTGAAGTCTCCAAGATGATTCAATTTCTGCGTGCTTTGTGCAAATCAGAGGAGACAAACTCCTTTCCTCCTTGCATCACCGAGGCTTACAGAAAATACCTATTTTTGACATGTTTGCACAAGAAAATAACCTATTACATTCAGAAACAGAAGAGTTACAGAAAAACAAATACCTAACAAGAAGAGGTTCTGAAATTAGTCACTGAATCACCTTCAGGGACTGGCTCCCCTGCACTGATTCTGATTTGCCATTTGCTCTGTAATCAAATGAGTGCAAGGTGAGCACAAAGCACCATCATGTCACTGTTAGCACTTTACATCCTTTCTGAATAGGTCAAACAAATAACTTCATGTGCAAAGGACTGGAAAAAAACAAGGTTTCATATAATTATTTTTAAAGACCTGGGTTGGACATGCTTTGACCCATTTTAATTAGAAATGTTGTTTCCACCTCAATTTTGTTGTGTGGACATGCTCAGTGGCCTGAATCAGGTTGATTTGTCATTTCCCTTTCACCGATCCAGCCACACCAGTCACCAAAATGCTCATCTTTTGCATAACTCCATTTCTGTCCACTTTCACAGTGGCTCTAATAGAAGGAGATTACTGCTCAGTTCTCTGAAAATTTCTGTTTATTTCTGCTACCAGCTTTTTCTTTTTGAAAGAATTTGTTTTAGAAAAGGCAGAAATTAACACTGATGAAAAAAGCTGACTGGAGTAATTTAATACTCATATGTCTCATGATCCAATGAGAACATGGGTTTTATCACTAACTGGGACAGTAAATGCTGCCCACAGCCAGGGGTGGGTCCAGCTAGTGGTTTTGCCCTCACTGCACTGATATGTGAGAACATGATTTTGTGGCAAGGCATCAACCTCCTACCTGCTAAAGCTTCCTCATGTTTTCACCAAGGAGGAAAAAAAAAAAACAAACCTATTTTCAAACCTCAAGAGAGCTGTTCTGCTTTACCACCAGGTCCAGGCATACACCCTGCTACAGACCGACCCCAGCACCCAGGGACCCATCTAAAGTACGTTGGCTGGGACCACAAAACCTCAGCAGCACATGTGCAGAAATGCATGGCTGCACCGAAGGCAAACACAGCACGGGCAGGAATAACAAAAAAATTAAAATGCAAAGCCCTCTGTGTCATCTCCTGTATTGAAAACACAGCTTGCTAACAAAGGATCCTTCACAAACATGGATGTCCTCTTTGGCAGGCAGGACAGGAGCCAGATGTGGCTTATCAGATCACAGCCAACTCCTGGAATGTACCTAGAGACTGCAGTCATCAGCCTGTCCCAGGGTGGGGGAGAATGCAGAGGCAGCAGCTTCCCCATTTCTCTTTCTGATCATGCTCTCAGTTCTGTAAGGAGAAATCAAAATGCATCATGCAATCTCTGGGGACTTTTCATATCACACAATGGCTTTTGACAGCTCAGACAACAAGGCATTGTATGATGACATTCATGCTACTTGCCTGGCAATAAAGGAAGCCAGAAAGGAAAGAAAACCCACTGCTGGTACATGCTCACCTAATCCGAAGGAACAATCCCTCCAGAAGATCAAGCAGCATTTACACAACAGATGATTCAACCAGACAGGCTCCCCATTAAGAACCACAATTTAAAGACCACAGTGTCATCTCTAGCCCAAACTTCACTGGCACCTACAATCCCTGTTCAGCCCTGGTGTGGCTCAGCATTGCCTCCATCCCAGCAGAGGTGCCTGGAGCCTTCCAGCCACACCTGACAGAGCTGGACTAGAATGGTATCTCCACACGAAAAAGAATTACTCTATTTTAATATTAATAACTTTAAAAGGCAGAATGTCAGTAATGTAAATGCAGGATACAGCAACCACAAAAAAAAGCTTAGCCAGGCAGGTATTTCATATACTCACTATGACATTCAAAACCCATCTGTGTGATAGACACGGCAAGTGCCATGCAGGCTCCAACCATCACTCAGCACTGGTAAGGCCCTTTTCTTTCATTCCTGGTCAGAGAACTGTGACTTTGGCAGATGTAAGAAGCCAAATGACATTATAAGGCCTGACCAGGAGCTTGCTGTGACTCTTTGAACAGCCTCACAAATGCAGTAGGTGCTTCGTAAATATGGGCACAAACCTGAGCATTCACGCAATGCCTGTACATGCTGATTCCCCTGCCAGCATGAAAATACTGTAACTCCATCATGCCAGGTATACAGGCCATGCAAAGTCTTCCAACAGGTGGGTACCTAGAAACTAATATAATGTAAAGAAAGTGTTGGGGGTTTTTAGGAGTTTTTTGTTTGTCTGTTTGTTCCTTTCTTTCCCTCTTAAAGAATTTTTTCCCATGCCAAGGGACAATTGATGGGTGCTTAAGGAAGACAAAGGACATGGCCATGGGAGGGGGAGGCCAGTTTGTCCTCTTTTACTTTTTTCTTCTCTGGTGAGGGAGGAAAATGCCGCGAGATTTTAAACTGAGAAAAGGGATTGGATACAGTACCTACTCTCTTCTTTCTTCTGGCGTTCGGAGGGGAAGGAGAGGCTGCAGTCACTGTAGGGAGAACTCACCATCACTGCAGGGTCCTGCCTTCTGCTGCCTTCCTTCTACCGTGAGTGGAGTTTGCTCGCTGGAGCGGCTGTTTGGACAGGGACCCTTATTCACCATCTGCTTGGGTGCCTCGGGGGGCCCGGGACCCCAAGCCCGCCTTCCCCTACTCTACTGAGAGGCAGCTGCCCTGCCTCCGCCGCTCCTACCCTTCCTCTGCTGCTGCTTTGAGGCTTTTTTTTTGCTACACTGTCGCACTGCCAGCGCTGCACTCCCTGCCTGCCGAGACCTCCCGGATTTCCCACTGCAGCTCCGGAGCTCCGTGCATCTCGTCTATCGCCCAAGATTTTGTGTTCGTCCCTGCTGTTCCAGCCTGCTGTTCCCCCGGGGTCCTGCTGAAGCACCAGGATCGGCTGCCCAGGGGTTTGTGAAGCCTTTCTCCCATCCTTTCCCGGCTCGGGCACATCCGCCATTGCCGCGTGCCCCCCGAGCTCGCTCCGGAGCGCCCCCTGCAGCCGCGGGGGAACCATCGCACCCGCCCCGCTCACCGGGAGCCGCCAGCGCCCCTGCCGGCCGTGACCGGAACTGCACTGAAAGGGAAAGGGCCTGACAGCCGAGAAGGCTGCACTGGCTTCTGGTTCTGTTTGTTGTTACTGCCATAGTTATTGTTGTTTTGTTTGCCTTACTATCTATCTATCTATCTATATATATATATAAAGTAAAGAACTGTTATTCCTATTCCTCATATCTTTGCCTGAAAGCCCCTTAATTTCAAAATTATAGTGATTTGGAGGGAAGGGGGTTACATTCTCCATTCCAAGGGAGGCTCCTGCCTTCCTTAGAAGACACCTGTCTTTCAAACCTAGACAGAAAGGAAGAGGGGAACATAGGAAAGGATGAGTCCCAAATCCTCTCTGTTCTTTATTCTCCAACTTGTGCTATCAGAGACCTGAGTTTCCAGTCTTTGTTTTGCATCTTCCTCTGCTCAAAAGAGATGACTGAATTTTTCCAAGTGTCCAAAAGAAAGTTAGTGCATATCTCTATTCCTTCATCCTTTTTCCATTTTCAGACACATTTTTGGAGAGCAGGCTACCATACATTCATCTTCTCCCCACGCAAGCCCTTTTTCTGCCAGAGAAGCTGTCCCAGTTGGGCACCCAGCAATCTGCACATGCACTCCCACCCACCAGCATGTGAGCCAGGAGCTCAAATGCCTTTGGGAAATGTCAGACCTGCTTAGGCTGATCTGCACATGCACAAAAAGCCCAGTGTGCCCTCAGTACACCACATTCACTGGCTCAAACCCCTTCCATGATGTCCAAGCCATCCCATGCTTTGCTGGGTTCACTGGGCACCCCTACTCCTCGACTCCTAACGTGCCTGCCTGCAAAACTTGGCCTTCTTCCACTGGAGGGATGACAAAGCACAGCCCAGTCTCTCTGGAAACAAACCACCCTTCATATCAAAGGGATCCCAAAGCAGGAATGGTCTGGTGCCCCTTAGTCATGCACTGGTGCTGCCTGTCCTCTTCTGCAAGCCAAATCACAGGAAAACTGGAAGACTCCACCACAGTAATCTGATTTTCAAAGCATGAGGGATAACGCTGGCCCACAACTCCTAACTTTACCCTTTAATAATAATAAAAGGCAATCAGATATCCACTGATATGATTTGGCTTTGGGGGCAGAATGTTTGCAAGAAGCCTGTTACAATAAATATTTCATGTTAGACTGAAAAAAAAATATTAAAGCAAAAATATTTTTTCTAGCTCTTTCCTTTTTCCATATAACAAGACAACATAATGAAGAATCTGTGTAAATAATACATTTGAGAATCCATTATCTACGTCGTATTCATATTTATTTCATGGTGGTTTTGTTGCATATTTTAGTATAACTGTTCACAGGTTTAAAGCCAAGAGTAAAACAGTAGACAAATCTGCTGCAACAGAAATAATTAGTAAACTGGTTACTCTTTTGTTATTTTTAAATCCTGGGGAAATGCCTTGCTAAAATTCAGCATACTAAATAAGAAAGATATCTACATTTTACTGAACTTGAGGAATTTTCTTTTCAGAAGACCACCACACATTTCTCTTATGCCCTATTCCTCTAAATGTTTCCATTTTTAACAACAGAGATACAAGAAAAAATTGCATTAAAAAAGCTCATATCAGATGT
Source organism: Rhagologus leucostigma (assembly GCA_013397725.1). Classification (NCBI taxonomy): domain Eukaryota; kingdom Metazoa; phylum Chordata; class Aves; order Passeriformes; genus Rhagologus; species Rhagologus leucostigma. The sequence continues at coordinate 221,405 of VZTD01001779.1, forward strand.
AGCAACTGCACAGTCAGAAAACAGAATTTAGTAAATTCCAGTATTCAGTAAACATCAACAAAATGTCAGTGTATTGCCAACTGGTCTCTCTTTTGGTTGCAAACACTCCTCTCAGAATAGAAAGTCAGAATAATTCACATTAATATTCACATTTCTTTTTGTCATGCCAAATTATTTCAGTATGACTATACCTTTTTCCCCCAATCTATTAAACATCCTGCTGAATTTAAATGTATGTTCAAATGAAGCAAATTAAATGTAATGTTTTGACGTTTCTGAAGCAAAGTTTGAAAACAAAAGCCAACTCATTTCTTGAAATTTTCCCACTACAGTTTCACTTGAACCCAGGTTTGAATTCAAGTGAAACTGTTTTCAAACAGCACGTTGTTCAGGAAGTGGCTGCCAACCAATTTTCACAAATCACCTTCATAAGCACCCTAATTCCTCCTAACCACAATCCCAAGACACTTCACAAAAACAAGGGCTGCCTCCATTTTAACAGCTACACTCACATGAAGAGCTCAATTTCCAGCAAATTCATGGTTTTTAGCTATGATGGGAAGCAGAGGCAAGAAGAGAAGAAAGATCTCCCGAGCCACAGCTGTCCACATCAGCCCCTCTCTTACTTTTATGAAAAAGTGCATTTTTCACACACTGGGAGATCCTAAAGGCACTGTCCCAGACCACACCCCAGCAAATACACAGGACCTAAAAACATCATTTATGCAGGACAGTGAAAAGGCCACAGTTTGCTACAAAGTGTTTCCTCTGGACTGCTCACTTGTAAGATTTCAGAAGTAACTAAAATTTAATATTTTCAAGGTAGGAAGTAGGGGATGGGGAAGAAATTGCCTTTGAAAAGGTGCTTCTAAAGCAAATCTTGAAAACCTTTCAGGAATCCCACAAGGTCAGTAGGTTACAAGGGCAGACATATACACAAGGACTTCAAAAAATAAAAAGTATACTACAAACAGTTGAAAAATAGTTTCTTCTTCAATTTTAGGAAATCAACCGATTTGTTGTTTACGATGCTTTACTAGCTGTAGCCCAGAAGTAGCAAAGAAGGACTTTCAAAAAAGCATACATGCACTCTTCAGGACACTAAAGCAGACTTGGAAAGTACAATTCATAAGGAGCTGTAAGAAACAATCAGAGACACAGAGATAAGGTGACATGTCCTCACCAGGCTCTAAAATCCTGCAGCTCATTGTGAAAAAGGACTATAGTTACTGAAGCTAACCTGCCATGGGAATCAGCTCAAACATCTATAAACAACACACTAGATTTTCTGCTATTTAAAATTAAGTGATATCCTGTCATTCATTCATTAACTGTCACAGCTCATTACATGTCTGGGAGGTATTCTGGACTGCAAATAGACAATTACGAGTTTTCCCCTAGTTCCACTAATTTATATATTGTATACAACGAAAATATTTCTGAGTAGGTCAGATATTGCAGAACTAGGACCCATGAAGCACTGGTCACTCTGACGTGTATCTGCATGTTGGCATGATTCTGGATGCTATTCAGTCAGTATTACTGAAATCAATGTCACTAGTGAGGTGCTTAAAGCACAGGAAAGTGCTTAAGCAGGGAATTAAGAGCTTGAACTATTTCTTACTATGCTCATATTACCACTAGTGCATTTTTAGCACATTCTCTTACCTTCAAAATAGCATGACCCAATGACAAAATCTGAAATGTTACGCAATATGAGCTGAAAATGCCACCGGTTTAGGATGAAAATGCATTGTACTCTCCCACGTAGACTTTTAGGTCCAAAACATGGAGGACCTGAAAGCAGCAGGCCTGCCAACAAATTATGTGTAAGGATTTTACTACTCTCTAATGGTTGATATGGCACATCTAATTATTGTATATTGCTCTGTTCAGTCAGAGCCTTTATTGTATAGAGGCACTCCACAGCTGAGAGATGTTTCCCACATTCTTACTCTTCTATTTTTGATAAACTAGCCTGACTCCCAAGAATCTTAATCGAGTTTCTCTGAAATATTCACTAACTAGAACCAGGACTTCACAATTTACTAAGTAATTTTGCATGTTTGATCCATTATTTTAAAATCCAGTGCTGAATATAGTTTGGTACTGCCATAGGCAAATAGGCAGGAAAGCCAAGATTAAAAAAAAAACCAAATGCAATGCCAAAACCCTAAAAAACCCCAGCACAAAAATGTTCCTGGCTCAGACAACTGAATACACACAATAAACTACCAATTTTGTATATATTTCAAACAAAAGTAATTTTTTTTTTGTATCCTCCAAGTTAGTAATTCACACTCTAATAGGCTGAGTTGATAGTGGGTATGTCTTGAACTCAAATCAAGATTGGAAAAGACCTCTGGGAATACATGGTCCCACCTTCTGTTAAAAGCAGGGACTTAGGTTACATTAACCAAGACAGTGTCAAACAGCCTTGGACATTTCCAGCAAGGGTGACTCCACAACCACCATGAGAAACCTATTCCAGTGATGACTCATTCTCATGGTACAGAATTTTTTTCTTACATCCAAATGGAACTTTTTCTGAGCAACTCATTTGCCCTGTGCATCCCTATACTGGCACCTCCTATACAAACCATCATTGAAGCACTCGAAAACTGTTGACTAGGCTGCCCTCAGCCTTCTCTTCCTAAGGTTGAAAAAAATCCAGTTCCTTCAGCCTTTCTTTCTTCAACCCACTAAATGTTTTGGTTGCCTTTTGTTGAACCCTCTCTGGTTTCTCAACGGCTCTCTGGAACTGAGGGAGCAAAGATGGGACACAGTATTCCAGGTGTGGCCTAACAAGAGCATGGAAAACAACTGCATCTTGTGATTTGCTTGCTAGGCTCTTGCTGACGCAGTCCAAGGCACAGTTTGCCCTCCTTGTATCAAGGGTGCCAATTCCACACCCATTCTGATGGGGGAGGACAAGGACAATCATGGTGTGGAAGCATTAAGAAAGGCATGGAGACATTTATGGGAATGTATTTAGGAGTTGCAGACAACTGAGAGAAAAGGAAGAAACACACCTAGTAGTATGCAGACTTCAACGGTCTTATCAAAAATTGGAGGCCTGAAGAAGTTCAATACTGAAACCCCAAGCCACACCCCTCTAGTGTATTACTGGTATTGCAGCCCTACATGCTTCAGTTTTCAAGACAACCCATTCATAAGCACAACAGCATTTCAGATCTTATTACAATGGCAGCAGCACATATTAAGTTCAGACTTACTTCCGAGAGAGATCCCTGTGGCCGGGAGCAGCAGACAATCCCCATTATTTGTATGCACTAGAGAACCAAGGATCTATGCAAGGAGCTGCTGACTTCAACCCATGCACTGTGGCAGTGTCTTTATACACTGCTGCTTCCTGTAATTAACTAGCTTTTCATGTGGACAAGATAATCAGCTGTTCTACCAAAAACTGAAATAAAGCAAACAGATAGACAAACAAGCACTTTTACCAACTACTAGTGAAACAGAGAGTAGCATTTTGTCATTTCTATAGAGTACAACTGATTTCCCTCCTTGACTTGCCAAAATCTCAGTCCTTGAAGACTAAGATTAGCTTGAAAACTGTAACTGACTACGAACAACAACAAAACAATCTGAGATTATGTGTCATTTTTAACGTCTCTGTGGCACTTCGGAGACTCTGAAATTGCATTTCAGCCCCAAGACTCTTTGGAAAGTGGCTACTTCTGACCCACCCACAGATGGTTTTGAAGTTTTCACCTTATACACATTCACCATCTGGATTACACTGAATGTAACTGTAATGTTTCTTACATTTAACCTTCCAGGTGCTACCATTAATTAAGGTTTTCAATACAGTCCACAGATTACAACACTCCATAATTTAGCATGGTCTGATGATTCTTTCCACACACTACCCAGTCTCAAAAAAACCCATGTTGCTTCCCCCCATCACTCCCAACTCAATTATGTCAGCCAGTTATTCAGTGAAATGGAATATGAAGAACTTAAGAGACTTTCAAATTAAGATAAACTGAAATGTTGTCCTTATGTTTTGCTGCACTCCTGCCACTCTACATTAACAGCAAAGTAACTCATAACTCATGTCAGCAATTGAAGCACGATGCAATGCCAAGAAGCAACTGTGTTAAAAAAAACCCAAAACCAATCAAAACCCCATATACTTCCTTACTCAGACCTGTTTCCTTTTTGTATCCAGCGTCTTATGTAACTGCATAGAAATACAACCATTAACTATGCAGAGTCACTACAGGAAGGCAGGGTTGCTTCCACCCCTGCTAAGCCTCAGCAACAGCACTGCTGCTTCTTCATCAGCTGCATTACTGGGAAACCACGTCTTCCCTCTTGACTTTCATAGCTCCAAACCAGAGCACCTCTCTTAAGTTCCCTGTGCCCTTAGACTCCATTAAAGGTACAACCATTTCGCACACACAGCAGCTGCAAATCTGTCAGGGTTTATCACCAGGCTCCAAGATCATGTGCCAAAAAACATCAGCCCCTTGGAACTATCTAAAGACACTGGCCTCTCTTTCTCTAGGCCACTGAAAAATGCCAAGCCCAGGAGAAGGCTAATCCACATCACTAAAACAAAGGAAGACAAAAGCCCCAATCAAGTGCCTCTAGACATCACAAAAGAAGCAGATGGCATAGATGCCGTTGCTGACCTCCATTGGCCCATGAAAACTTCAGAAGGATGAGGACTCTCAGAGCATGGCTGAATGAGAAGGATTAGGAATAATTCCTCTTTACCTTGACAACTGAAAAAACAGAGCAGCTATGAACTCAGAGTCTCAAAGCCTCTTCCAGAGCTCAGGAAGAATTGTGTGACCCAAACACATCAAAAATGGCAACCCCTTCAGCTGCCCCTATATGTCCCTTTCCCCATTTACTCAACAGAAAAATGACCCTGCATTGAAAATTGGAACATAGAAAATGCATTAACAGGCTTCTACGGAAGACACACCTCTCATCAAAGATTATGAAACTAACAGCAAAAGTCTTTGAAAAAAATATTTCACTTCCCCCGAACTTACAGTTTAGTTATTACTAAACGTACAAACACAGACCAGCATACAACTGTTCTATATCAAGGGTGATGTACCATCACTATCCAGCACTTCAGAGCCATAGAGTCCATAGAGTTAAACTCCTGAAGGTAATGGGAGTAGGCAAAGAACTCCTAACAGTATCATGTCTCAACAGATCCCAAGGACTTGCAAGTGACACCTTCAGCCTTCTCACTTCCTCCCAGATGACACTTAAGAGTTACGGGATGCAAAACATTGCTCTGCTGTTTGCAGGTCCTTAATGATGAGCAGCTCTAGAAACCTTCAAAAACCCTCATACTTTGGAGAGCAACCGCACATGCCCTGCACACTCATTTTCATCCCTGGCCTCAAGAGTACGCAGGAAGATGGACAGATCTTGCCAGACGTAGTGCATGGGATGTCCAAAAACTTCTCTTTCCCATATGCATTCAATGGACATGGTGCAGAGACTGGACTTCAGCTCCTCAACATTCAGGAGACAAAGGCATGAAAGAGTCAATACTCATACTTCCGAACCGCCAGCAAATGCACTATTTCCAACTACTTTCAGTTTTCCCTTACTTTCAGGGAAGAGTTTGTGCTACCACCTCCCACGGCATTATTCTGAATCACCTCTTACACAGGATTGTTCTTTGGATTCCAGTACATGGAAGCCAGGAATTAACTGAAAAACACACCTGTCATTTCAAGAGGTAATGAAGCCTAAGTCTCATGACTTCTGGGTACCACCTGATTTTTTTCATATCTAATTCACACTTTACAAAAGTTGAAGTTGGCAGTACTGGCATATTTATGTCTTACTACTCCATAAGTTGTCAAAAAAATCTGCTGGCTTTTAGTCAGTTATTATACACACATCTTTATAACATTTCTACACAGCTCTAGCATTGTTATGTGTACAATTCATACCTCTTCCATTTTGTTTTAAAAGACCCTGAACTGGAACTGGAATAATTCAGTATGATCAACACTCTCCTTCAATAAATCTGTTAAACACTGCTTTCCAAATCTAATTATGAACCCTCAAAATTTTATTTCTATTTTTATAGAGTTGCATATATTAAAATATGAATCATCTTCACAGCCAACAAAGCAATTTAGTAATCCTGAATATAATTTATTTTGCCTGAAGTAAGTTTTTCTTTGATTATGTTCAAATTACTATGTGTAGTTTCTGAACGTATGGAAGAATCTATCACCTCTGGAGAATAAAAACATGCTCTAATGATATGAGTAAATATATGAATAACAGAGACTACTTTATAACTGAAATATTTATGATCACAAGCCTATACTAGACAAACTGCAAAATGATTCCAGAATTTCATTTGTTCACTCCATCAGTCCGAGCATTTTGTAGATCAGAGGACATACTACACAGAAGTTAAAAAGAAAAGTGAGTATGAGCCTAACTTCTCATGGCCACTGCAGAAGCACTGGTTCTGTTGCAGCTGCCCTCCTTCTGAGAAAACAGACATCTTCTCTGGGTGCAAGGCCAGCACTAAGGGAGATACCACCAGGCAGACAACACCTGAGAACATTCAGGTGGTGCTCAGCATCTGCAGGAGGATTTCCAAACACACTGAAGCTTTGGACTGTCTGAAAATTGTTCACAATGGAGACAGAGCTGACTGCTGAGTGTAGAACGTGTATTTGTATCTGTCCAGCTTGGCTGTCATCATCAACTTCTTCAAGTTTCACTGTCATGCTCACACTAAGAGCAGCTCCATCCCCTAAGCAACCCTCAGGAGAACACCACACAGCCACTCTTCACACGTATTTATTTGACCAAAGCCTCAGTTAGGGGTGTGCTTGCACGGAGCTGGGATTACACACAGCTCCTCACCCCTCCAGTGCAGGATGCACATGCACAAAGCTTCCCCTCAGTGCCCTCAGCCTTCTGAGACCCTTTCTCTCAGTGCCTTCCTTCGATGTTCCAGCCAGTCCAAGTGCAGAACGAGCAGAGACTCAAATCACCCCATCCCTGGAGCTGTCAGACCCTGCTTATGAAGCACATGCTTGCTCAGTGAAGAGCAGCCTTTGGGTACAATTTTAAATTATCACTGTCAATATTTCTTGCACATTTTGGCAACTAACATTCTAGTGAGCTACATGACAGCTCAAAATATTTTCTTTTGCAGCAGAGAAGCCAACTATGTTGCTCCTTCCTGCTTCTGCCATGATTAAGCAGCTGATTTGCACTCAATATTCATAAAAGATGACTAGATTGAAATTTTTCTTTCCCAATACAAAATAAATCCAGACACAAAAAGAAAGTCAACTATTTCAACAGAACATTCAGGAAGTTTGGGATCTTTTTACAGGTAAAAAACAACAGCACCTCTGAATCTCTCCTGGCTTCTAATCTGTTCACGTGAATCCCTGAGCACCTATTTTTAAGCCAGTAGTACTAAGAGCAGTATCTGAATGACAATCTCAGAAACAACACAGACTTCACCACCACAAAGAGTTACATGAGAAAGATCCTGCTTCTGACATAAAAATAATAATAAAAAAAATTGTAGCACAGGAAAAGAGAGACTTCCCAGAACTGCTTTTGTAAAGCATTTTCCAGAACCTATGATTACATAGGTTACAGCAGATCTGCCACCAGAGGATGGACATCAAAATGTAGCATGTCTTCAGTGCACTGGAGAAAGAAGAACAGTCCTGCATTGCTCCACCAGGACCCTTGTGCATTTTTCCACAGAGGGATCAATGCACTAAGAGCCTGTATGCATACAAGGACTTGCCAAGCAGAGGCTTGTCAGCAGTGGGACCTGAGGGAGAAGCAACACCAGACAGACTTATTACAGTGCCACTACTCTTTTGATGTACCTCCAACAGTTCAGCAACACGGCCTTTTCCTTCCTGTGTCTTCATTCTCCAGATGGGAACTTGGTTCCCTATTTAATCACAACTATTTCCTCTTCTTAGATCATTTTTAGGGAAGGCTCCACAGTGAAAGAACACTTTTCCAGGCTGGTTGTTATAACTACAGTAAGCTGTGCACTGCATAGCGTACAGAACGCTACGTTGTGGCACATGATGTTAATTGCTGTCATTTCTTGATTGGTGGTTCTGCTTTGATACCACGGCGACAAAGGTAATAACAGAAATCAAAGACTTTATTGCCTGCCTGCAGAGCAGGGCTAATCGACACCTCTCTCTTGAAGAGCACTGCTGTCTGAGTTTTGAACTCCACTCGGTCTAGGCCAAATTTAACAATAACTGATGTAAATTTCTGCCAGACACCTTTTTAATAATTTTGAAAAAGAGAAAATAAGCACAGAACGGAGGGAAGTCAGTACAAAAGCCAATACATTTATGTGACCTGTGGCAGCAAATAGACATGAAAACAGGACAGAAGGAAGTGCCATGGAATTTCACAGGTGGTACATTTCGCATTAAGCAGAAAAGAGAGCAAGATAAACCAGGCTATTACTGGAACAACTGTCCGCCTTCTTACATGGTGCTCATTTCTGCTTTAGGAAATACAGCTTTATCAAGAACAGCATCCTAAATTAAAGAGGCATCCAAACCTTATAGACTTGCCCATATGTCCCATTTCCAACAACTTGCACCAGTTCAAATATTCCTGCAGGGTCCTGCAAAAAGCAGAAGAAATAACATTATTTGGATTAAAGCAACCACTTCATAACAGAGACTAATCGTACACCATCAAAATTAAATGTCTGAGGCACATCTCCTACTGATCTGCGTTACACCCATAGGGGGAAATTGCCAAATCACAGGGTAAGAAACGCATTAATATTAAAGTTTTCAGTCAAGTTTCGCAAAACTCTATCTACAAAACAACTCAGTGAAGATTTGCAGGATGGTACTACAGCAGATAAAACAAATAAATGAAGGTGTGTGAAAAATACAACAATTCAACTGCTGATTCAGCTTACCAGTAGAATAAGGAAAAAACTCCAGGTTTCCTAGGCCTCACCACACTGAGCTAGCCTGGAGGCTGAGCTGCTGTCCTCTGCTATGAAACATTTGGTATGAACAACGCAACAAAGGAAAAAACCTAAAGAGCAGAACTGAAAAAACTACAATATAAAGCACCTAAGCCCAGTTGCCTTAGTGAAGGGAATGTACCAAACCAGGCAACCTTAACTTACAGGCAGGCTGAGAACACTCAACTCTCCTGTTCTGCACACATAACAAAGTGAATTTGACTGAGGCATTGAACTCTTGGCTTTGAACCCAAACTAGATTGCTGTTAATTTACATAAAATATTAATGAGTCAGGTGATCAGTATACCATTCCACATGAACCAACTTCTATCCTCCTGCTATAGCACCACTTGCTCTAACACCAACCACTGCAGCAGACATTCTCCTGCAGCATTGCTGCAACCCCTCAGGTACAGGCAGTCCATCTTGTTGCAAGGCACAGGCAATGCTCACTCCTGAATGACTACATTAAAAAATCTGGTGCTTCAGTTAAAACTCACTTGAGTGATTTATTTAAAACCATTAAGAACTCAAGAGATCAGTTTCTTGGTTTCTAAGCCTTTTATCACTCGGCTCATTTCTTGCCATGGTATCACTGAGAGTTTTATATAAAAATATTATTAACTCCGTGTGTCAGTTTTACCACATCTGTTTCAGCAATCTGTCATGTCAGCTGATGCCTATTGGTCCTGCTGAGGGATGTGATACAGAAAAACATTATCTCAGAAGTACAATTTTTATGCCCCTGGTTGCAAAACATCCTTTTTTAAAGGTATCAAGCTACTCTCCACTCCACTTACATGTTAATCTTTCAATATAAGTAATTCTTTCTTCATATCTGATATGGAAATGTTTACCTTGGCAAAATCCCAGCAGAAACACACAGGCTTTTTTTCTAAGCAGATTTTGCCTTTATTGGCACAATTGTCATGATAAATGGCAAGAGCTTTCAAAGCAACACAGCCCAGACTTCCACACCTGAAAGTACTAATGAGCTCATTTGGTTTTATCTTTAAGTTAAATGAGTTTTAATCTTAAACTTCCTGTCAACCTTACAAGACATTTTTGTTTAAAAAAAGCAATGCATAAACCAGATCAAAATTACTTACTCTTGACCCATACAGGTCAGTCTGTGTCTTTTTTCTGTCTCCTATTTTAAAACAAGTCAGTAAGCCATCTAGACTTAAACCCCAATTCCAAAAGCCCTCACTAAAAAGGAAATCAATGGGAACACTCACATACGGACTTAAGCACAGGCATAAGAATGCCTACAACACTGGATCTCAGTGAAGTGCTTTGCTTTCTTCTCATTTCCTCATTTTACATTTTGGCTAGTCTGGATATAAACAAGACATGCTTTGCTTCAGTGGGGCTAAAGTCAGCAAATAAACCTACCGCTACTGCTAAAGCAACTGGTGGGTGGTACAAAACCTCTGCTTCACGTGCAACCTCTGCACAGAACTGTGCTGTGGGCAGCTCATGGTCCAGGCAGTGAAACTCACAGTAGCTCTCTGAGGAACTCTCCCAGTAAAGGGCTTCCATGCATAATATCTACTGCACTCCATGGGAAGCAGGAGCAGCACCCTAACTCCCCACCTCTCCTGCAGAAAGCAGCATTGCTGAATTAAGAAGTGCCCATAGTGCACAGAAACCCAGAGGAACTTAAACTGCATTTTCAACTTGGACTTTGCAACTGCCTCTCTCACTCAAATGCATGCTGTCTCCACTTTTCTTCTCTAAGCTTATTTATTATGCAAATATAGTAATTCAAGTGCCTCGAAATTAGCTTCTCTTTCCTCTTTCAATAAATTTCATTCTGATTTAGCATCCTAATAGTTTGCTTCTAAAGGCTTCTGACACTCTAGGAAAGACCCTAACAGTTATCTAAATAAACATTAGCATTAAAGTTAATATAGTGCAAGTCCTACCCTGTCCTTGCTAGCAAATTGAGCATTAACATCTCAAGCCTCCACAGCTCTGAGTGCAGCCAAATACTTGGCCATCTCTCTTCTTTTAATCAAGACACCACAGTGAACCAAGCCTTGTTAAGAGTCATAAAGGATATTAATCTGGGCTCTGACTTTGGTCCTTGGATTGCCCTTGTTTGCTTGGATATCAGCACTGCATTGTTCGCTGGCATTCTTCACAATGGGCCACCTTCTTAACTATCTTGGAGTTACATATGATCGCTGATGTAGTGCTTCCTCTCAGCTACCACTGAAGTCCACGGTCCAGCTAACCCTTCACCAGCCAGCACCTGCCAAGTTGCTACATTCCCTTTGAAAGATGCTAAAATGCTGGCCTGAACATTCATCACTGTAACATTAATTACCATCATACATTGTACCATATGGTGGCCACCTTGGTTTCCCTCAAGTCATCTGCAGCACACTCAGCAAGAGCAAGACTGCTGACCCAGAGGCACCCAGGCCACCCTTGCAGCCATCTCCTCTGCAAGGCAGAACGAAAAGCAATGCATGCGGCAACAGCCTGACCAAAACACACTTTTCACATCTCTGCAGCTGAAGAAGATACAGGTGTCTGAAGCACAAGTTCTTCTACAGGGCCTCTGGACCCCAGCACCTAATGCAGAGTTCAGGGGCTTTTCAGCATCTAACTGCCGTGGTGAACACAGCAACATTAGGAAACCACATGCCCCCTTCTTTACAGGGAAAGGGGAGAGCCCTGGCAAACACCCAAGTGGAGGCAAGCAGGGCCATCTCATGCAGTTTGAAAACAATCTCACCATTGTGGGAGGCTGGAGCGCAGCACCAGACAGCTCCCACCGGCCCTAGGAACACCTCAGACACAGCAAAGGTAAGGCACCTGCCTTTAAACCATTTCCACAGCTCAGCCTCACCTGCCTCCCATTTCCTACTTAGCAGAAACCCCAAACTAAGGCTGCTGACGTTTCTTCCAAAAGGAGACATTTATCCCTCCCCTGTCAAGGCTGAAACTCACAGTGCCCTCAGCCTTTGGAGGCTGTGAATCAGATGGTTCTGTCACAAAGCCTGCTGTCTGCTTTGCAGAATTACTCCTTTTCAAACTCACATTATTTTCTTATTTATTTAAAGAGATGAGATTCATCTGCTAAAACTCTAAAGAAGAACTTCCATTATTTTGCCTTACACTCCTGAGCAGAGCCAGATGAAACTTCTGCTTGCTTAGCCAGAAGCTTTTTGCCATTCCTCCTAACTTTACTGTCCCTGCTGCTTTTCCTCCTTCTGCCTCCAGTCTGGAACGCCCTCCTCGCCATGTGAATATTGCAAAGGCTTCTCCCAGCCCTCTTTTTCCCCTGATATTTTTAGAAAGTGGCTTGCTTTGGTTTCTCTGTCTGGGGATGACTGCTTTTTGCCACAACTGAACTCTTTCCCTCCTCTTCTGTCGAGAGCGCTCCACAAAAGACCTGCCTGGGTTGCATGCGTTGCTCGGTGGTCAGCTCCTACGTAAAAAAGGACAAGTGGAACTCGGGGGCATCACACACAGCCCTGTTACCGCTTTGTGGATGTGAAACACTAACAGCACAGCTTTTAATGTGGCCAACGTTTGGCTTACATTAAAAACGTTAAGAGGATAACAATAAAAATTCACAGCAAACCAGGTGAATTGTGACTTTTTTAGCTTGGGGGGGAGGCGAATAAAATATCCCAAACTTCAATAACAACAAAAAGGCCACAAAAGCCAAACCCCCACGCACATATTTTCTTCCAGAAGATTCTAGTTTCCCATTTGTTTTCTCTCTACAACATTCACAACACCTTTAGGGATGTCGGTAGAAATTATTTATTATCCTGGCAGGGGAAGTAGCCTCTGCGGTGCAGCGCTCCCCACCGGGCAGCGCAGCGCTCCCGCGGGACCCTCACTCCAGCGAAGGGAGCGCGACCTCTGGAGCCCGCGGGCTGCTCCCCCGAGCAGCCCGCGCCTCTCGGGCATCTGCGCTGCCTGTGCGGGCATGGGCAGCATCGCCCCGCTGTCTCCACCACCACCACGGATGTCCCACGGTCCCCGCACAGCCGCCCCGCAGCGTCGGCGCTTCCCCCACGCGCGGCAGAGCGGAACCCCCTCCGACAAGCGGATAACGCGGGTTGAAGCCTCGCACACGCCGCGGAGGCAAGAAGCAGGATCGGCAGCCCCGAGCCCGGGGTAGGGGGGCCCCCCGCCGCGGGGCAGCTCCCCGGCCATCCTTACCCGCAGCGCCGCCAGGTCGATGCCGTCCAGGCTGCGGGCGGCGCAGTCGCGGGCCATGGCTCCGCCACCCCCAGCTAACGGTGCCGCGGGCGGCCCGCACCGGCCCGGCCGTGCCCCGGCGGGCACNNNAATGGGGGGGATCGCCTCTGGAATATGGGAGTTGCCCCGCACGCGCCGCCCCACGCGGCGCCGGCAAGGGCCGCGCCGGGCCGGGCCGGGCCGATAGCGGAGACCCCTCGGCGCGGCAAGCCCCGCGCCCCCGGCCCGGCAATGCACCATCCGCTAGCCAAACCCCTGAAACCTCCCAAAACTGCAGTGGCAGCGTCTAAAGAAGAGGATTTTATACACGCACAAGCTGAGACACTCCCAGCCCCTTCCCCTGAGTGACGGGTGCTGCGAACACGAGCCCACGGGGGTGACGGCAGCGATGCTCCCAGCGCCGAGCTCACAGCGATGCTCACAGCGATACTCACAAAGTCGGCTCAGCCCCGTGGCCCCACGCGGAACAAGGGCACGGGCCGTCCCCGAGGTGCGGAGCTGGCAGCAGCCCCTCCGCCAGCCCGGCCCCGAGCGCCGCAGGCAGATCCACCGCGGCACCGCAACCTCTGCTGCCTCTTCACAGCCTCCTTGCCCCGGTAACTGGGCCCACAGAAAGAACACACCGTACAACCGTAGTGTAGCAGGCTGGAAGGACTTGTGAGTATTCTTGGGCCTCATATTTAGAGACAAATGTCAGTGGAAATGTACATTTCTGAGACGAAGTCCTTAAACATTCCCGAAGGATGTTCAGGACATTGTCCTCCCGCAGAGAGCAAGCAAAGGGGCCGAAATTCTCAATCACTACTTTCACAGTTGCAGACATAAAACCAAGACAAAGTGGTCAAAGTGTCTTTGGTGCCTATTAACACACCAGGACGGCTGCAATGCCAGCAGCAAGGGGCAGTGTTGTAATAAAGGCATTTGGCAATTTCCTTGAAAGAAGTGCTGATGTATCACTCAGCTTCTAAGTATTCTTGTACAACAGCCCACGCTGGGTACATTAACGTTAACGTGACCCTGCATTTGTGCTCTCTGCCTACCTGCAGGCCAGCATGTGGAGGCACTGCTAAAGAGTTGAAGCCGATCACTGCATTAAAGTGTAAGTTTGTTGAAGAACTAAACATGTAATGCAGCAATGTGGAATACAGCAGAAATCTGCACACATCAGCAACCCAGCCCCCTGCTCTCCCCTGAGCAGCATTTAGAAAGTTCTGGCCCTCATGTCACCTTTGTCAAAGAGCTTTGCTCCCCATTTGAGCCTTCCTGCCTTATATAAATACATCATTAGCCTTTTTGCTTGTGCTGTTTCTCACAATCCCTATTTATCTCTTCTCTCTAACCTTCAGGCTGTCCTTTGTCTGCTGCCACTTTCCACTTCCTTCCTGCCTCCCTGGTGAGAACTGGTGTGAAACTCCTGACTGTTGTCTACCCAACGCCCTCTCTCCTGCTCCATCTCTTAGATCCTTTGCTGAAATTAATCCTGCCTGCCTTGCTCACCTCTGATGAGTGCTCCAACTTGAGGATTAATTTCTACTTGACAGAAAGCTCTACCTAAAAATGAGATGAAAATCTGTGTTTAGAAGTATAACATGGCTTGTAGTATTTTTGCAGGCAGGTCTTACTATCCCTGCTATCTGCTTTTATCACCACATTTCATTGCCTTCTCCCTGCACCCTGCTGGGAGTTTCTGTGGATGCTCCAGTCCCACTCACACCACTGCAGGCAGGACTCTGAGCAATTCTTCCCTTGCTGCTGAGGAAGGCAGAGCATCATTTCCCCATAAAGACCTTGCAGGTCTAACAGAAAAAACAGCTGGTTTGTGACCGATATTCACAGCAGATCTGTTGAGGCTACAGATGCCACCAGGAGAGGCTACTTTACATAGTAGAACCAGTTTTACAAGGCCTGAGTTCTTCACCAGCTTGCTGACTGGTTCTACAGACACAGAAATGTGGTCCAGGTGTCCCCCACGGCCTCGTGCCCTGCTCCTGGCAAATCCTTCCCGAAGCAAACAGGGTGCTTGTGCTATTGCTGACCTGTGAGCAGGCTCTGCCACCTTGCTCCTCTGCGTGAAGCTGTGTGGCAGAGTAACTCCCAGGAATCAGGAATTCAATGCATTAGTGCAATTGTTAATAAACCCACATTCACCTTACCAATAATAAAAAGTGAACAGGTTCCCTTTACAATAAATTCAATTTTAAAAATACTGAACAACCAAAGCATAACAAACACAAGAGACAATTAAATGCTATCAGTACAGCTTTCATCTCCAGCAGCCATAGTCAAAACTCTGAAGCCAAATTTGGCAACCAGAGACCTGAACATAAAAGCTTTCAAATGTCTATGTGCATGCAAAGGATGTTTTGCATTAAAAGGGAAGTTCAAGAATGAAGGGGAAGGAACTTCCTTTGTTTCAGCAACGGAAATGCCATTGTACCCCCAAAGTACTGGGCTAATTTCTGAGCTCTTCTGTCCTCATCCTAACACAGATTTGGGTCCATAATAATCCTACCAAGAGTAATTGTCCCTGCCAGATGTGACATTCGGTAAAGGAAGAGCGTGTTTAAAGCTGAGGCTCAAATTGACATGCTGGCTTGTTTCCTCTAGCTTTGTTTACATTGGGTCTCAGCTACAGGTGTGAAGCTGGCAGAGAAAATAAACAAGAAGATAACTCATAAGAGAATAGGATTTCTGCTCTACAGGAAATAAACAGCTTCTTAAAATGGGGGTTTAGCCTGAAAAGGACAAACTGACTCTTTTCAGCATTTTTCAGTTCTCTGAACTGTAAATTCAGAAAAATTATCATTCAGAAAAATGCGAACACACACAATCATTTTATTGAAATAATCACCCAGATGATGCTCAGGGAATGGACATCCCTGCCCCTCGCATGGCTGTGGGAACAGCAAGGCTCAGCAGCTCATGCTGACCCTCTCCATATGTTTCCCAGCATTTTCAGGATACAAATCCAACATGAAGCTCAGAAACCCCAAAGCTTAAGTTAGGCTCCCTGCCATACAGGTAGGAGACAAATCTCTCTTCAAGCTTCTGGGTTCCCCTGCTCCCAACTTGGAGAGCCATCCCAGTATGCCAGCCTGTCCCAGGACTCCTCTCTGCAAGCAGCTCTCCAGCACGTGCTCCAACGTTAAATAGGATCTCTATGAACACCAGCTTTCCTTGGCACTAAAACACTCCCTGAGAGATTTATTTTGCTGGAAGTTTTCTTACCTTCTGTAAGGAACCTACGTTATGCCCATGCCTGAGGCACCTGATCAGATTCATGCTGACGCTCCAACATCAGGACCTTTCTCCCAGAATAAAAATACTTCACAAAATTCTCCATTACTTTTGGGTTTTATATGAACTAGAGATTTTAAGACATCTCCTTAGTGTTTCTCTAGGGCACAACCCTTGGCTGGCTAAGATTACACATTAAAAGTCTTCATAAGCTTGTATACAGCCTGTATATGTCTGGATGCTAGCTTGGTAGCAGTCATGCAATGCCAGGAGTACTATTTCATGACCACAGAAAAGCAGAGAATACTTTTATCAGGTCACACCTTGGAAAATACCAGGATAACTTAGTGCAGCTGCTGCAAAAATTTTTTGGACCGCGAAGGGAAGATTTACGTTTCAGGCCATGGTCATCTGGTTACATTCCAATTTAGTTAAAAGATGCTACAAAAATGAACTACCAACCCAATCCACTCCATATCTTCAGCATTCCTGGGACCCATCCCTACAGTGCTTGGAAATCACAGTAAAATGTCGTTGTTTTCAATGCATTGTTGGATTGTGCTCTGAATGTTTCTCATGCTTTCTGCTATTTGAACTAAAGAAAATTCCCACTTCATTCCAAACACATTAAGGCTGGGCCAGAAAGTCGTATTTAAACCTGAATCTGTCTTCAGATTTCCACTTTGCAGAGACTGCTACATTACAATCAAGAGACAGGGTTGCTATCCTGAGTAAACTGGAAGTAGCAGAAATCTAGACAAACCAACCAAAACAATCATTTCCCATACAGTACTCAGTAGCATATACAGTAGTTTTCAGCTCTTTAAAAATTAAAGAACTTTTTTCAGTTCCTGGCAACCATGCTAGTTCAGTTTCACAGGATATCCAAAATGAGACCACACAGCTTCCTTCCCAAACGAATCCTGAGTGGACAGGCAAGCTGGAAAAAGTGCCTCTGACTACTGTAATCCCAGCCAGGATGTCCACCTCATTTCCCAAGGGTGAAGCTTAAAATATAGGTCTCCCACAAAATATGCATTACTCCAAATGCCACTTGCTGGGACTTTTGCAGGAATTTATTTTCTTTCCAGTGGTACCCAGACAAGCAAGCCCGTGCCAGGCTGTCCCCACACACAGCACAGGGAGCATGAGGAGCCCTCTCCTTGCAGCACCGAAAACCCTCCATGGCTGCCTGACCCAGGTCTTCACAGCATTGTTTCAGCTCAGCCCTTCAGAGTTTCTCAAGGAAACAAATGCTGCCACTGGAAGTTTCCAGTTTCCCATCAGCCCAGCACACAGCCCTGCTCTTCCTGAAAACAGCCACACCAACACTTCCAGGGAGAGGAGTCGTATCCTCTGTAATGACGGTATTTTGCACTCCTGTCTTTGGAGTCTGTTCCAGCACCAGTTGAATCCTCAATGGTGATTTTGTGCAGTAATACATGAATTATACAGATAACTGTTTCCCTGTGTGAAAGCTATTTCTATTACTTTGTCTCTCCATGAGAATTTTTCCTACTCCGATTTTCTTTTCTTTCCTGTGTCACTGAGTATTTCACTGTGACTCTGCCTCATATCAGAATACCAAGTCAGTATCTGCCTCCTACGATGATACCAGTGCACAAAGGCTGACTGGCAATTTTGCAAATTAAGGAGAAAGATAATTTATTGAAATAAATTTAACTCCCACATTTTGTATAATTATTGTATCTTGCTGTTGTGCAGCCATCTGCCTTGCTATAAGTTTTTCCCTTCCCTCCCACCTTCTGCAAATTTATTTCTTCATTCAAAGTAAGAACACTTTGAAACACTTTGCAAGGAACAGTAGCTATATGTTACTAGGTCATCAGATCCCAATGGGGTTTATGAATACTGTAAAGAAGTTCAGCCCAACATCTGTCTGCTCTCTGAAACAGGTGCATTATGGAAAAAAATAGCTGCTGCCTCTTCACAGGCAGATCTCTCAGTAAAAAAAAAAACACAAATAAAACTGACAATGCACAGTTTAATCACTGCCACATTCAGTTTATCAGTCAAAATATCACATGGCAGGCAGTTTTTTTCTGAAAGCTAGACAAGTTGTGGTAATTCTTCTGGCAGACAAGCAGGGGGGTTTTGACTTTAGAAAATCCTGCAGGCACGGCTTTGCCAACCAAATACTAACTCTGGATGACTCAGACCACTGTTCCCTTTTATCCAAACCACTGAAGTTTGGTGGTTAGCTAAAAAGGAACTGGTATGTGAATCACCCTGAGTTGGGAGGAATTTTCAGATTAAAGTCTCGGGCACAGGGTTTTGGGGGCAGGATGTTGGTTTGGTTTCTGTTCCCTTCTTTCCCAAAGGAAAGAAACAAAGATCAACAACTCTAAATGTGGGGAAACCTTTCTTACTAAAAAAAAATATTTTAAAAAAACTAACTTTATCCTGTCTTTTTAACCTTCTCATTTTTGTGTGTCAATCTGGGCACATTCTCAGTAAATTAAACAGATTTTTTCAGTCCTGTTGCAAGCCTAACCCGTGCCTCACAAAATTACACAATTTTAACCTTTCCTTAGCTACAGAAAAAGCTCAACTCATTGCTCAAGTCCTTCTTACACATCTGCATTTCCCAGGCCCTCTGCTTCTCCTTTTCTTAGAGGAGGAAAAAAAAAGGCAAAAGAGGAACTGTAATTTATGAACCTCTATCCAGCCCTCTGGAACCAAACCTGCCCTCTGTGACTTATTAAACATCTTTGGGGAAGTCTCCTCTATTCTCGCTCCAACTTCCCTTTAGTTGCAAGCTGCTTTTCATCTCAGTATTTTGCCAACTCCGACCATTTCAAACACACTTGGGTGCCCCAGTGCAGTGCCTGAGTCTTTTAAATCCTCCTCTTTTCCTCAATGGAATTGTATCCTGTGTTTGGGAGGCTGTCTAATTTGTGTGTGTCTTCTGGATGGGGAAAGCAAAGGGAAGCTCATTTAGGCATTGAGCAACAGTGTCCTCTTCCAACATTAAGTGATGAATAAGTCTGTGTCTTTTCCTGTAGATCTGTGCCAGTCCTATCTAAACATTCTCTTTGTATATTAATAACCTGCATATAACTTCCAGCCAAGTTTCACTTGTGCCTGTAACACCATGCTCAGCCTAGAAAGAGGCAGCACAGCTCTCATGGGGGTCTGTCAGCTTCTCACTGCACTTCACAGCGTTTTGGGCAGAGCACTGAGTAGGTGCACTCGCCTTGATGCTGCTGCTGCACAATGCAGCTGTCAGCTGAGACTGTAAACATTTAAAAAATTAAATCTGACAAGTTGTTTAGCGGTTTGGGAAGAATGGGAAGGCTCTGTACATCTGCCAGTCATTCACTGATATTTAGTCATGGAAGTTTTGTGGGAAAGAAATGTGTTTGCACAGGTCTGAGACTGGGTGTAATCACTGTTTTTATTGATAACTTGGAAACAAGTGCTAAATAAACCCATTGAAACAATATTCACCTGAACAGCAGCTCGTGCCACGTTACACGCAAGCCC
The DNA here is from genome assembly GCA_013397725.1 of Rhagologus leucostigma. Classification (NCBI taxonomy): domain Eukaryota; kingdom Metazoa; phylum Chordata; class Aves; order Passeriformes; genus Rhagologus; species Rhagologus leucostigma. The sequence goes on from VZTD01001779.1 coordinate 241,390, forward strand.
AGCTTGCACACAGTGGGGTGAAGGACTGTGGCACAGACCCTCCTCCCATTGCCTGGGCACTGCCCAGAGCCCCAGAGACACAAACTATGTCAAATCTGTGGGAACACCTCAGTGCAATACTGTAGGACAAGGGTTGATAGGATCAACTGCATAAGCAAGGAAAGACAAGGGAAGGGACTTTCCCTCCAACACTGCTTTGCTGAGGCAGCAGTGCCAGCATCTTTCTAGTAATGCACAGGGCAGAAATGAAGACTTGGATTCAGTGAAAGGAGAGGGCACAAAAATTAATACTGAGGACAAAATTGTTTAATGTGCCCACTTGGAATAGCTAAAGCACTAACCTTATTAAAAAAAGAAATGACTTTTTATTTTCTCCTAAGGAGAAAATAGTGGCATTTTAATCACACGAGACATAATGAGAGCCAGTAGCTGAAGCAGAAACCAAACAATAAAAACAATAAGCCCCCTCCCAACTAAAAAAAACTCAACAACGTGGAAACAAAGGCACCACATGTTCACAGACCTCCTGGTTTCCATTTCTCCTGGGTCTCTCACTTTCCGGTTCCTAGGGTGTGAAAGAGTGCTCAGATCTCCCCAAATTAGAGCTGCTTTCAGCAGCCTCTCAGACAGCTTCACTAGTCCAAAGTTACTGGGGAGCCAGATGTCCTGGCCACAGCAGCTTCTGTGCCACCCAGGAAACCTGCTCCCTCTGGAGGGCTGATGGCTGCTGTGCAGGAGCCAAGTCACAGCCAGGCCCTGAACTGCCACCCTATAGCACACTTGGGCTTTGCCTTCCAGCAGGGAGATTTGGGGATTTAAACCAGCTTCTGTTTTCACAGCAGCTTAAGTTCTTTAAGGAGTTTAGCTCCATAAGCCAATTAGACATCTTTAAGTCCTTGAGCTCTCCTACCTTCCCCAAGCAGTTTGCAAGATTACATGGCTTTACAGGCTGAAAGCTGATTTCATCTAGCCAGGACCTGAACATCTTATGAGGTCACAGGCCAAGCAATCCCAGCTGCAGTCAACAAGTCTGGAATCCTCTGCAGACAAGACTCAGAGTGCTGCACCCTGTGGCCTCGATCCTGAGAGCAAATTCTTGCAGGTTTGGAAAAGGCCAACTCCACCTTTATTCCTTTGTTTTCCAGAAGCCGCAGCTCTAGGTTATAAAGTAAATAAACGGCCCATGTGCTCATAAACTTTACACACTGAGAGTGGGAGTAAACCAGTTATTATCCTCATTTACACATTCACCGTAGAAGTGTAGGCAGACATAACTGGTGTCATCTCCTTGGGTCCCATCCCAGTGCCTTATCTCTCCTTCCTGTCTTTTTCCTTTGGATTAGTTAACACTACAAGTAGGAGAACATTGTCATTTGATATTTGAATATGAAAGCTTAGAACCAAGTCTCTGAAGTACTGTTCTAGGCTTTTTTCTTAGGGTTTCTTTCTGTTTGTTTTTAAATGGACAAATCAGCACCATCTCGAAAACCAGAAAACCACAATATAAAATTTTATGAGAAGCTATCACCACCCCCCTTTGTTTCCTGTAGAATGTATCTTGCATAGCTAGACATATTTTTATATAAAGTATATAGATGTACATTATATATACATTTAAAAATCATTGTATATGTCCTAAATGCTCTTTTTAAGTCAGTTAATAACCATATGTCATTATGTTGTCAGAATACAGTTTTAACTCCTTCAAAGAAAAACCAACATGCTGCAGTAACAATGTGATTCTGTAAACAGTTGTGGATTAACATTCAGTGACCACTGAATCTTCTCTGTGATTAGAAATCCCCACCAGCTGCCCAATCTGCTTTTGTCAGTGAACTTGCTGTCATTTTATAGCAATAAATATACAGTTTCCCCACATACTTGAGGTCAGTTATGCTTATGCCTGGAAAGGAGCATTTACATGAATGTTATGTGAAGGGCAGACCTGTAGCTCTGGAGCTGCTCAAGGTCACCATCTCTGTTTCTTCTGAAGCAGTGACAAATTATCCCAGAAAGCTCTGTCTGCTCAGCACCTAGGTAGTGCCCCCTCCATCAGGTTCACCCAAGAAGGATGTGACACTGAGATGCAGCCCTCAGACCCTGAAGCAGATGTGGGGGTGTGTCGGGATCCGGGGGATGTTCTGGTGGAGTGCAGCGACCTCCCCGAACCGACTCCAACAGAAAGTTGCTCGGCAGCCACTGCATTCACACAGGCACACACAAGCACTGGATAGCTTCTTCGACAAGCCGACAGCAAAGAGGCAGGAAGGGTCTTTGTGTGGAATTCCACGGCACAGGTGAACAGGGGCACGCATATTCGAGCCCCATGCGTGAAGGGGACCAAGCACCAAAGACGAAGGCGGATGGAGATTTTTCTTATATACGGGAGTGGGGAAAGTATCAGCGGCAGGGGCAGTACATAGGCGGGATTAGGGTATGGAGCCAATAGTAAAATCTGAGTGAGTGGCAGGGAACAAGGTCCAATGGGAGAGTAGGGAAGGGAGAACTTGCCAGAAGGAGCAGACAAGGTACAAGGGGGCGGGGAGGCCAACTGGGGAAGCAGAACTGGGATACATTTCCATAACAGAACAGGGCATCGTGGGGGAGGCTTTTTTAGTCACTTTAACCTGGGGAGCTCTCTCGGGGTCTGTCCCTTTCGCTGGCTCCCACAGGGGTGCTGGAATGGGCTTTCCAAGATGAGCCCTGTCCCAGCACAGCACTTTTTGCCATTCATTACCTGAACCCAAGTCATCAATGCCTTTGTGCAACTTGGTGACCTGCAGCTGTCACTTGCAATTTGCAACACACTGCTCTGCTGCAGCAAACAAGAGTGATGCCCTCCACCACGGTCCATCACACTTCCCCCAGAGCTTTCCATCCCCCCAGTTTCAGGGCACCTTGGCTGTGACTCAGTGGTTTTTGGGTGGTTTTAGCCAGCCCAGCGCTGCTCCCCTTGGCCCTGGCCCTGGCTGTGCTGAGCCATTTGGGACACAGTGGGGGTTGTCTCCCTAGCCTGGCTGTGCTGTGGGCTTCCCTGGTGTGGATTAGCATCCATGTGCTCGGCACCTTCTCTTCTTTAATCTGTTCTCTCAAACCAGAATCCTCAGGCTGACTGTGAACAGACATGCACACAACTATGGGTGCTCACACACCTCCTCTGAGCCACATGCTTTGTACCATCTCTTGCTTTGAAGCAGCAGTACCACTTCCATTCTTTTTCCTAGGTGTTTTTTTCTTTGATCAATATAAAAAAACTTTTAAAAACCTACAGAAAAAAAACCCAACCAGAAAACTTTAACTCTGCAATACTTGAACCCTTTTGTTCTTTTTGCTGGATTTAAGTCACCCCACAGAGATTGATTGTTTTCTTTCTTGTCCAGGCATGTCCTCCTTCTCAGGTTGATAACAATTTGCTGTACTCGTGTGTGGCTGTTTGGGTTTGGGTTTTCCCTTGACATTTCTGTGAACCGTGTAGCAAAGGCTGGTAGTGTTTATCCTCATTCCCTTTCTCCTTTTCGCTTATTTTGACTATTCTCCCATACCAGTGCTGGCTGTTTCTCCAGTCATATTTAATCCCCTTTGTGGCCACCTCAAATTTTTCAGTGCATATGCTGGTATTAAATTGCCTGTTATCCTGTCCTAATTTCCATGTTACAACTGCTCAGAGGATAATAAAAATTTATCTATTTTTTTTTTCTCTTTGCCTTCATATTGTTTATTGTTCACCTCTACTGGGAGAACCTGTGAGTCCTTTCATGACTATTATTTTTTCCACATGTCCAAGCTCAAACTGAGAATAAGAAAGCTTACAGGGCTGATCCTTCCTTGGCCGGCATTTCTATTGCATTTTTGTTTTTAACCTTTGGAGAGCATTTTCTGCAGTTTTGCCTTTCTAGCTGTCAGATAGGAACCTGGGGGTGGGCAGGGAGGGCTCACAGGGGCCAGCTGTGGGGTGACTGCACTCAGATGTGCTGAGGCTCTTTGCAGAGGCACAAGCTAAGAGAAAGGGAACTGAGACCTGGTTGCCCTTAAGGTCAGGAGGGACAATTCTGGCCTCTGTGACTTTTTTGGTCTTTCACAGCACAGCTGACTCCGGGAAGATTTGGTTGTTTTGAGTGGGAAGCTCACTTCTTAAAATTTGGTGCAGTACTTGATGTCCTACCCATGTAAAACTGGGGGGTGGGGGGGCGACTGTGGTTTTGTACTGCAGCTGGCAAACTGAAAATACTTCTAGTAACTTCCCTCCATGTTAGAGGGAATCATAAGTTCTGCCAAGCCACATCACATTAACTAATCTAGTTACAAAAAACACAGATGCTGTAACTCACAGGTCTTTTTTTGTCCTTGATAGAGACCATTGGACCAACTGAAGCCCAATGCTCAGAGTTATTACAGTCTTCCTTTTAAGCCATGCAGATTAATGGAACAAATTCTCATTCAGAGAAATCAGGTACAGATCCCTAGTGACTACACTGATTTGACTCTGGCTTTTGAGCAGTATAAATTACAGCAGAATATCATTATTAATTTCAGCTGTCCCCTGTTCTGGCAAGTTATCATTCATCTCCCCAAATGGGTATCTCAGCTGGAGACCTTTATTTTATCATCTTAATGGAAAAAATCTTCACTGTTTCCTCCATCCAAATTAGCAGTCTATGATTTCCCTGGAGAAGTCTTTCTTAGATGTAGTGCTGACTAGTGCTTGACTAGCAGGCAACAGCACATTTTTTACCTTCCAGCACATACCTGAAATGTCTCACCAGGTCCATGGCTGCCTGCTCAGGAGTTAGTCACTTCCTCCATAGCCTGTAGGGAAGACAGCAAAGTTAAAGAAATGCTAAGTTCTAACAAAACTTATTGTTGGTGTCTCACTGCTCACGTGTACACTGAACTAATTTCATTCCATAAGGAAAACACCCAGGCTGAGGCCAGGGACTGATCATTAAAGACTGGTTTCTTGATGTTACCTGGTAAGCTTCTGAATCAACCAAGTACCACAAAACGTAATTTCTAAATGTTACAGTCAGCCTCACTGCCCAAGTGCCGTATTTCAGGTTGCCCATGAGGAACTTTTCCCTTCCCAGAGCCAGAGAATTGCTCATATGGCTCAGTGCAAAGTACTAGTTAAACATGAAAGTGTTTTGTCAGGGAAACAGTGTCAGTGCAGGGTGGTTGAGATCAGCAGGGATACCCCAGCACATGGTAAACCTGGGAAAAAGCACAGTGGGTTGGGGCAGGGGAGGTCAGTCCAGGGGAAAGTCTCATTCCCAGTGGTGCCAGGCAAAGCCATGCAGACACACTGAGGCTGATGCTCATGTGAGGTTGTTCTGCTTCAGCTACTTTGTGAAAACACTGCTTCCACACCACAGTTTTTAAGTGCTATTAAAGAAGGTAAAAACTTGCTGCAAGTTAAACTGGCCCTGGCTAGGGTACCTGGTGATACTTCAGCCGCTCTCACATTGTAGCTTTGCCTCCAGTGCTATTCCTGTGGCTTTTTGCTGGCTTAGGGGGAGTGAGTATTAGAAATCAGACTCTCTCACGAGGTTTATTGAAATGTAGTTGCATCTTCTTCCATGGAAGGGACAGTGACAGCTCCTGGAGGCCTGTGCCCTGGATGCTGGCCCCAAACAGGCATTCCTGTGCCACCCCTCACACACTGTACCCTTCTGCACTCCCACCTCAATGTCTGTCACCACCCTGCACAAATCACTGCACTTTCCCTGGCTCTCTTGGAGAGAATTTGTGCTTTACAGTCTTACTGTATAATAACAAGAATCAGGCTTTTAAAATCAGGAAGTTTTTCTAAGAGACTTCTGTGCTTTTGCTATAATCGCTCCATATGCTTCTCTGACAATTTCTGTGACCTTATTTCTCAAAAAAAAAAAAANAGCAAGAAAGACAACTCCCATCATGCCTCAAGTCTCAGAAGATCTCTCCACACAGTAAAGGAGAAGCAGAGGCTGCCAGCTCTCTATCTGGATCTCTTCTTACACGTTTAACCTTCAGGGTACAATGGATGCTGAGAATTACTCTTTTGTAACATTTGTTTGGCTGCCAGAAAGGAAAAATGATTAGCAGCTCAAAGGTTACATTTCTGTATTTTGCAAGAGAAGCCCTTGTCATGGGCTGTCTCTATTTTGCTGACTGTGGACATGAACTGTGATGCTCAGCTGGCCACAGGGCACTGGGGTTCTCTGCCCATTGGGCTCTGCTGCCCCAGCTCTCTGTCCCATCCCAATGTTTGTGGTGCCGTGTGGGAGATCTGCACTGCTGCCCTGCAGGGCCTGTTTATCCTCTCTTCCTCCCATGGGCAGCAGCACCCAGACATCACAAGTGGTACCCAGACCTTGCAAGTGGTACCCAAGACCTAATGTCTCATCTCCCACTTAATCTGCATGACCGTGACCAGCTTTATATGGCACATAAAACACTTCCTGCTCTGTTCAACGCTATTTCCAAACCCTCTCCCTAGACTTCAATACATTAAAAACAAGTAAGATGATGAGCTTTTAAGATATAGTTAATGGTTTAAGAAAGGGATTTAAAACAAATTGCCAAATTAATGACTATTGTTATTGTTTCCTTTATTAGCCCCTTATTAGCCTGTTTCCTGAGGGCAGAGCTGTTTGGATAAGATTTACCTCTCTTTGGACCCTGAAGAGCTCAGAAATTTGGTATAAATAGCTTTAGAAACCTTTTTGTGTGTTTTAGAGCAGGCTGCAATGATCACAAGATGCTGCTGCCATTGTGTCCAAGCAGAGCCCATGCCCTACACATCCCCACCAGCTGCCAGCATGGGCAGATCTGCTGGAGAGTGGTGGTGGGCTCCTTCCCCTCATGCATCAGCTCCTGCCCCTCTTTGCCCTGAATTGCTGCTCTGTAGCATCTCTTGGATACACTCATCCAGCCTGGCTGCTTCTGCCATGTCACTCTTCTCACAGAGCACTCATGCTTGTATTTCACATCTGGGAAGTCTGCCAAGGACAAGCCAGGTCGAGCAAGTTCATGAACATCCTCCTTTGTTTTGTTGTCTCAGGCTGCTCACTTTTGTTCCACAATAAAGGGGCTGCTTTGAATTATCTGTGCAATAACCTGTACCTACACCTGCATTGGTCTGGGCAGTTTGTGAAGAGGGTAACTGAAAACTTCTGGCCCTAGGTTGAAGCCTTCCTTGCAGATTGTCAGTGTCACATCACAGATGCTTCTTCTGTTCATTATGTTGATGGGTGAAAGCAATGAAGTTTGAACTTTGTTCAGATTTTCCCTGAGTTTGGCAGCATAAGAGCCAGAGCTCTAGTATGGGTTCAAGCTGGTTATTAGGTACAAATTATGTGTCAGTTCAGTGTTTCCCCCCGCTGTATTCTTTGCCAATAATTTGCTACAGCGCACAGGATTCCTGTCATCCTGCCAGCCTGCATCCTTCCAAAGTCACTTCAGTACCCGTGATCATCTTCTGTCTTTTCCCGTCTCTGCAATGAGCTGCTGATCTCACACAGAAGCATCGCGATTCTCTCTGGGAGGGCTCTGCCATACCCCCAAAACAGCCCCACTGTGACCCCCTTGGGGCACCCCCCAGAGGTTGTTCACGCAGGCTGGAACAAACTTTTTCTGTTGGTTGAGATGATGTGGCCACAGAGTCAGGATGAGGCAATTTGCCCTGGAGTTACCAGTCCAGTCCAGGGAATATTATCTACTGCACTACCCCACTCCAGAGTGGGATACTGTGGGCACAGCCCAAACTCTGCCTTTGATTTTTGGTAGGATCTTGGGTAAAATGGTTCTAAACCCTATTTTTCATTTGCTAAAGGGTGGATGAAAATATTTCCCCAGAAGAGGTAGATGTTAGATTGATTGTTTCATGATCACATAGCCTTTGATATCCTTTAATCAAAGAGCTGTTAAGGGTTTTAAAGGTTGTTATAATCTGTGGAAGAGATGTTAATTCTCTGTGTGCAGCCTATACAGAACATGGAGTCTCTAATGTTATTTGGGGACTAAGTATTAAATGCTCCCTTTAAGATGCTGACAGAAGTTAACTTTCAGCCTCACACACGAGCTGATTAAAGTGTGCTTTGAAAGCTTCTTCACTTCTTGTTAGACCCTCTCTTCTTGAGTTACCTCATAAGAGGCTAATTTACATTAAGTCTAGGCCACGTTAGGGTCTGGATTTCTCATGGAAATACATCTTGGTAGCAAAAGCAAAACCCCTTGTGCTCTCTGTGTAAGAATCAGTAATTCCCTCCTCCACATTATAAATCCCAAGGCATGCTCTGAATCCCAAATAAGTTTGATTTAGAAAGAAATTAGGTGCATATTCTTCCTTTGACAATTTTCATTCCCGCCTTGGCTTGACTGTATTTCTCCATTAAAAGAGGGCACCAGAGATTTGCAAATCCCTCTATCCAGTATGAGCACAGTCTGAACTGGTTCTCTATTCTCCAGCCAAATACTTGAGCCCTCCTTGCCATGCTGAGCATGGTGAGTATCTCACTGCCCTCAAATTTAGCCCTGTTGCACCACCAGCTCCGACAAGTCCAGCAGCAGTTGTTGGTGCTCCCACTCCAGCAAACCACTTTGAATATTCCCAGTGGATATTCAGCCAGGAAAACATTTACCACCCACTGCTGCGTACGAAGGAACTACTTTACAGTCTCAGAAATTGCAAAACTCATCTAATATAAAATACATTGTTCTTTGTGTTTGTCCTGAAGAGAAAAAAGCCCTTAAAACCTTGTAAAGCCAATTACACTCAATCAAAATGAATTAGAGGAGTTTAGAGAATACCTACCGTGAGAATCTGGCTCAGCTTGACAAACTGTATTTTTATTGTTATTATTTATTTGCTTTACTGCTTAGTCTGTAGTTGTACAATAATATTGCAAAGAAGAGAAAATGCTGACAGGTCATGTTCTGCTTCTGTTGGCAGTGCTGATGTTTTATATTTATATGACAAATATCCTGGCAAAGCTTGGTAACTTTTACTTTATGTTTCCCTTTTTTTAGACATTATTTTATACCTCTTTGGAGCAGCCTTATTAACCTCTGAATTTCTCCAGTGGCACTGAAATGATTGAATGGCTTCTTGTGGTAAGCATTGCAAAGCTGTCCTTCCCTCAGCACCAAAACGCTGCAGGTCCTTTCTTTAGGGAAGCAAAATATATTTCAGAACACTGTTATTTGTATTTGCAAGAATGTATCATGCCATTTGTTGGGGTTTTAGGAGCTTTTTTTTGTTCTTTTCTTTTCCTCTTCGAGAATTTTTCCCCATGCTAAGGGATGGGGAAAACTGGGTGCTTAAGAGAGACAAAAAGACCTGGCCACAGGGGGAGGGGTCCAGCTGTCCTCTTTTACTTGGGGTTTTTCTCAGGTGGGGGCAGAGATGCCGCGAGATTTGAACTGAGAAAAAAGGTTGGGTACAGTGCCTAGCGCTCTTTGTTCTTCCGGCGTTCGGAGTGGAGGGAGAGGCTGCAGTCGCTGTAGGGAGAACTCCCTGTCACTGTGGGGTCCTGCCTTCTGCTGCCTTCCTTCTACCGTGAGTGGAGCTTGCTCGCTGGAGCAGCTGTTTGCACTGGGACCATATTTAACACCCTACCTCACTAAAAGAGGGACCCTTTCACCATCTGCTTGGGTGCCTCAG
>VZTD01001789.1:0-26187 GCA_013397725.1 Rhagologus leucostigma
CCCGGGAGCCTTCCCAGTGCTCGAGGGTTTTCTTGTGATTAGTCTTTGCTGCCACGCTCTCTCTGCCCTTCGGGGACATTTCCGGAGGCCTCTCCTTGGGTTTTCTCCCCCTTTTCTTCCCGTTTGTGCTTTTCTTTTTCTCCTCTTTGCTGGAAGAAAGCTGTTCCCTGTTTTTCTTTTTCCGGCTGGCCTCTGAGGAGGTTCGGAACCAGTTCTGTGTCCGTGGGGTGACAGGGGGGTTAGTGACTGTCCTGGGGGCAGGCACTGGCACCAGTACCAGCACCAGCACCGGCACACACAACCCGAGCCTGGCCCACCCCTCACCCCACTGGGCATCGCCTCCCTGAGGTCAAACTGCTCAGTGCCGAGCAGCTGCAATGAGCCTGGGGGTGTCAGGGACACCAAGGGGGATAGGGAGGAACCCCTCAGGCTGAGTGGGAGCTGCCACTGTGCTCTGCTCTTAACAGACATGGATGGATGGATGGATGGATGGATGGATGGATGGATGGATGGATGGATGGATGGATAGAAAGGGACAGCCCAAGGATGCGTGTGTTGGAGCAGGGACTAGCCCAGCCCGGCTCCAGCTGCTTCCTTACCTCTGAGTGAGCCTTGATGATGTGGTACTTGACGCCACTCTCGGAGCTGAACTCCTTCTGGCACAGGAGGCAGCGGTACTTGCCCACTGAGTGGTCCCCCTGCAAGACACAGCAGCTCCTGCAGAGCCCAAAGTGCCCCAAGGGGTTGCCCTCCCCTGGCCCTGACCCTCCTGTGACCTTGAAGTGACACAAAATAAACACTCATGTCTGAACCACCACATCTCTGCCAGCCTCGGTGCGGGGCCAGGAGCTCACAGCCACATCCTCTCTCCAAGTTTCAGCCCACGCCACTCGTGCTGCTGTCTGTGTGTCCCCAACATCAGGTGATGGAGCCATTGCCCTGTGTCCTCACTGTCAGCAGATCTGTGATCCCCTGGGACTGAACTACCATCAGATTTATGTCCAACACTCACCCAATTTTCCTGTTCCATTGTCAGAGAGCCAGGGTGACTGCTGGATTCCTGTCAGCAGCGCCCTGGTGGGATGACGGATCTGCCGGCTCTGCCGCAGGTCACGGCACGCGGGAGATAATGTGCTCTCTATTGACAAGGGGTTATGGATGGGCCCCTCTGGGCCATATATTTCCTCCCCGGGAATTTTTCCATAGCTGTAAATCCTGAGTTAGATGGGTCTCTCATTTCGGGAGAGGACAGGCCTGGCTTCAGGAATCCTTGTGCAAAATCATCCTGGTGCTGAAGACGGGTTGCTGCCTGGGAGAAGCCTCTGCTCTTGCTAAGCCTCGATGTATTGCAACAAGTTCTGCAGGATTTTACAGCGGGAATCACAGGCCAGTTCTGGAGGGGCTGTGATTTGTTTACGCCCAATTTGTTGGCACACGTATTCAAAGTAAATCCTCTCCCCTAAGGGGAAGAATCCTGCTGATGGCAGTGTGAGGGACACAGAGCAACTCCCCATTGCTGACTCTCAATACCTGGCCCCAGCTGTGCCACATCCAGAGGGTGCAGCTCTGTGGTTCATGGAAATGTTCATGCAGATCCTGGCTGCTTCCCGTGCATGGAACCAGCCAGAAATCAGCTCCATTTTCTCTCAGAGAAGGAGCTGTCCCAGTCTTCTGTGTTTGCTCTTTTATCCTGCATAAATCCAGCTTCTCCTGCCGGATCTCTGCAGCCCATTTTCTAAATGATCTCATTAAGGGCTGCTGTTCCAGCTAGCGCTGGAGGAGTGCGGGAGTTGGTGTTTTTAATAACCACAGGGTACGTATTGGAGCTGCCTCCTGGAAGCTCCATTCAATGGAAGCTGCAGCTGGAAATGTTTCAGGGTATAAAGCTTTAGCAGCTCTTACTTGGTTCCAATTTGAGGGACCTACACTGAGCTCCTGATCCCTCCCCTAGGGCAGCTGCAGGGCACTGGAGCTCAGGGCTGCTCCATCCATCCAGTGGCAGGGCACTGGTCTCTGCCTCTTCCAGTTTCAGCCTATCCCAGGAGGCACCACACCAGCATCCCTCCAGCTGGGCTTCTAGAGGGGCTATAGGGCTGCCCAAACTGATGGAAGACTTCTCCTGATTCCCACCTGCCTCAGGAAACATTCCGTTTCCAACACCCAGCTCCTTGGCTCTGAGCTGCTGTGGCTGATGTCTGGCTGTGTGAGGTGCTGGCCATGCTGGGTAGCCAAGGGCTTGTGAATGATCCAGGGGCTGCAGGGACCAGCTGGGCAGGGGCTGCTGTGGGACAGGAGGACATGAAGCAGGAGGGCTTAGTCCCACTGCCGTGTCCCCAAGACACTTTGTGTGTCAGAGGCCTGGGCTCTGGGGTGAGAAGTTTGTGTTGTGGCACCTTTTCTCTACAGCTGGAATGGCGGCTACATCCCCTCCAATCCATCTGTGCAGCTCGAGCCTCTCTGCTTCCACCTGCCTGGTGACAACTCACTGGGAGCAGCACTGCCAGCCAGCCCTCCAGCAGCCACCATCCTTTAACCTGTGCCACTGTCCCTTGCCTTGTTCCTTCCAAACCAGCTGGGGGGAAGAGAAAACCCAACCAAACCAAACCCACCCCCGAGAAAAGGGTGTAAAAGGCAGGACCTACCTTGTTGCAGTTGGCCAGGTGAGCTTTCAGCCCCGAGACACTGGAGTAAATGGCTTCACAGCACTGCAGGAAAAAACAAAGCAGGGTTAGACACGATTCCCCCCATCCCCTGCCTTCTGAGCCATGGCCAGGAGCCTCCCGAGCCAGCATGGCCACCGGTCCAGGCTGAGCAGTGTGAGGTTAATGCTCTGCGAGGCGCCGAGGGCTCTGGTCACACGTTTCCCATTAGTGCTAATGGGAGTCATGTGGCTGCATCCCTCTACAACGGGCTGAAAAACGTCTCCCCTAAATATCTCAGTGGAAAACCTACATTTGTGAGCTGTCGGGAGGTCCTGCTGGGCTACAGGAGTTCTTGGAGCCACAGCAGAGGCTTAATGCAGAGGAGAAATCACCCAGGCAGCAGCATGACCAGTTTCTGGGCAACGTCTTTTCCAAGTGCCTGTGTATGACATTAATTAGCCAGCCCGGCTCCCCTGGCCTTGTGGGAACAGCCTCCTTCAGAACTCCCATTAGCAAGGCTTTGTTTGGGACGATAAATCCAGGCTCAGCACCAGGGTGGGGTTCACCTCTCTGTCAGCTCGGGCCAAGGCTGTGTTTCACAGCGAGATGAGGCACACGCACCATGCCCTAAGGTCTGTGCTTGCCACACGGCTTTAAAAAGCTTGGCTTAAATCGATATTCGCTTAACTCTGGGAAAAGCAGGTTCTCTGCGTCAAAAGGCTGTGCAGGATGTGCAGCCTGGACCCTGCTGGGTCCTTGGGAGCTTTCCAAAGGCAGCTCCAGAGCCCAAACTGGGTAACGCTGCACCATCAGCCCAAGGGTGGCCCTGTCCCCAAGCCTGGTGGCTTGAGCACACCATGAGGATCCCAAAGATGGGACGTGCTGAAACCAGGCACCACAGCAGCTCAGGGAAAGGAGGTGAAACGAATGTCTGAGCATCACTGTGATCGGGGGCCCAATGAGAACCATTTTTGGTGGGTTTCTAACCCAAAAACTCCCCCTTCCTCCTGCAGACTGAGACCAGCCGGCCCATGGAAGAACAGACAATCCTTACGTTGTTGGGACAGTTGATGCGGCCCTTCTCCTTCACTTCGTTCTTCCAGTTTTCCAGCAGCCTGGGATTGAGCTTCGGAAGCCCTGGTCGGGTGTAATTGAGCTGTGAACAATAGCAGTCGATTAGGAGAGCTGCACACCCCAGCCCAGTCCGTGGTCCAGCCTCTTCACACGGGTCTTGCCCCACCCCAAAGTGAATCGGGACTGAAAACTACTTGGGAGGCTTCCTCCAGAGATGCCGTTCTCCCCCCGGGCACTGCAGGGCAGGGAGGTGGCTCTGCCCACTGCCCTGCCACGGGTGAGGAGTCCCTGGCAAACAGGAGAGGAGAGGCTCCTGCTCCCGGGTCCATGCCCACAGGGCCAAGACTGGACCCGGCGTTTTCTGTGCATGGTGTCAGCACAGCCCTTCTGCCGTGTTCTATAACCAGGGGAATAAACAACCCTGCACACTGGGCAGAGGGGCCAGGAGCCTCCATGGCTGCCTTCCATGGATGAATGGGCACAACCCGTTAAACAATGAAAGGCTCTTATGTCTCTGCCTCTCCTTCTGGCAGGGCTGCTCCTTCCAAGTGCTTTTAATTAGCGCTTTATTAGCGACTTTGAGGGTTAGCATAGCGGGCCGGCCTTCCCAACTCCAGTTCTGCGCGTTCAGCACAAGCCAAGGCAGCTGTGGCAGCTCCAGGCAGCTTCAGGCATCTCCGGGCCTCCCAGCCACTGTGCCTGGCCCTACCTGCAGGGTTGGTCGCTGCCTGACCCTGAGCCACTGTGCCAAGGTCTGCAGGGGACACTGCGCTGCACAACCACGCCAGCACATCTCCCAGCCCAGCCTGGTGAGCTCTGCTAGAGCCAGTGGATGTTGTTTGAGTCCCGAGCCCCAAACTTGCCCCGAGTGGGAGCAGTGCTGAGTGAGCCCACAGACGGCACGGTGCAGGTGTGGGTACCTGAGCATGTGCCACTCTCCATGGGCACCTCCGAGCACGGGACGCAACTGCATCCCTGCATCCACGCTGGATGGAGAGGATGCATGGGCAAAAGGTGCAAACAGTCCCCGAGGACCCAGAGCTGGTGGTTTGGAGGCAGCAGGAAGCTGGCTGGATTTCTTTTCCAGCTGTGACTTTTCCTGAACATGCCGATAAAGCTGCGAATCTGCCTTTGTCCGGCTCTCCCCAGCTGTTCCCAAACCTCCCTGCAAAGTGAAGCTTGGGATGTTGAAGGCTCAGATTCCAGCTGCTCCTTTCCACTCAAATTGAAGTGATCCATGTGCCCCTGCAGCCTTCCCCTTGGCACGTGGCAGGGCACGGCTGGTCAGGGAGGACTGGGCTCCATGTGAGGGGCAGGGGCACAGGGCCTTGTGAAACGGCGCCGTGAGCACTGGTACGGACGGATGTGGATGTGGAAAACTCCCCCGAGCCCCAGCGTGCTGCAATTCTGTCGTGCTTCGCGGCTGGGGGAGATGCCAGCAGAGCTCTTTGAAGCTCTGGGATGGTGCATCTACCAAGAGCTTGGTCCCCAGCCCGGGGAAGGCAATGCCACCTCCAGGGGAGAACACAGGAGTCCCTTTCTGCCATTGATACTGAGAGCCAGGATGCCAAACGGCCTCCATAATTAAAACCCAATCAATCCCATGAATGAGCAGGCATTAATGGTAACCGCACACAGCCCCAGCAGCAACCTCTCCCTCCGCGTGTCCCCGGGGAGGAGGCGAGGGGGGATTTTCAGAGATGTGGACTCTGCTGCTCTGCTTTCCCACTCCAGAGAAAAATCTCTCCCTGCTCTCCTCCAACAGTCCTGCACAATAACATGCAAATCCCATGTCTTCCCAGGGTGCTGCGGTTCTGGGAATGTCAAAGTCATCTTTATGTCTCTATTAAGAGGGAGCCCCAGGCATGGAATATTTTTTTTTTTCTTTTCCATTTATTTTCCTCAAACAGCCTGTAAGTGAAAATCTTCATGGCCAAATCATTAAACGACTACAACTGGTTTTGGCTGCAGCCCATCTCTTCTGAACAGTCGAAGGATGCTGGGCTGGGAAGGTTTGTTTCCTTTGACTGACGGTTTTATTTAATTAACTTTCATATTTCAATCCTCTCTGCTCCCTAGACAGCTCTCCCCTTCCCCAAAATATATCGCAGTAAATGAGAACCATGCGGGATATCTCAGCCGATGAGCGCCCCTGAAGCCTCACTCAGGTCCCCAGCACAAGGCACAGTTCTCCCATCATCCTGTGGAAGTTGTGAACGATGCCGTGAAGGCAAAATGCACCCAGGGGTGCTGGCCAGCAGCCAGGTCCCACAGGAGGGTCACACCATGCCAGCTCTGCCGAGCAAGGGGAGGAAGGATGGACTTGGCCCCGCAGCTGGAGCTGGGATCCGGTTTGGTCCCCAGTGCCGTGAGTCCGCAGGGCTCAGCCTGGCTCCTGCCTGGATCGCAGGGCCATTGTTTTGGGGGACAAACCCAAGCCAGCCTCTTCTGCTCTGGAATTTATCCTGGTTCCAGTATAAAACCTCAAGCCTGGAGATGACTTTTCCCCTTTAGCTTTATGACTGGCCTACGGCTGCCCTCTGCTCCAGACCCCTGGCACGCCACGGCACCAGACTCCGCGGGGATGTGCAGACTCCATGGTTGCCCCTACTGACGCTGAGACCCTGAGCCATGGGGAAGCAAATGGAGAGTCCATGTATCCCACAGTGGAGCTCTGCGTCCCTCCCTGTGAGCCCATCACAACCTCCAGCACCTTGAAGCAAGGAACCCCATCTCAAGCTCTACCAAGAAAGCATCACACTCTGAAACAGTGGGATTTCCACAGTATTTTCTCCCCTTCTGCCTCTTAGATGCCTGTTCCCCCTGCTCGAGGAGGTTGTTTCTCATCCCCCACTATATCCCAGAGGCCACTGTCAGGAGCTGGGAACCTGCAGCCTCAAGGCTGCTCATGGGCAGGCGACGGCCCCAGCAAAGGCCAGAGGAGGGTCGGCATCATTTTCACAGAGCTTCTGGAGAGGGGATTTTTCCCAGAAAAGCAGCAGGGGTGTGCCCTTCCCCATCTGACATCCCCAGCAAGCGGCTGTTGTGAAACACCCCATCTGTTTCAGCTTATCTGGAGGCAAATAAAGATCGGAGCGAGAAAATAAGACTCCAGTGTATATTTAGAAATGCTGGATTTGGTTAGCGCAGACCGAAGGCAGCGCAGGGCCTGGGATCGAGCAGCAATCGTTTATTCTGATGCCATTGCTTTGGTGTGAAGGAATCCATCCTCCCGGGGAAAGGCGAACGCATCCCACCACAGGCCACCAACGGGATCCAAAGCCAGCATCCCTCTCCCCGGCTGGGACCGGCTGCCACGTGGCCACAGAGCAGGGGCTGCAGTGGGGCCGTTCCTGCCCCAAGGCTGCGAACCCCTGTATCCCATCAGCTTGATGAGGAGCTGTACCTTCCCCTGGGAAAAGGTTCTGCTGCCTGGAAAAGGGATGGAGAGGGGTAGCTTTCTTCATCAGCTTCCTTGAAATCCACACTGACTGCTGGGGCCATGGTGGGGAACTGGAGAATTCAGGGATGGAGCTTGTCCTGTGCTGCAGCAAGTTTAGCTGTATCCATCCACCACTGGTTACAGATCAGAGCTGGGAAGCATCTGTCCCTCTGGAATCCTGGAAATCCCTCAGGCTTCCTGAAAAGGTGAAGGAGCAGCTGCAATCTGCTCCTGATCCCTGACATCCCACTTCTCTCCACATCCAGTACGGGGCCTGCAGGCCTGGCAGTGTACTCCCAGTGGCTGGGTATGGCACAGGGGGAAAAAAGAGGAGGTGGTGTGGTGGCTCTTCTGGGAATTCCATTGGTTCCCACCAGTCCCAGTGCCCTGGTCATGGTGAACTGGTGTTTATCTTCCTGCTGCTCCAGTGGCTCTGGGCTGACAGCTCCCTCAGGGAGGGCCACCACGCGCGCTCGGTGGGGTGGTGCAACGGGGACATGGGGATGCTGCCGGCTGCTCTGAGCCTCCCATGTGGCACAAGACTGTCCCACAGGCAGTTCTGAGAGAAGTTGTTTTGAGGCTGTAATGAAGTCAAATTGGGCACTTTCTGGGAGGTTTCTTTCTACACTCTGAACTGAACCAAATTGTAAAGGCAGAGCAGTCCTGAGCAATGCAAACCGTGGCTGAGCAGAGCAGCTCAGAGCGTGCTGAAGTCAGCAAGCTCCCACCAGGCTCCCTGGGCAGAACCTGCCTCCCACCTCCTCCCAGCACCGCTCGTCAAGGAAAAATGTCATAGACTGAACAGATTATAAAGTGTTGTCAAGGGAACGTGACAGTCACTGCAAGACGTACCCACAGGCACACGCACAGCTACCTACGGATTCACCCACTGCACTGACTTCCTCCAAAATCCATCTGGGATTTCATGCAGAGCCTGAGGTCTCTTGATCCTCCAACCCAAGAGCCTTGTTTTGCCATCTGGGAGCTGTTCCAATTCCCCCCTTGCCCATCTTCAATGTAAAACTGCTTCTGCCAACCTCACAGCAATTCTTTGCTTTTTAGCACTGAGATGGGGCTCATTTAAACAATCAGACTCTGAACACAAGAAAAGTCTCATTAAAAAACCCAACAGCACTTCATGGAGCAGTTACGCCAGTGCTGAGACCTTTACGATGCCTTTGTATGTCAGCCTGAGCATGTGCCCCTTGTCCTGGCCTGGGGTTCTGGCTGCTCCCTCAATTCAAAAAGAAAATACTCAAAGTCATGAGTAAAGGGAAGAATTCCAAAAGGAAAGAGAAGAATGCAAGAGCTGAGACTGGAGAGGGGAGAAGAGAGCAGCACACCTCTTCTCCCACAGTATCTGAAATGAAACAGCTACTTTGGGCTTGGTTTTTTATGTTATTAATGCATTGCAGCTGAAGACATCTGGAAAACAACAATGGCAACACCAAGCACTGGGGAAATAAAATGTTTGCAAGCAGTTCTGGCAATAAAACGCCCAGCTCTGCCCCAAGGTGGATGGCAGTGCTGTGGCTGGGTCCCTTTCTGTGCCACTGCCTCACTGGGATGCCAAGGAGGGTAAAGAAGCTGCTGGTTTATTTCTGTGCTGGTTTTCCAGCTGCCCACCACTTGCAGACCAGAGCTGAGCCAGGCTGAGCTTTTCTGAGTCTCTGCAGGACCATGGTGGCACTTGTGCTGAGCACACACAGGTACCGGGACAGCACAGGACAGGCTGTGGGAGCAGGAAGGCATTTCAGCTCAAGCTCTGCTGTCTTGCCACCTCTTTTCCTGGGGTGAGCCACATCATTTCTCCAAGCTGGCTCTAAGACTTGGGCTGTTCTCAAGGCTTGGGGTAGGTCCTCTGGGGTGGGACTATTCCCACTCTCCTGATGTCCTGCGATCCTCACTTCCATCTTTGCAATGTGCCCAATATCTTGCCAGGGTGAATTTCAGAGCACTGGACAAGAGATGCCCAGCTGTTCAGAGCAGGGAACAGGCCTGGCACCTAACTGCAGAGTCACCTTTTGAGGAAACAGGCTGCAGCTCATGCAGAGACTTGCAGGAGAGCTCTGCATTGAGTCCTGGCAAACGAAAAATCTCCTGTTCTCTCTCTTTTTTCCCTTTTACACTGAAAAGGTTTATGATTTACTGCTGCTTCATTCCTTTTACAGTCCAGAAGGAACATACCTGGAGGGAATTTCAGCTTTAGTACACTCCCAGGAATAATCACCTCCTCCCACAGCCAGAAGGGAGGTTTGGTTTAACGTGTACTCACTCCAATGCCTACAAAAAGCTCAAGCCTGCTGGGGCCCTGTGCAAACCCCACAGCATTGGGCCACGAGTGCACTGCTGCTGGAGCCTGCGGGGCTCAGCCCTGTCTCCACTCTCTGCCTTCCTCTGCTCCCAGCAGCACTGCTCCGGGATGCTGCAAGCCCTTTACCTCCAGGAAAGCATCTCCCAAAAGTTAAGGAAGAGATGTGGAAGGGAGGGAATTTTGCCTGGGGCATCTTTGCTCTCTGACAGCACAAGGGAGATGATTTCAGATCCGATCTGCTCTCTTCACGTGCTCCTCTTGGCTGCCAGCCTCTACTTCCCTGCTCAGCATGGACCAGAACCAACCTCCCTCCCCAACACTGTCGGAGCCAGACCCTGATCTCTCCCCAGTGCACCACCTCTTCCTCCAAAGGGCACAGCTGCCTGCTGCTGGGAGCCTCCAGACCACAGTGGCTCAGCCTGTGCTGGGTGGGCTCTTCAGCAATAAATCTGCCATCACAGCTAATTAATTTAAGGCACAGCAAGCGAGCCATGTGAGCCCTCAACCAGCTGGGGCCAGGCTGGAATCCTGGAAGCTCCGTGTACAGCTGGGGCCAGGGTAGAATCCTGGGATCTCCGTGTACAGCTAGTGCAAAACCAAAAGGAGAACTAAAGGCTGCTCACCCGCTTTGTTTCAGGCACCAGGTCATCCTTCATCCTCCGCTTGGTCCAATCCCTGGCCAGCTCGTCCTCCGCTATCTCCTGGAGGTGGAAGACGGCTACTTGGGCCGACGTCCGACGGATGCGGCCGCTCGGGGTCCTCTCAAAATCTTCTACGGGACCAGGCTCCGGCTTCACCTCCGGCTCCTCTGGAGGCTGCAAGAGAGAAAGAATCAGGAAGGGCATGACGAGAGAACAGGTGAGCTCTCCGGCCTCGGGATCCTGGGATTTGGGCTGTGTGTTTCCACACTTGCTTTGTGCCTCTGCACCGGAGCATGGGAGCAAGGGGAGCACCCGCCCCCCTCAGCCCAGCAGCAGCCATAGACTGCGTCCCTCCGTGCTCCCATGTGTATAAATGTCTCCAGTTATTAGTTAGGGAGTGATTAGCGTTGGATGCACTGTCAGTAGGGATCAACAGAACAGAAAGGGATGCTCCCCAGGGACAGATCCTGCCACCCCAGCGCTGGCAAGCAGCCGGCGCTTGTGAGGGAGCGGCCTGAGGTCTCGTTTTTTTCTTCCTGCAGAGCACGGGTGCAGGGTGGGCTGGAGCACAGCCCTGGGGGCAATGGGGAAAGGGAATGCTGCTGACCACTCCCATAAACAGCATTTTTGGAGGGGTGGAAGGGGGTGTACCCTGTTTCCCCCGACACTGCATGGTACAACACACATGCATGGTGATTTGAGGGAGAAAACAACACCGGCCCGACGTCTGCACCTGCCTTGCCCGGCCCGGCCCTGCCCGGCTCTGTCCTGCCCACGGGCTCCGCAGCTCTGCAGTCCCCCCCGGGGAGGGATGGCCCCGCTCCTCGGGCTGCGGAGGCGTCCGGGGGGCTCACCGAGGCCGTGTGTTCTGACCGCACATGATAGTCGTGGCCAGCCTTGGATTTGTACTTCTTGCCACAGTGTGGGCAGCTGAACACGGGCTTGTCGGCCTCGGCGAGCTGCTTCCCACACCGCTTCTGGTGGTACTGGTAGCCCATCAGGCTGGAGAAGTTGGCCACGCAACCCTGTGGAGATAGGGAGAAGGGGAGGGTTAAGGAGGGCTGGGGGTTCACGTGCTCGTGTTGAAAAGGTTGGGGTGCTGTTTCTCCAGGGAGGAACATTCCCGAGGCGCCCACTCCGAAGTGCAGCTCTTCCAGCCCATCCCATTCGAGTGTTGGGGAATTTGACAGTGCCCAAAGAGCCATGCACAGGCACGACAGTGCCCTGGAGGGATGGGAGGAGCAGTCCCTGCCCCTGGCACTCCCTGCCCCAACACACGGATAGAGCTCTCTGGACAGACACACAGCAGGCAGCAGGAGGGGAAGGCACTGGGGAGGCGCTGCCTGCATGGAGAGCAAAGCACCCGCGGGACAAACCTCTGCCAACGCCTCCCTTACCTGTTCGTGACTTGTCTGCAACCGGCTCGGCTCTGGTGTGTTTTGGTTTGGTTTTATGCTGTGCCCAGGACAGGCTGTGCCCCTTCCTGAGCTCAGGAGGCAGAATCTGCCCTCCAGCGCTCCTCGGTCTGCCCTGTGCCCACCCTCCTGCCGGGCTGTCCCATTGCTGGAGTGCACAGAGCCAGTGGGACAGGGATTGAGATGACTGAGCTAAGGTGGAAATGTCGAGCACGTGCCAAGGGTTGCCTGGAGAGTACGTGTCCCCCTCTGCACGGGACTCACTCCTTCCAGCTTTTCACAGAAAGAGAAACAAGAATTGTTCTTGTACCTCATTGGGACATTTCAGTTTTCCCATCTGCTTTAGCACTTTCCTCAGCCTTTCCCGCTCTTCCTGTTCACCAAGTCCAGCGGTTTCCACAGGAACAGGCTGGAAACAAGGAAGTAACAGAAGCGACAGAGTCAACCATTTACTCATGTCCTCTGTGCCAGGAGTGGATGGCGAACCCCCGCCTTCCAGCGAGCTGCCCTGGGCTAGAGGGAACCTCTCATTAGGAGAGCTGGATCTCCCACTGCTTCGTTGATATGTGCTGGATCTGCTCATGCCTTTCCTGTGATTACACCCGAAGGGCCAGCTGAGAAACCCAGGAGCAGTTCCTGCACAGAGGATTCACCAGCAAGACTGAAGAGCAGGAGATTAAGGCACAGGTAAAAGACAAGTCACAACTGGTAAGCACGGGACACACAGAGATGTAGTTATGCCTTGCCCTGGTATCTCAGAGATGTACAAAACCAGACTTTTAGAACAGCATCTAAACTAGTGCCTGCAAAATTTTATTCATGATAAATTTTGTGGCTGCTTCTCCCATGCACAGTGGAGAGCTAAAGCCCAGATTTTGAGATTCGTGCAAGGCAGAACCCACCAGTCCCGGATTTGCAGGCACAGTTTTGGAGGCAGAGCTTTGCCACTCAAAATCTGCCTCACCGTACTCACCGGATCTTCCCCCATGCTGCGATCTGAAATCCTGTTTTATTTTTTCAGTCCTCTGCTCCACTTATCAGGATCAACATGAGCCTAACTCACTACCTGGGAAGGAAATGCTTTCCTTGGCAGGAAGGGGGAAGGCCACCACCCAGGCTGAGCAGTGTGTGAAACGCTGCAAAGGTGGATCCCTCCTTTACAAAGACCATGGAAAGAGGACTTTTGACGGATGGCTTCATCACCTGCATGGAGAAAGGAGGCACAAGAGGAGCACAGCCCAGCTCCCTTACCTTGCTGACGTGTTCAGCCATGGTGTGGTAATTCAGCCCAGCTTTGGACTTGAACTGTTTTTTGCAGTGCTGACACTTCAAGGCATCCTGCAGCTGAAGGAATTAAAGGCGAGTCACCAGAGAGGCCACATCCTTCCAAGGGCTGCTGCTGGTGGTGGTCAATAACCCCATGGGTGGCTGTTGCTGCAGCAGTACCCAGTGGTGGGACCCAGCAGGCAATACAGCGTCCCTGTCTCCTATCCCACTCCCTGCCTGCGGCTCAGAGCTTTCTCTCTGTTGTCCTGGATACTGTTATCAAACCCACATGCCCCAATTTTTGGAAAACATTCTATTTTGGATTTAGATTTAAAGCCTCACTGGCTGCAAACATCTGGATCTAGTGTCTTACTCTTCCTGTTAAAGGGTTAGAGAGAGAAGAAGCTTTGATCCACCAATGCCAGTGGACTGTGCTCTGCAGTCCTGTTAAGTAAGACAGATGCTGGCATACAGTGCAATTTCTGGGTGCCTGGGCTGTGTGAAATTAAGGACACAATCACAGGAGGATAATTCCTGCCTCATACTGCCCTTCTGTCTGACCCAACTCGGCCTCCTGAGTGCGTGGGGAGATGCATTAACTGCACATCCCGAGGTACCAGGGGCACTTGCACAGTGGGTGAACAGATCTTGACTTCTGCTGGGGCAGGGACCAGAGTATACTGACTCAGGATGTTCATGCTCTGGGCACCAAGAGACAGAGTATCTCGACAGGGAGCCAGTGCCTTGCCAGCCGTGGTCATTCCTGCTTCTCCTGCCAGATGCTTCACCTTCACTACTCTCCCTTCAATCAAGACCGGACTAAAAGCTGGAAAGGCAATGAAGATGGATCTGCAAATCTCTTCTCATTATGGAACTCTGGGAAAATGAAGAATAGACTCACAGCAGCCAGTTGGGAGTGACTCATGGTACCTGTGCTCCCATCGGTTAATCTTGTCCCAGACCCAAGCACTTGATCCTAACAAGGTGGATGCTAACAGCTCCTTGACTCATCAGATGCCACTACCAGCTAATTTGGGATTTACTCCTCTGGTCAACACTTAAAAACACACCACGTCCACATTCCAACAAGCCCTCCCAGCCGGGATACCAGGAGGATATAACTGCCCTTGCCTCCTTCAGGCCCAAGAATGTTGTAACCCTCTCCATCCTTTATTTCCTTTCCAAAACCAAAGGAAACAGGTGCAGACTGCTTAGTGACAAGCACGGAACAGAGAAACCAATTTCCATTTTTTTATAAGAGTTTTGGGAGCCTGCACATTCTTTTCCCACTGTGCAGCTAAGGAATATATCAGTCATTAAAGAAGAGGGGGTGCCTGAACCCCAGTGTGGCTTCTGATAGGGATCCCACGTGCCTGTAGCAGCAGGGTCTCACTAAGGTTGTGCCATAGATTCATCTCAGAGATGGAATGCTGAGAGCTGGACCTGTGGTCACACACCTGGAACTTAGGGACTGTCCTGCCTGGGATTCCGTGAAGCATCCCAGCTCCTGGAGCAGCACAGCCAGCTCTGGCAAGGACTGTCCCTCTCAGGAAGGGTGACAGAACTCCAAGGACTGGAGCCCCAAATCTTCAGCTGAACACCCACTGGCATATTTCCAGCAGGGAACACACCGCTGACTGCTCCAGCAGAGCTGTGTTCACCAGGTCATCTGGCTGTGCAGCCTGCACAGAGCCAGCCTGGCTTGGGAGATGCTCCAAAGTGGAGGAAATACAACCAGTGATGGCCAGGATCCCCACTCCACTGAGGCCAGGAGGATATCGGAGGCAGCAGGATTCTGCCCAGCATTGCTGCAGTACGGAGTTTGGGAGGGAGAGCAGCCTCCCACTGCTGTATAAACAGCAAGGCAATGGCTGGGGAAGCATTTACAGAAAATGAATGTGGAATCAAAGCCCAGCCACATATTTTCAAAGCAGGAGGCATCGATCTCACGTTGGCTTTCTGTGGCGACGGCTCCGCCAGGTGACGGATGAAGACGTAATCCTGTGCTCTGATGGATGGCAGTGTGGCAGAGAGACAATTTTTCACTGCACCATTACTGAACTCCTGCATTCTGACAGCCTGCCTGAGCACATCAGGCTCGGAGTCTCCCTGAGACACGCTCTCATGCAACCACAGTTTATCTGGCCTGATACAAGGCACAGCACACCGTGAAACCCCACAGCCAGGGCTCCGGAGGAGGCCAGATTAGAGACAACCCCAACAATCTCTCCAGCCTTAAAACTGTTTAGCTACTAGAAATACCTGACTCTGCTGAGACACTGGGGCAAGGGGCCCAGATCACAAAGGGATTCAGAACTGCTGAGAATTAGTGTCCAAATCCCTCCGGGTCAATGCAAGCCCGCCAGCAAGCTGAAGATGACCAACACGTGTTCTATCAAACACAGTCCAGAAATGGTTTTAGGAGCACCACTGCACATTTATGAGTGGCACATGTACACATCCATTCCCCTCCAAAACCCATGTGTTTGACTGAATAAAGCAAGGCCTTACTTTCTGGCAGACATCCATGTGCTTTTTGAGCCCCACAATAGTTTTCCTGGTTATAACACTGCAGGTTGGACAGGAGACTTCCCCCTTCTCACTGATCTCCCGCTGCCACTGGTCCTCAGGGTTTGCTGGTGAGGGAGAGGAGACGAGAGAGATGTTACATCCAACCTGCCTACCTTGCTTGATTTGATAAGTTGAAAAGCAGTGAAGTGGGAAAGTTCCTGATGTTAAAAAAAGTGAGATACACTCTCCCAGGCAAAGCCAAGATCGGACATGAACCATGCAGCTGTCCCTGCCCTACTCTCCTGCAGCTGCCCAAGCAAACTGGGTCACTGGGTCATTTTCTGTGGAGTTACCAGACCTGCTGACCTGGGGAAAGGAGGTTCACCTTTCCAACCCTGCTGGTATCCTGCACACTGGGAGTTAAAACATGATGATGCCCCCAGCCACCTGATCCTGCCTTGCTTGGAATAACTTCCCCCAGCCAAATGAAACAATTAGCGGGACTGAAACAAAGGTGAGCGTCTCAGCTCCATCCGGACGTGTGCCTGGAAAGCTTCTCTGGCAATCCTCTTCCCGGCAGACATGGAGGAAGCTGGGGGACTGCTGGCTTCCAGGCATCTGTTTATTTGATTGGCTGTGACCCGCCTTTAAAAAACCCAAAATAAGAGATACATGGGGCCAAAAGCAGCTCCCAAGCCCAGAGTTCACGCCGCGTTCTCAGCAGAGCAGCGCTGACCTTCCATCAAGGGAAGCCTGGGCTGAATAAAATCCGCCAAATCTGTTTATTTGGATGCTCTTGCATGGCTGTGAGATCAGAGAGTGGTTTATTTGAATTTGAAAGCAGTGCAAGGCACTGCAGCTGTGTTTATCTTGCACATCCTGCGTTCCTCCTGCTGTCAGAGCTCTCAGGGAAAGCAAGCAACCTGTGCTGGGTGTAGGCTGCACCTCGAGGCTCAAGGAAGGCGTAATTATGCTCAGAGTTATGCACTGGTGTCATTCATGGGAATGATGTTAGAAAAATGCCATCAGCACACGGGTCACATGCTGACTCACAGTGAAGCCAGGTGGAACTTGGCTCTCAACTTCCAGCACTTTCATCACGTTGACCTGGCAGTGAACTGAAGGTAAGGTGGCCCTCAGGATGTCAGTTGTGGCTGCACTAATATTTTAGCAGCAGTGGCTGTTCCTACATCTGTGTTGTATCTCAAAAGGGCAGGAGTTGTGTGCTCCTGCCTCTGACTGCTTCTCCTGACAAACCTGCCAGAAAACTCAGCCAGCGAATGACCCGCTGGGCCAAAAGGGGTGTGGGGACCATGAGCTGCAGGTGAAGGTGGGGATGGTGGAATGAAGGTAGGGACCATGCAGGCTTGGGGTAGTGCACAAAAAAGCAGCTACACTGCACACAGAGCTGCTGCCTGTGCTTTGGCCCTACCAGCCTCACCTGCTGGTAGATGCACAGATGTTTCCTTCTTCACACCAACTCCTGGAGGTTTCTTTTTCAGCTCCTCTATGTTGGCATTTCCCTCCAGCTTCTTGGCTCGATGGGCTTTTGCTTTGTCCTCTGCTTTAACAAGACCTGTAAAGAAAGAGGATTTTTATTCAGTACTTGCTTTAATACCTTCAGAACAACTTGCATTTAGCAGGTAAAAAATCTCTCCCTCTAAGCCAGGGACGCTGAGCTGGATGCACGTCTGCCAAGGCTGTACATGTAGGCTCAGGTCCATAATTATGACAAGCAATATTCTAACAGCTTGTGGTGTTTTATAAACAGCACCATTTCCCCCAACACAAGTTTATGAACTATGGAAATTCCATGGCAAAGTGAGGTAGGATGCCTCTAGCCATCTAGCCATCATCTCTAGCCTCAGGCACACAGGCTGGGGAGGAGGGCATAGGGTGTTTTGCAAGAAACTGAAAGGGGGAATTGGAACAGCAAACTTCAGTGTGTAAAAGGGATGTTCCTGCTGATGTCCCTGCACTGGAAAGGCTGCTTAACTCCCCTGGATCAAATCCCCCAAATCCATGCACAGTTCAGTCCTGTGCCTGCGCTTCCACAGAAGGTGCTGGAAGCAATGAGCTGAGTACCACACCTGCCCCAGGAGGGTCCACATCCCCCTGAACCTGGAGGTTGTGACTCTTGTAAATACCAGTGTCTGAATGGAGACAGCAGCCCATGATGTGCTGGGGCACCCTTGTGTTTGGGGAGCGACTGCCACATGGAACTTCGGGAGTGTAGGCAAATGCCTGCCCCATCATCCCTTCCCATCTGAGGCAGTGGGTCATGGGGACACCTTGTTCTCCAGGAACCCACAGCAGATGCTTCAGTCTCCGGCAGTGCCTCTGTGGGGAACATAAGGGAAACAAGCCCAGACTTCCCAGGAGCCAGAGGAAAGGAAATCACAGAGACCACATCCAGCCTGCTTGTCGGTGTTCAATTCCTTCAAAGCCATTAGTGCCTCCCCCTGAGTGCCTCATACTGGAAGGTGCTGCCTCCTGCAGTGCCTGGAAATCCGCTTTCTATTTCTCTGACTGAACGTATCTCATAGTCAGCCTGAATCCAGTTGCTCTCATTCCAGGGATGCTCCAGGATTTCCCCCTCCTTCCCAGCCCAGTTGGGTATATTTATGGAGCATGACCAAAGTCCCACTTGCTCTTGCTTTGTCAGGCTGCAGCAGCCAATTCCTGGGCCTCCTCTCAGAAAACATCCCGGCAACACGTCTCCTCTCCCTTGGATTCATTCTCCCGAATGTGGGCGACCAGCCCGCGGAGTCTGAGGGATGGGTGCGTCACCAGCCTCTCTATGCAGCAGAATTCCTTCCCGACGCCACTGGAAACACTGCGACATCCCAGCCTGGTGGGATGGTGATGAGATGATGTTTCTCATATCTCGCTGGTGTCAGCAGCTCGTTACTCTTGTGTTACAGATGAACATACCCGGATCCTTTCCTCTCTTCCCTCATTTCCCAGCGCCAGGCTCCGGAACAGAGCAGACAGGGTTGTTATCAGTCCCAGCTCTGCTGCTGCTTTTCACTCCCTTTATGACTCTCTCGTGGTAAAGGGCGCCAGCTCCTCCAGTGTGAGATCCCTGGGCTTTCTCTGGCTCCACCACAGGGAGGGATCTTGGGGAAGGGGCTTCCCTGTAATGCCCCGGGGAGAAGGTACAACCCTAGAGCTGACCAGAGTCGTCCTGTATTACCTTTCAGTCCAAATGTCCCCGAGATGGATGGCTGCTCCCCCGTAAACTTCTTAGGAGTTTTCTGTTTCCTTCCTGACTCAAAAGAGAGAAACAGAGAGAGAGATTTGGTCAAATAACTGTACTGCCAGGGGGATTAATCAGTCCTGGGGCATGGGGTGAGCACACACTCCATGTTAGGAGTGGGTCAGGGGCTGTCAAATGAAGAACCTACCCACCCAGCAGTCTGAAGAACAGACTGCTGCTTCCCACCCCACAAAACCAGGACAAATATGTTATTCAGGGTTAATTCAATGAGTGGAACTGGTGGCTCTGTCTAATGCCAAAAGCCAAGCAGATCCCACATGTGGCTGTGGTGGTTTGCTTTGGTGCTGCAAGCGGTGGAACCCCAAACCCTGACACGGACAACCACTGCCCTACACCAGCTCTGCAGTGGCCATGGACAGCTAGAGCCTCCTCACCTTGTCCCAATCCTTCAGGAAAATGGGTTTGCCAGAACCATCCTGGTTTAACCTAACACACTCAGAACAGACGGGCTGACACGGCAGCTTGCTGTGCTGCCAGGAACTCAATCCATTTCCACTCCTATCGTAGGATTGTTAAGGTTGGAAAAGACCTCTAAGATCATCAAATCCAACCATCATACAGGTCCTTCAGAAATATTTCTACCACAGCTACAACTGAGTTTTAACTCCCAGTGAAGCTGCAAGAAACTGGAGAGCGGGGGCAAGTTATCAGGGTCAGGAAACAAGGCTTGGCTATCCCTTGGATTCAGAGAGACACTCGCAGCGGCGTTGGCTGCAGCAGATCTCCTTCCCGTGGGACACCTCTCTCTAGGCTCCCGAACCAGTGTAGCCCCGGGCTCTAATCTTACTGTGCTTCATCCTCTCGGGGTCTTCCTCCTGCAGCGAGGCCTGGCTGCCCCGCTGCTGCCCGGCGTCCTTGCCACTCGAGGACTTGGCCGTGGGGGTGGCAGCTGCCATCGCCTCAGCCGCTGCAATCTGGAACTCCTTGCTCTCTCGGCTCTCCGCCAGGCACTCGCCATTCTCCGCGTGCTCCTGAGCCACGGCCTTTTCCGTCTTTGCCTGTTTGGGATGGATGGTGGGGCAAGCTGAACTCTCAGCAGCTCTAGGGCAAAGCACAGAGGGCTTGTTTAAAGAGGGGTTGTTAGACAAGTGTCCTGACACCTCTCCCCCCCTCGCCAGCCCAGGTTGTAGGAATGGAGGCAGGCACATTCCCCTTCTCCCAGCCATCCCTACGCCACTGCCATGCAGCCCAGCCACAGCCTGGTACCTTTTTTTTCCACTGCTCTTCCCAATGGCCTTGGGCACTTTGTTTTCTGCTTTGCTGGTTGGCACTGGCCGGTCCAAGTGATTCCAGAGCCGATGCTTTTCCAGCTGGGTTTTGGAGGTGAAGGCAGCTTCGCAGTACGAGCATGAGTACGTCAGCTTCTCCGAGATCGCACCCTGTGTGGAGCAGGGAGAGGCAGGTGAGCACAGATGTTAGACCACAAAAGAGAGGCTTTTTCTGACACAGGCATGAACATAAATCATGTGTAATACCCTTCTGCCCTTCCAAACAGTTACCAAAAGTCCCTGATCCCCCGGGGCCAGACCTCACAATGAGCTGCAGAGACCTCAGTTCCTCTCACACACACCTCATGAACTGCTCCCGGCCCATCTCTGCCCTCCCCATTTCCCCATTTTAACCTAATGTTTCTCCTGGGGTTTAAGGCCTGAGAGCAGCTTTACCCTGCAGATGGTAATGGAAAAGCCAGCCACTGGAAAGGACAGACAGTTCTTCAGTCTCCTTACCCCTTGGCAGCGCTGATAGTGGTACTTCAAGCCATAAATGCTGGGGAACTC
Source organism: Rhagologus leucostigma (assembly GCA_013397725.1). Taxonomy (NCBI): domain Eukaryota; kingdom Metazoa; phylum Chordata; class Aves; order Passeriformes; genus Rhagologus; species Rhagologus leucostigma. The sequence goes on from VZTD01001789.1 coordinate 20,364, forward strand.
CAGCCAGCAGCCTGAATTGGGACATTTCACCCTAGAGTGGGCTTTGAATTCGTCCTTCCACTGGTTCATCAGGGGGAGCTGGGAACAGGAGAAACAAGAGATAGCTGAGTGAAGAGCACCCTGTGCTTGGGCGTGTGCTGATTCATCCCAAGGGAGCTGGGAGGGCACATGGGACCTCTGATCATTCCCGTCCATCCCTTCCACCACACAGCCATGAAGTGGCCCCCAGGGGTGTGTTTCACTGTAGCAGTGCTCGTTCAAGTGAGAGGTGCTGGGACAGATGCTGCAGGCTCCATAGGCTAATGATTCCTGCTGAGGCTTTACCTTGCTGTGCTTCCCAGAGCACATGCACACTCCCTGCCAGGCTGGGGAATAAATCAGGCCCGAAGTCACCCGGCTGATTTAATCACCCCACATTTCATCTAGTCCGTAAATCACCCCATGCCCCTGCTCTCATGACAAACTGCTCCATGTGTTGTCCATGCTACCAGGCAGGAATTAAACTGCACAACTCTGCAGGGAATAAATCACCCCCTTGCCATTGCTGCCGGCTCATTAGCCAAACCTGACACGGCTTTGACAGGATCCAGTCATCTGGACATGGCCCTGGGAAAGCGAGGTTGGAGAGGGGTACAGTTGCCCAACCAGGGTTTTAGAAGATGCTGGATGCCTGCATGGAGGGGTTGAGGGACCAACATCTTGCTCAGCCCAAGACAAGGCTGCTCTGAAGATTAAACCACAGGGAAGGCAGGTTTAACCCTGGAATGGGGCTGGCTGGAGTGCACAGTGCAGAGCACGTCAGTCGGAGCAAGGCAGGGAGGGCTCGGGGATTGGAGTGTGTGGGTTCTTACAGGGATGTCTTTCAGTGCCTGGTTCTCAGCCTTGGGTCTTCCTTTCTTCCTGCCTTCGGTTTTGTCACTGGTTGCATTTCCTGCAAACAGACACAGCACACATCACCAGCTGTGCTGGAGAAGCCGCTGTCCCAGTAATTCTGCTGCCCAGCCCTGGCTTCCTGCTGCCTGCCCGGCCCCCTCAGCTCTAGGCTGGCCATTCTCAGTCCTAGCAAGAATGGAGATTCCCCTCTGGAAGGCAATGCCAGCTCCCCTGCAAATGAGGTACTGATAAGATGTGGTGCAGGGAAAAACGGTCTCCTGAACACAGGCGTGTTCATATTGCGGACAGCTGGAGTTCATTCCCCTTAGCAATAAGTTATCCTCCTCTGTTAGCAATTACGGCTTCAATCCCTTCAAGGTAACAGTGGCATCTGGGAAACATTTAGGGCACACACATTTCCCCACAAGGCCACTGATTTTGGAAGCCCTGTCTGAGCTACATCGCTGGGGTCCAACCCTCTCCTGGGGTGCAGGCACCCTTCGGCATCCAGAGCTGCCCTTAGGAAGGTAAAGGCAGGGAAAGCCTCTCACAGAGGGGATCTGCCCAGCATAAACAGACAGGAGGAAAAATCTTCTTGGGCCTGGAGATTCCTGGATAGAGAAATCAGCCATCCATCAGCATGACAGCCCTTAGTGTGAGGGTCCCCCGGGGCTCGTATGCTCGCAAGCCTCCATCCCGGGGGCCGCGACACGGGAGGCAGCAGATGGTCTGAACTCATTTAAGCCTTTCCATCCTTTGATGTAACACTTAGCTACCAACACGATAAATAGGCGGCGAGACACCCATCTCGTTAAGCCAGACACACACCTCTCTGAAGGGAGAGACCATCTCCATCCCTCCCCTCCCGCTCCCAGGACCCAGCTCCCCACAGCTCCCAGGGCTGGGGCTTTTTGGCCAGCACAGCCCTCCCTGGTGAGTTGAAGTGAGGGGCAGAAACATATGGAGACACAGGCCACTCGTTTCGGTAGCCACCCCCCAAGTCCTGCCACTGGGCTCCTCCCCTCCACCCCATCCACCTCCACTGAAAGGACAAATCAGCTCCTTACCCAGCTTGGGCAGCTCGGCCGGCGGGTTTATCCTCGTCTCCGTCCTGCTTTCTTTGCTGGCAGTGGATTTGTTAGAGCCTGCAGTTTTCCTTCCACCTTTACAGGTACAGGAATCCGCCATCTCTGAAAGAAGCAGGGGAGGCGTTAAAATTCACCCCTCGGAGCTGGGAACAACACATGGTGAAAGCAAGGAGAGCTGCTGGGGAGGGAGGGAAACAAGAAAACCATCACGCAGCTTCAAGATTCCCACAAAGAGAAGAAACGGGACGTGCTTCCGAGTATTTGTTCCACAGTTGAGGAACGCCACAGACATGGCTGGAAAGCTGCTTTCATTACAGCCTGGCTTCCCCTTCACATACAATAGCAAAGACTTTATTAAAAATTATGAGCTGACTTTGCCCAGAGAAGCAGCGAATAAATGGCTTTTCCTCTTCGTTTATTTCTCCGCTTTCATTTAAGACACCAAAAGCAAAAGAAAATAGTGAGTTTTAATGAACAGATGTAATGATAAATTTCCAATTTTCCTTATTAATGGGAAACTGTTATAAACTGAGAATTGTTAATGTTATCTGAATTTTCCGTATTAATAATTCAATTTGGCTTCTTGATAAATAATGAACGTCAGGAATTATTGCACAAGGCCCACTCTCACTCCTGATAGAAGTGGGCAGCAGGACACCCCTCCATTCGGCAGTGCTAAGAGGAAGCCCATGGTATGACTGGCTCTGCCTCTGGCTTCAAGTTCCTTCTTCCCCTCCTGACAGCACAAGCAAAGGCACATTTGAGGATGGCGGCTGCTCTGGGAGATGCCATATATGGATTTGGAGAAAAGAAGTCCTCCATGCCTCCACAATGAGAGCATCAGGCCCTTGGGAAGAGATTCCTTGGACCAGCGTGACCTCAAGACCTTGGCTGGGACAAGAAGCTGATGTTCACCCATGGGTTTTTTAAAACACGGATTTGACTCGTCATCCCCAATTCCTCCCGCGTGTTTAGCATCATTTAACTCAGAGGAGCTGATTGCCAAAGCATCCACACTTATCCTGTCTGTCCTCATGCCCAGAGGGATGGAGAAGCATCTCCTGTGAGGCCGGATTGCCAGCCATGCCACCAACGTGTGGGACACGAGGGTCCAGCAGTTCTTTCTGAGGTGTCCCCAGGGACTTCCCATGTAGGATCGGGGACTTTCCATGTGGGATGCAGCCTACATGCTCCAAGAAGAACTGGCAAAAGCTTCCGGTGACACATATGTGGTTGTTTGCATGGACACAAAGGTTAATCGGATCAAGTGAGAAATTCCAGTCTTGGCAACCGGTTCTGTGGCATTTGGTACTGAACATGGGGATCGCTGATTCAGCTAATTTGGGCTCTTTTGGTGGGAGAGCTGGGTAGGGGTTTGGAGCCTGACTGACAGCGGCTCCTTCCTGGAGCAGGCACAGAGAGGGGTCCCTGCAGTCCCTTCCCGAATCGCTGCTCCACTCCCACCAATGTGGGCACTGCTATTGTCCCCAGTCCTCCAGGGATAAATGTGCCAGTCCCCTTCCTTCCCATGCTGCCTCCTGGCACCTCTGAGCAATCCTCACTCAAGTTGCTCAAAGAAAAAAGGGAACAAAAAAAAAGACTCACGAAAGACCAGCGAAGTGAAAGCTGAAGACAAGATTTCTGTCCTTACAATGGGGTGAAAACTAAGGGGAAAACCACACAGCTGACACCTTTATCCAGCCAGGGCTAGTGCCAAAATGCAAAGGAGGATGGAGCACAGAACATCTGTGTCTGCCTCGCCGGCCAGCTCGAGGTGACACGCAAAGGGTGACAGCCAGGGCAGACCCTGTTGACATCTCGGGTGCTCACCTCCTGCACCTCGTGACCACTGCACATCACTGAGCACCACCTCAACTCTTCCCTCCCAAAACATCCAAAGTGCCCACCTCAGCCCTGCTCCAGCAGCTGGACACCTCTCATCGCCCTTAACACATCTGTCCCCTCAAAGGAATCCTCTCTGCCCAGCTCAAGAGGTCTGAATTTTCTTTTTTTCCACACCAAATACTCCTTTGCACTTTCGCCCTTATTTTTTAGCAAAATGAAAAATAAAAATCTCATCAACCAGTTAACAAGAGCCAAAATCTGCCCCCCGGCCACTGATACAACCCCAGGGATCACAGAGGAATTGTCCTGGAGACACAGAGCAAAAATCAGCCCTTTTGTTGGGTTTTTTTGGTAATGTTAAAACTTCTCACTCATTTTTGAGTAACACACGCTGAAAATAGGCAACAGCCTGTGCTCTTTCACACCTTCCTTAAGGTTTTGCTGAAAACTCTTTTGCAGCTGGTAATGGGAAGAGAAGCTATCCACAGGTTCTGGCCATGAGCCACGGGTGGGATGTGGAGTGAGAAGGTTGGGCCTGGTAGCGTCTTATGAGGCCTCCAGCTCTTTCTAGGTAACTTTTTAGAAGTTTGTGGCAACATTTTTGAAGCATCCCATACCAGCTCCAGGAAAACCAAAGCTCCTGTGAACACAGGAGCCAGTGCGTGATGAGTGGAGGCCAAGCCAGCACTGCTGGGAGCAAGGGCAAGGAGGAAACCCACGGCTGCGGGAAGCGGGAAGTGACATTTGGGAACCAAAAACACTGTTCCCAAGCCACTGGCAGCCCTGCGTGGCTGGAAATTGGGCATAAAATGGGAAAGGGGAAATAATTCCGTGTAGAAATGCCTGTCCATGACTTAGGGTCAGGCCTGTAGGAGCATGTACGGAGCCAGGGATGGCTGCGACCCTCTCACGACCAGGGGAAAAGTTACCTGCAGATTCTGACCCCAAGTTCTCCTGCCGGGATTCCCACCCCAGTCCAATTGCTACGGATGGACTTTGCTGCACGACAACTGCCTGGTCACCTGTCAATCTGCTCCACCTATCATAAATAATTTACCAACAGCTCCAGAGGTACAGAATGCCAAAAGCCAAGGGAGCTGCCTGTCCCAGCACAAGCTGTGTGCCAGCAGAGATGCGATGAGACCAGCACAGATGATGGATGCCAAAGGGCACTGCCATCCCTGTCGTTATCAGAGGAGCTCTGCTCCCTGCCATGAACTTCTGGCAGAACTGGAGCCGCTGTGAAAAACTTCCAGGGAATAAAGACAAGGAAGCAGTGGGAGAGGCTTCCTCTCGAGGAATCGCCCTCGCTGGAGGTTTCCCCTGGAGGGAAGCACGCGGCGGGTGAAGCCCTGCGAGCCGCTGCCTCTCTGGGCACGGTTGGTGGCCGGGCAGCTCTGGAGGGACACGGTGCATCCCGCCGCTATCACGCAAACCGAGTGACACCCATCGAGGCTCTCCAGGAGGGAGAACCTCACCCGAGGCACGCACCCACCGCTCCTGCCGCACATGGCTCTGACCAGGCGCAGACGAGGCTTTCGAGGGTGTAAAGTTTCTGTTCGAGGCGCGTTATCCCGTCCCTCCCATCTCTGTCCCCGGGCACTGACATGAAGGGAAAAGCGCCCGCACATGCCTGGCAGACAATGAGTCCTCACCGTGCCACGGGGACCGGGGTGTCCCCTGTCCCGGGGGCCAGTGGGTGCGGGGAGCTCTGCCCGGTGCCGCTGTCACCTCCTGGGCACGGGGAGCTTTGCCCTGCCCGGTCCCGCTGTCACCTCCCGGGAAAGGGGACCTCTGCCCTGTCACCTCCCAGCCCGGCCGTGCCACCCGCGTCCACTCACAGCCCCTCCCTGCTGTCACCCCGCGGGTAGCGCCGCGCGGGCCTGTCACCCCCCGGGCCCGCGCCCCATCCCCGAGAGGCAGCCGGGGATCCCCCGCGGGCCGGGCCCGGCAGGGAGGGGACGGAGGGCCCGGCCCGGCCCGGCCGCGCTCCGGGAGGGGAAGAGCGAGCGGCAAAA
>VZTD01001789.1:26293-92423 GCA_013397725.1 Rhagologus leucostigma
CCCCTCACCGCCGCCACCGGGCCGCGCCGGCCTCGCCTGGCTCCGGGACCGGCACCGGGATCGGGACCGGGACGACGGGAGGGGGCGCCGCCCCGGGAGGGCGGGACGGGGCAGCGCCCCCCGGACCGGACTGACCTGGGCAGGTGCGGACGGACCCCGGGTCGGGCAGGGCTGCGCTGCGCTGCCTCTGCGGGATGCGGGCAGGGTGCCGAGGTGCCATACGCACCTCCGGGGTGTCTGCCCTCCGTCACACCCTCCGGGGCGCAGGCAGCGTGTCCTGCCCGTCGTCCTGCCCTCCGGCGTGTAGGCACTGAGTGTCCTGCCTGTCATCGTCCCCTCCAGGGTGTCCCGACTGTTGTCCTGCCCTCCAGGTCGTAGGCAGGACACCTTTCCCCTTACCCTGTTCTCCAAGGTGCGGACAGGATGACCTGCCTGTCGTTCTGCCCTGCCTGTTATCCTCTGCTCCGGAGTGTCCTGCCCCTCATCCTACCTTCCAAGGTGTTGGCAGTGTCCTGCATGTCACTGTTCCCTCCAGGGGGTTCTGTTCATCATCCTGCCCGCAAAGGTTTTGTGTACAAAAGTGCCACCATGTTCATTTTCTGCATCCTGCAGGATGCCCTCCCCATCCATCAATCCATCTAAACCCAGGGTGCTCCAGGTCCCCTTGTAAAGCCACCCCAGCGCCTGGGAATGATGTCGGGTGCGAGCCTGTTGTGACGTCCACGGGACACTTTCCCAGCTCCCAGGCTTGGGATGTCACCCCTGCAGAGCTGATGGCACCTGGGAAGGTGCCGCAGGGCAGAGCCAGCCTCGGTTACCAGCTGCGGGAATACACAGCCGCACCGCGATCCAGCAGTAGCCCAGAAATTAGGGAAAATCGTATAGATTTTGCCGGGTGAGAGCAGAACCCAGAGCCACCACTGCTGTCAGGGCCACCCTGCCTGCCATCTCCGGCGCGTGGCTCCCGCCGTGCTGCCGGGAACTGGGAGGCCTTGTGGCACAGTTGTGCAAAAAAAAAAAAGCCCAACCCAAGCCGGGAGTTTCCCCGCGGTTTTCCCCTCTTTGTCTCCATTGCGGGAAAAGAGCTTAATTAACGTCTGCAGAGAGCAGGGAAAGCTCGGTGTAATTGCTAGGTATGATTATCGGTGGAGCGGAGGGTGCTCAGCAGGGTGGGAGGGACAGGCACAACCCACCTTCTTTGTATAAAATGAGGCATATCCAAGGCGGCCTCGCTTCCCAGCCAGCGAGCTGCCTCCCGGGAGAGCTCGGCTGCCTGGGGGTGGCTCTCGGGCAGCTCCACGTGCTCGCTGTGACCAGGCAGCACCTTCAGCACCTTCGAGGTCCCCTCCTTGCTGTAAAAGGTGCCCATTGCTCATCCTGGCAGCTGCTCCACGTGTACAGAAGTGCCACCATGTTCATTTTCTGCATCCACAAAGCACAGTTTTGCATCTCCGGGAATGGGATGAGGGCGAGGGGAGATAGGGGAGCCTGACCACCCTGGGGTTAGACAGGGGGAGGGAGAGCAGGCAGCTACAGGCTGGGTGAGGTACAAACCTCTGAAATGATGCAATATAAAGGCACCCACTGTTGTTATTTTCAGGCTCTACTGAGCAGAGGGGGCCAAGGAATGGACTTGAAAAGAACAGCAAATGTTGAGCAGATGCTGAGGAGTGCTTTGTTTCACATGCAGAGCTGTGCTGGGAAAGGCAGGAGGACGAGGAGGAAGAGCAACAGGGGCAGTGGTGCTGCCTTCCTCCACGTGCTCATGGGAAGCCATCATATCTCCTCTTGCACCGTGGCTTTGTTGCAGAGGTCAGTTGTGGATGAGAGCTCGTCCTCTCAAACCAGCACAATGCTGTGGAGGGGGCCACGTGGTGATTCCTCAGTGCTCTGGTCCCCTGGTCACTGTTCCCACCGTTCCCACTGTTCCCACCACTCGAGGCAGGAGGAGGCCAAGGAGCAACAGCCGAGCACACACTGCAGCTGTAAATGCTGGAGAAGGTGCTTAGCAGCGGGGATGAAGCAGTCCAAGCCATTGAGCATGTAAATTAAATTGATACGGACCCCAGGAAAAGGAGATGAGGGAAAAAACAATTACATAGCCTGTATCAGAGAGGTGCTGCCATCTTACATGCAGTGCTGACATTGCTTCTCCAGCCTCTCGTGCTGGTGCTGAGCAGATCTCCCTGGAGCTGCCCTGTGCCTGCCAGGATGCAGCTGACACAGTGACCTCCACCCCAACCCAGCAGCAATTTGAGTATCCCCAACAAGGGTCAGTTCTGGCTTGTAAAAACACCTGGCCAAGAGTTTAAAACTCCACAAATGTAAAAAGCACCCTTTAAGGAAAGGCAGGAAATAATCTGGTTTTCTGGATGCAGATCCTCTCGGAATGCTGGGACCTGGAGGCAGGACAGTGCCCCTTGCCCAGAACGGGGCTGGCTGATGGGGCATTTACACTTTAAAAAGTAACTTAGAAGCGCATTTTAGGATCATGGAATCCCAGAATGGTTTGAGTTGGAAGGGACCTTGTAGACCGTTTATTTCCACTCCCCCTGCCACGAGCAGGGACACCTTCCACCAGACCAGGTTGCTCCAAGCCCCGTCCAGCCTGGCCTTGAACACTTCCAAGGATGGGGCAGCCACAGCCTCTCTGGGCAACCTGTGCCAGTGTCTGATCCATGGGCTGCCCACCTTTCTGACCCTTAAGTCTGTTAGAATAAAATGTGTGCTGGGTCTGCAGAGCCTCTTCCACGTGCCGCGGCTCTGGACACATCCCAAAAACTCCCCCTAACTGCTGTGCATATGGGGCTGTGCAGGGCCAGCATCTCCGCTGCTGGGATGGTGAGATGCTAAATACGTGGGACTGGGAGCACTGGGAGCACTGGGAGCCCAGACTTCAGCCCGTGTCTGCTGAGCCCTGTGCACCAGGCACAGAGACAGGTGAGGGAAAGGGCGTGACTGATGCCCAGATCCAGGATGGGAGACTCGGCATTCCCTATCTCCCAAGACTTTATCCTGGGATAAAGGAGCGCAGCTGGCTGCTGCATCCCCTTTATCCTTGGAGTGGCAGGGGGACAAAGCCCCTTGGAGCAGCCACATGCTCACACATCCGCAGGACAGGCTGTGCAGAGGCCGGTCCGGCTGAAGGAGAGTGATTCCCGAACAAAGAGGGATTTGCAGCTGGTTTGTGCTGCAGCATCCGGGCCAGCCCCAGCCTCCTCCCGCACGCTGCTCCGCAGCCTGGGCCGCTGATTGGAAACCGGAGCCCGCCATCACTCCGACAGCCAGGAATTATGCTGATGGATTTTTAAATTATTTTTCCCCCCCTCCCTGTGCTTGAATGCACTCAGCAAATATAAGCAAAAGGGGAAAAAAAAGAAGAGCGAGAGAAAATCCAAACAGATTCAATTTTAGATAGGGCGACGAAGCAAAATGGTTGCAGTGCAAAGAGGGAAGGTTAAGTAGGGAAAAGCTCCAGCCTCAAGGAGGAATGAAGCTGCCAGCAGCCCTGAGGCTGCTGTTTATGATTTACAGGGTTGTAGCGGCACAGGGGGCATGTCCCATGGGGACCCATCCCAAGCCGGGGGCTCAGGTCTCTGGGGCACCAACAACTCCGTGGAGGGCAGTGGGAGCTGCGGGGACGCAGGACAGGACTGGTGATGAAACTATGTGGCTTCATCAAATCCTTCCTAGTTTTAGGAAATGCATCCGCTGATGGGAAGTGAAGTGGCTCATTTTCAGTGCGGGGTGTGAAGGATTTTCCTGGAGGCCCCAGTAACACAAACGTGCTGCCTGGGAATGTTGTGTCAAAACCAAACCCCAAACTTGCATTTCCAAAAAAGGCCCAAGAGAAATACTGTGGATGTTCAACCTGGTTTTGCAGCAAAGCTACTGGTGCATCCAGGCTGGGGAACAGCTCTGGTCAATCCAACCGATACTCGTTTTGGATCAAATATTTATCTCAGTCCTGTCACCTTCCCTGGGCTGCCCAAGTGGCACCACTTGCTGCCTGCCCTCTGGTGGCTTCCAGCCTGTGGATGCTGCCTCCCCCTTACTCCAGCCGTGCCAGGCAGTCCCTTGTGCCACCAACCTCAGTGCAAACAGCCGGGCACCTGCTCTGACCCTGCCCAGGTGCTGCCAGCACTTGGCACTGCTGCAAACCTGGCACCACCCTGGTGAAAGCGGCAGCACCGTAGCTGGATCTGCACCCATCCCTCTCCATCCTCGTCCCAGTGAAAGCACCACAGCCATGCCCACACTCACTTCTCTCCATCTTTTCTGTCTCTGTGTCATGCCCACTCTCCCTGGGAGTGTTTCTGGCTCCGGGGAGGCAGAGCATTCAGAGGGCATCCAGCAGCTGAGAATGAGGACCAAAAATGAAGGAAGTAATACAGGGGAACAAAATGAAATGAGGCAATTATCTCTGCTCTGATACTTTCTAATTAAGGAAAGTGTCACCCTTTTTAAAAGGCCATTAATTCATTGTCATAAGTCACCACCAGAGTGCAAGTACCAAAAACGTGCCTGGGCCATGGGGAGTGGAGCAGCTTCCCCTCCTCCTCACACCACAGGCTCCAGCCCTGGCGAGAGCTGCTCCTTGAGGCCACAGGGCTGCTCATGGATTTCTGCAGGAAATGCCCTGTCCCCACACCCTGGGCTGTGCTTTAGGAAGCTGCACACTCTGCCATGATGCTCAGTCTGTCCCAGACAGGGGTGAGCCCATCCACCTCCACCTGCATCCCTGTAACTGCACGCTCTGCCCTGCACGGTCCAAATGCATTTGTGTAAAGCATGTGGTGAGTTCTCAGCAGAGATCAGCTCTTGGCTGCTCTGGGGAACCAAACCTTCAAAGGGTTGCCCAAATATCTCCAGCCCTGAGGTCAAGGCCAGCGTTTCCCCCTGATCACCTCCCATTAACAGCCGGCTCCGTCTTGGCAGCCTCTCATTACGCATTCTGCGTGGAGGGCCCCACATCAGCTTAATTAACAAGGTAAGAAAAACGGGACCTTTGAGGAAATCTTAATTATATTATCCATCTCACCCTGAGTGGCACCTGATCCATCCCAACACTGTTTTCAAGTTCATTAGCAATGAATCAAGATTGATTAGTCCTGGATGTGCAGCAAGAACATACTGGGGCAGAAGACTTCTGCTGCCATCGCCGTGAGGCTCTGTGTGTGTGTTCCCAAGCCCTGTCTTTTCCTCCAGCACCAGGCAGAGGGATGGAGACTAGGGCTGTGGAATGAGGTAGATGGAGGTGTGCCAGCGCTGGGATGTGGCTGCCGGAGCATTCCAGGAGTCGCTGTTTCACTGTCCCCCTGCTGCACGCTGGCACCTCGTGCTTCCCTGGGATGCTCTGACTTGGAGCAGCACCCAAGAAGCCTTTCCAGGCTGCTGCACACTTGCAGAGATGAGGCAGCCACAGCTTCTCTGGACAGCCTGTGCCAGTGCCTCACCACTCTCAGGGAAGAGTTTCTTCCTAATATCCAACCTAACCCTGTTTTCTGCCTGTTGAAAGCCATTCACCACTGTCCTGTCACTCCATGTGATAAAGTCCCTTTCCAGCTCTCTTAGAGCTCCTTTAGGCACTGAAAATTGCTCTAAGATCTCCCCAGAACCTTCTCTTTTCTGGGTTTACCAACCCCAGATTTCTCAGCCTGTCTTCACTGCAGAGGTGCTCCAGCCTTTAAAGCATCTTTGTGTTCGTACTCTGGACCCACTCCAGCAGCTCCACATCCTTCTGATGCCGGGATCCCCAGAGCTGGAGGCAGCACTGCAGGTGGGGTGCCTCCACAGCAGAGCAGAGCAGAGCAGAGCAGAGCAGAGCAGAGCAGAGAGGGAGAAACCGCCCTCCGTGCTGCCTTGATGCTGGGGATGCAGCCCAGGACAGAGTTGGCTTTCTGGGCTGCCAGCACACACTGCTCATGTCAAGCTTCCCATCCAATGACTTGGGGTGGTTTGTAATCCTCCCTGTGCACCTGACGGGATGACAGGGTCCTAATTAGATCGAGTGTGCAGTCCACTGGGGACAGGCATTCCAATTTAAACCCGCTCCAACTCAGCAGAGCCAGTGGCAGGCGCTGCCACCCCTGTGCCCAGCACGCCGTGTCCTCTCACCCCCCTCAGCCAGGGACAGCACAGGCTGCCCTCAGCACCCGGCATGAATTTCAGTGTCGGAGGAGTGGGGAGCATTCCCTGCATCAGAGCCACAATCAGCAGTGCTTCAGAGCTGGAGGTGTTTACATCATCAAGCCAGGCTCAGTAATTACTCAGACAAATTTGCATGCATTTTCTATGGGCATCTCTGCTGGCTTTTTTATTTTCTGCTTGAAAACCTTGCTGGAATCTGCAAACTGCCTCTGCCACTGGGAAGGGATTGCTGGATTGTTTCTTTCTAAGACAAGAAGATGCTGAACATAACTCCTGGTGCCAGTGACACACTGGCCCTCTTGTTGCAAAAAATTTCCACCAAATAAAGTGGCAAAAAAATTTATCAGAGACAGGAGTTGTGTGGCCATCGCCTGCCCCTGTGTCCCAGTGCTGCTGCCTGCATCCTCCTGCCTGCTGCAGGGGACTGACTGATGCTTGCTGGCTTTTTCTGTTTACTTTAATTGTTGTCTGGTTTTAATATTGCATGAATTGATTCATCTGTGTTTCATTGTCGGTGCTGTTTGTTTTGGGGCAGTGCCTGGAATATCGCTGGCAGATAAGTGCTGCACAAGTAGAAGGTATTTTCCTTGCTCAGCAAAAGATGAGGAGTGACCAAGCTGTGCCTCAGTTCGAGAGGATCCCGAGCAGCATCTGCCTCCAGCTCCCAGGGTCCTCGTGCAGTACTCACCACCCCAAGTTCTCACCCGTGAGGAGGACTGCCCTTCCTTGGATCCACCATGCAGGTGGATTTCACTGTATGCCCAGAGCTACCGAAGGCAAAATCACGTCAGGGCTGCTCCGGATGCATCCCTGCTGCCCTGAGCGAAGTCCTGGGTGCACCTTGGACAAGCCATGGTCATTAGGTGGCACCAGACACTGCCAGAGCAGTAGTTCAGAGCCAGCCTGGAAAGATGCTCTGCTCTCACCATCGCCATCCTCACCAGGATGAAGACACAGGGCAGGGGACTGGGGGCAGGACAGCATCCTCCTGCCAGCCTTAGGAATATTGTTTCACCCAGCTCCTGCAGCCCCATCCTCTGCTGGTGGGTCTCAGAAAGATACCCGAACAGGGGCCATGCTTGGGGTTCCAGCCGAGTGCCGTTGGTGGGGTTTCTGCTTTCTTCTCTGCCTCCTTTCTTCCGTGCTGAGGAGCTGGAGGGAGCCAGAGCATCCTCAGGAGCACAGCAAGAGGCAGCCGGGCTTTGGGGCAGGATCTGGGGGGGGACCCTGCCTTTTCCGGGGGCTCTGGGGCAGCCCCAGCGCTGCTCTGTGCACCCTAGCTGCATTCCAAGCCGAATCTCCACCAGCTTACTGCATGAGCCCAGCTAGAGCCTGGAGAAGACATTTCTCCCTGTGCAGCTCCCAAGCTCTGGAGAGAAGCTCAGCACCTCCCTCTAACGATGTGCAGACACCCGCAGCTGTCCCCTGCTCTTCGGGTTTCTGGCCCCCCAGCAACCCTGCAGCTCCCTGTGCCTCCCCACTGCTCCCACTGCCCCCCCCGACTCCCCACCAGGACAGAAACAAACCCTGCCGTGGGGAAGATGGGCTTTTTTCCTGGCTTCTTTTTCCTCTTCTTCAAACTCAATAAATTCTCCAAGCTCTACTGCTCGTGAGTCTCCAGTGAGGTGAGAAGAGCAAATTTTGCTGCGTATTTGAAAAGGTCAGTATGGAAACAGCAGGAAATTCTCATTGCTATGTCCTGGGCACCAGGGGCTACACACAACAAGGCCCTGGAGCTGCTTCCCTGCAGACAGAGCTGAGGGTCTCAGATCCCTGACCCACAGGCAGAGAGGGGCGATGTTGGCTGCATGGTCTGGATCACTCTGCTGCAGGCACCAACCAGACTATGCCTTTCTGGAGAAAATTTGGGTTTTGGAAAATTGGAGGCTTCATGTTTAGCCCAGCGTGGAGGGATTTAGGGCTGTAGGCATCTCCTGAGCATCCCCAGAAGGACCGGAGGGACCAAACTCGCAGTGCAGGTTCAGGTGTGAGAAGAGTCAGAAGAGCAGTGAGTTAAAATAACAGTCTCTAATTTATTACCAGCAGAGAAACAGGCAGGAGAGTGCCCGGCCAGGGGGCACCGTGACCTACCTCTGCATCCCAATGCCCCAGGGGTTTCGGGGTGCTGCTGTTTTTGGACCCCCATGACCCACAGCGCTACTCTCATCACTTGAGGTGGAATGTGGGGAGGTGACAGCATCCACCCCGGCCCAAAATCCTGATTTACACATGGATTTTCGTTATCTACCCACAAGGGCAGTCTGTAGCTCTGTATGGGAGAGTTTGGGGGGTGGGGGGGTGTAACAGCAAACACTTTCACCGTAATGATGGTGAAGGTCATCAGGAAGGTGCCTGGCTTTGGTGGCACCATCGCCAGCCCTTGGGCAGGAGGTCAGGACGAGAATCTGCCAACGCCTGGATGAGCAGAGTTCTGCAGAGCTGGTGGGAGCATGGAGCAGAGCAGGGCTGGGCATGGGGGCCGGGAAGGACCTGGCACCCAGTGATCCCCCAGCCTCACCCTGGGCAGCACCCAGCACCACCTGGCAGCACCCCCCTGCCTGCTCCCCCCAGCCCCTGCAGGGCCTCCCCCGTCTGCCCACGGATGAAGGATGAGCTCCTGGCACAGCTTCCTCCAGGCCATGGCACCCTCCAGGTGCATCCACCCTGCTTTTTTCTCCCAGATTTTCCAGCTCTCATGACTCAGCTCCCTTTTTAAGTCACCAAGTGGAGCCGGGTGCTGGGGTCTTGGCCCTGCTTTGAATTTTTTTGGCTGGTTGTATCATCTTATTTGCTACTGATAACGTCACCTCCCCGGACGCTGGAAGACAGCCCAGTCTGATGAGGAAACCAAAGCTCCCTAAATAAGCTGCGAGGCACAGACACGAGTTGCCGGGTGCTGGGATGTTGCCCAAGTGCATAATCCTTCAGTGTCCTGCACATGGCTTCGAGCTGTCCCTGGAATCACCGCGTTCCCTTTCTCCACAGTGCTGAGCCCTGCCTTCTGCCATCTCCTTTTTTCCATCTCTTTCCCTGTGAACCATCAGGCTCAGGCGGATGGAAGTTCATCATCTGTCCCAGCAGCTGGTTTGCTCGTTTTCCTCCAGCCAAGAGCCATTTCTGCTGGAAGAAACCTTCCATCCCTGCACAGGAATATATTCCTTTAAAAGAAAGAGAAGGAAGAAGCAGGAGAGGAGCCCCGGAGTGTCTGGGAAGCTGTCTCTTCTTATTCCAAGCGTGTGGCTCAGGTCTCGTATTGGCGGTGCACAGCCCATCCCAGCGGAGCTCGGTTCACAGTGTTGGTGCAATCTGCCAAACAGACGGATCAGCTAGGAGACATTTCCAAAAGAAGCTGGAACAAGGTGGGAGAGGAAGGAATAAACAGCCTGCAGGGTGGCACGTTGAAGCTCACCCACTGCCAGCCCCGGAGAATATCTTCCCTTCCGTGCAAAATGCCACTGACAGATTTCGGGCTGTGTGTGGCAGCCTGGCCCTGTGCACCACAACCCCTCCCTGTGTGCCACAGCCCAGCCCCGGAGCCTCCCCCTGCTCGGCTGCCCCGTCGGCCCTACCTTGGCTGAGCAGCTGCAGGTTCCGGACCTCCTCGCGCACCTGGAGCTGCAGGACCTGCTGCAGGACCTCCTGGCGCTGCGTCTCCAGCGCGATCCCCATGCGCTGCAGCTTCTCCCCGTTCAGCCGCAGCAGCGCCCGGCCTGCAAACACGGAATCGCTCGGTGCCCAACCAGCCCCGTGGAGTGGGGGGATGGCTCCAGGAAAGGGCTACACAAAGGGGAGCCCATCAGCGTGGAGGAATGAGGAGGGAGTGCTCTCTCGCTGCCTGGAGTAGGGCATGGAGTGACAGGGCGAGGGGGAATGACTGGCGGAGGATAGGGTTAAACTGGATATTGGGAAAAAATTCATCCCTGTGAGGGTGGTGAGGCCCTGGCACAGGTTGCCCAGAGAAGCTGTGGCTGCCCCATCCCTGGAGGTATTCAAGACCAGGCCGGACAAGGCTTAGAGAAACCTGGTCTAGCAGAAGGTGTCCCTGCCCATGGCAGGGGGCTGGAATGAGATGAGATTTAAGGTCCCTTCCAACTGAAACCATTCTGGTTCGTGACCTCACTTTTAGAGAGTGCCGGGTGGCAGCTCATTGTCCCCAGCCTCTGACAGGTACCGGCACCGCAATCGTGTAAGCCATCCCCGCAGGCAGCAGCTTTCCATTTCTCCGCTCCACCTCCCACATGAGGAGATGTTTTTCGAGCTCAGGGTCCCCACGCGGGCTGGTCGTCCCGGGGGAATGGGGGTGCCCATCACAACGCATTAGCGCTCCGGTCCCTGCCGAGCCACTTCCCTCCAGTCTGGGGCTATTAGACGAGGGATTTTAAACCAGCTTTTGTCCTTGCTTCCCAGCGTACACTCACTAATGCTGCCTTTGTTGCCTGAGCAAGGGCTGGCTGAGCTCTTGCATTAGGGTTTTGCATCCCCCCCTAGGCAGCTCCTGCCCTCACTTCCCTGCCACCATCCCCTGGCCCCGGCAGAGCTCAGTCTGGCCTTGCACATGTTGAAGTTGGACTGGAATGATGCTCTCATACAGAGGTCAAAGCCGCTGTCCCCAGGGAGCAAAGGGGAGGGAGCAGGTCCTAGAGGTGAGTCTCCTCAAAGGACTTGGCTGGGAGTTGGGTTCGGGCCTGGACAAAGACCTTTGTAACTTGGACTCCAACTGGGCAGAGATTTTTCTCTTCAGCAAAAATGTTCAGTATTCAAAAAACTATAAAAATATTATTATTATATCAATTTAGGTGATGAGAAGACTCTTACCCATTTAATAAGCCAATTTATCATTTTGAACAACCTCCAGCCTGTCCTGGAGCTCACCCTGGTGGCAAATGCCTCCTGCCCAGCCTGGGTCAGTGTCGCTGTGTCCCCTGCTCTCACCCTGGCTGCAGCTCATGGGAAGAGGGGACCGAAATGGGAGGTGTGTCCATCTCCTGAACCACGAATGTCCAACCAGCCTTTCCCAGAGCACGTGCCAATGGCAAATAGTCCAGAGGGCACACTGTACCTGTGATGGCGTGGTGGGAGAACGCCTCGACGTAGATGAGATAGTTGTGTGGGCAGTGCTTCTTCAGCCATTTGCACACATCCTGCTGGGTCCACAGCACCACTGGCTTGACCAGGCTGCCCAGCGTGGGGCTGGTGTGGTAGATGCCATAGTGGTCACAGCCACGGACCTGAGGGGAGTGGGAGGGAAGGGCATTAGTGGGATTCAACCCTGCAAGGAGGAAAGCGGAGGTCAGTCCATGGGGATGGGGGAGACGCTGGTTGGCTGCACAGGATTGTGGTGACGTGGGCAGACTTCAGCTCCACACCCTCTGGAGTCTCTGGGCTCACCCTGAAATCAGAGGAACCAGTAAGGGATGCAGGGAGAGTGGGGATGGGAGGTCGACCTGGTTGTCCTGCTGTATATAGAGCCACCACTTTAAACTTCCCAGTCCTCCTGCTGCAGACAAGTGACCCAGCTCCCCTCCCCTACACATCTCCAAGCCCAGCAGAGCATTGCACAGGCTCAGGAGATGTCCTGGGGGGTCCTCAGGGTCCTCCCCTCACCAGGCAGAGATGGGCATTTGCTGGCAGCTCTCAGAGAGGATGAAGCCAGTGAGGTCCTGGAGGACAGCGGGAACTGGTGCAAAGCCATCCCCACAAGATGTTGGTATTGGTTCAAACTTATCCCCACCAGAAGTCCTCAGGAAAGCAGCCGGCAGCCAGCTGGTGCCCTGGAGCAGGAAGGACTCTCCCTTTCTCTCCCTCTCAACCCCCTTGCGCCTTGAGCTGATTGGTCACAACAAGATCCTGCAGCCTTGCAGGTGTCTAAGGCCACCTCTGAAACCCACAGACCATTCTTGGGGTGCTGCTGTGTCCAGAGACACCCAGGATAAAGCAGGGTCACAGTCCCCAGCACCCCAGTGTGCCCTGGTCACCCTCTACCACCTGCTGAGCTACACCATGCACAGTACCAAGTTATGCCACAGGGAGACAGGGCTCATCTGACAGCATCCCTCCATCCCACCTTCCCTTCCTCCAGCTGCCTGCTGCAGTGGCCAGTCTCACTCTGAGCCACCCAGTCTCACTCTGAGCCACTTGGCAGCTCCGTTTTCCCTCCCCCATCACAGCTACTCTGGCCTCGCAATGTTGTTGCAGCCTGGATTTACCTCGTAGGGACCACGAGATAAAATCACACATCTTGAGCTGTGACTGCGCAGGGGAACAAGCCTGCTTCTCTTAGTGAATCCTCCAAGCTGCCTGAGAAATGGGGCTGGAGGATGCAGGAATCTCCCTTTCCCTGCTTTTCGCACCCAGGAGAGCTTGGTGAGCTCCCCACTGCTGGTGATGCTGAGACTTCATCCTTGAGCAGCACCAGCAAACATCGCCGCTCCAAAGCCTTCACTTGTGCCCAAGCTGCTGGGACTGTCCTGGGCTGGATCACAGGCAAGTTGGGGTGGAAAAGGGGTCCCTGCTTCCCACAACACAAGGGGACTGGACTGCCAGGGCTCACCCATGCCCAGGACACAGCAGGGACAGAGCAGGAACAGCAGCTGATGCAGGACACACGGCATGGGAAAGGTCGACAGCATGTGGCCCGCGGTGTGCCAACATCGACCTCTGCGTGTGAACGCTGGCTAATTAAGCATGTCTAATAGAGGAGCAGGGATAATTAGTGTAAGAGGGACTCCAGACATCCCGCAGTTACTGAAACCAATGACACATTCCTGAGAGACGCTGCAGAGGAGGCAGTGCAGGGCAGCAGGGGCTGGGATGTGTTCCCTGCCCCGTGCCAGGCATTGCCGTGGAGCCCGGCCAGCCTGGTGGGGCTGCTGCCTGTGCCCAGGGGAGCGTTTGAGCTTGGAAAGGAACTTTTCTTCAAGCAGAGCTCGTTGGGAACATTCAAGCAAGAGGGAAGAAGGCAAAGTTGGGAGGCTGTACGTTGATAACAATATCCCATAGACAATCCCATAGACAGTGCAGAGGATGCAGTTTCCGAACCAAACCCTCACCTTTAGGGGAGACCCCGGCAGCTGCCCGGCTCCACCAGACGCATCCCGGGAGTCGCCTGCCTGCGGGAGCAGCCCCAGCCCACGCCGGCTGCGCGGCTCCTTCACACTCGGCTGAGCGCGCCGGAGAGTGTGCCGTGGGCAGGAGGAGGAGGAGGCGGCGATTTGCTCTGGATTCACTAACGAGTGATGATGAGAAGCGGAGGGGCTGGGGGGAATAACAACCAGCTTCCCGGGAGCTCACCGCGAGCTTCCCACAGCTATTATCCAACTAACCCTCCGAGGCACGAGGGAAGAGGTGACAAACAACTGGCAATTTCCCTGGGCACGCACACGGCTGCGCGCACATCACTCATCAGACACGGCCCTGCGCCGGGGACCATCCCAGCATCCCTAAACCCTGCGCTGCCTCCTCGGCGTGAGTTCTCCGCTCCCCATAGAGGGTCCCCAGGTGAGCCTCTGCGCTCCCCAGAGGGGCAGGAGAGGTGTAAGGGATCATGGGTTCGTTTTCCAGCCGGCTGAGCCGCGCTGTCTCTCTGATAAACTCTCAGCCGTGAATATCGAGCGCCGGTGTGGAGGAGAGCAGGCAGGAAGGCAGGAGGTGGCTGGGCGAACCGAGGGGTGGGAGCCATCCCTGGGCACTGCAAGGAGCAGCTTGCAGGGATGAAGCTCCTTCCTGTGGCTGTGCAGCAGTGAATGGATGGAAATCTTTGGCTCACAGCCTCCATAGTACAATAAAGTTTCAAATTTTAGGAAGACAGTGCCTCAGACCTGGCTAAGAGATAGACCCAAGCACTCAGCGATTTTAAGGCATTATAAGGAATTTGGTCCTGGCACATTTACTGCAAAATTGTATTAAGTCCCAGCTCCAGGTGGGAGGGCAGGTGATGCACAGAGGGGATGTGGCAGATAGAGGGGAGGTAACACAGAGAGTTCACCCCAGCACAGCCCACAGCCTGACGAAAAAACATGAATTATTACATTTATGTATATTACTATAATTAAATACCCGATAATCGTGAGGCCTTTCAGCAACACAAGATCTGAAGGCCTGATCCTGCAGGGAAAGAGGACATACTCCTGCAGGGTATCCATGGTCTGGCGGACACAAGGAGCTGCGTTCCCCTTGGCATGCCCGGGGTGGGGTATGGGGGTACCTGCGAGCCCTCGGTGCCCGGCTGCCGCAGGAGTTTGACGGTGCGGCCGCCGTCGGGGCGCTGGCTGCGGCCGTCGTGCCAGGTGAGGCTGCTGCCTGGGTTCCGCTGCAGGCGGTAGCTGAGGTTTTCGGCCGACACCGTGTGCTCCAGGAGGCTGCGGCAGAAGCTGAAGTGAGCGGAGGCGGCAGCGGCGGCTGCAGAGGGAAGGGGGGTGAGAGACGGCCATGGTACCCATCCACCCCACGCCTGGGCACCCAAAAGTGCCTTTTCTACCCCACAGGACCTGCTGAACTCAGGCTGTGGGCCCCTCTCTCCAAAACCTCCCCGTTCCCACCTTCCTTTGCCATTGCCAGGAAGAAAATCCACCAGCCCAGGAACTGCCAGCTGGTGCTGGGATCCAGCAGGCACCCGACAAAATGTTTGCCCACACAAACCCCTCACGAGCGACGTTTGTTTTGACACCTGCCAGCTGAGCAGACGCGGGACCCGCAGCTGATCCCCGACACGTGGTGAGAACCTCCTGCTTGTCACTGCCACTCTGCTGGGACAGGCACCGGGAGGAGGCCAAGGGAAGCTGCTTTCCGTGGACCAGGCTGACAGCAAACTGCCACCACCAAGAGAAGGGGAGCAGAGAAACCCTCCCTGGGCAGCCTGGTGGGGAAGGGAACGTAGGCTGGTCCCCCAGCACAGACCATGGGTGCCTGGGGACAGCTACTGTGCACCCCAGTGACGGCTGAACACACACCAGCCCTTCAATAATGACCATGAAGAGCCGTTTATCCACAAGTGCTTTTTGTCCCTTATTCATAGAATTGTTGGGTATCCTGAGTTGGAAGGGATCCACAAAGATCACTGAAGTCCAATTCCTTGTGTTTTAACCAGCTGGGGGTGTCGGGGTTGCAACGAGGTTGCAAAGCTTTCCTTTGAGGGGGGCTGAAGGGACCCGGCTGCCGTGGGAGGAGGGTGAGTGGGTATTAGGGGCTCACGCTCTGTCTGCTCCGGATAAAAGCCAGACGGCTCGACATAAGCAGCTCTGATCCGCAGAAGCAAAGACCAGAGCATCCCCCAGCTCACCTGCTCTCACCACGGGGAGCCAAGCAAGTAATGAACCACCTCCAAGAGCAGAGCAGCACCCAAAGGAGACCTACTTTCAGGATAAACCACCCTGGGAGAGCGGGAGGGCTGGAGAAACCCTGGTGCAGCTCCTTTTCCTAATTAGTGGGTTTTAAGAGGGAAGAGGTTTCAAAGAGACCACTCAAGTACACCTTTATGCAGTAGGAGAACAACTGGCCAAAAAAAGTCAAAATAGAGCAGGAAAGGGTTGTTCACGTCTCCCGGGACACCCAGCCCACATCACACGGTGTTGCTTCTTAAACACACCCAGCAAGAAGCATTGCCGTGGGGAAACTGAGGCAGGGGCCCTGTCTGATGGCTGGGGGAATGATTTTATGGAAAACAAGGTGGAGGGAGATCAATGGAGAGGCTCAGCTGGGAGCAGAGACAGGACTGGTAGGGGTGGTCTCAGCTCCTGTCCCGGGAGATGGGGATGTCTCCGATGACTTCCAACAGCCTCAGATACCCTGAGCCTGTCGGGTGAGGACCAGAGCGGGCTGTGCTCCCTGCAGCCGAGGATGTGTGAGATGCCACTGTCCTGTCCCCGGCACCCCGAGCACTGTAGCTGTGCTGGGATGCCTCCGAGCTGGAAACTGCCCGTCCCACTGGGTGCTTCAGTGGATTTAAACCTGGCAGGTCTGGAGCGGCTGGTGCCAGCGCTGTGTCCTTCAGCTGTGCCGGGGCTTCCCCAGGACCTGCTACAGGGAGTAGAGGGAAGGGGGTCTGGCCGTCAGCAGGACCCATATCCATAGGGAGCTATGGAGCATCTGCCACCAGCACCAGGACTTGGGCATCTCTGCTCCTGCAGCAAACACTGCTGGAGGCAGGAGCAGGAGTGAGAGCCGATGGGAAAGAGTGGTGAAAGTCGAAGGGAAGAACAAGCCGGGAAGAAAGGCAGGTTTGGGAGTGTCGGGGGCATGGCTCCCCACCGGGGCAGGCAGTGGCTGCCCTGCAGCCCGGGGGCCCTGGCTCCAGCAGCTCCTCCACAGCCTCAGCTCCCCCAGCCCAGCCCTTGGGTCCCAACTTTCCCATCACCTGGCAGCACTCGACTTGGGGCGGTGGGGAGGGTGCTGAGCAGGGCATGTGGGAGCATTTTGGAGCAAGGAAAGGATGGGGACAGAGGAGCCCCGGAGTCAGGACAGCCCCGGGCTGGCTCCACGCAGGGACATGGGGGTGACATCCAGCACGGGCTCTCCTCTCCTCTCCTCCCCCTGCCCTGTACAGGGAGTAGCCACAGCATCCCCAGGAGCACCCAGCCGCCCTCCATCCCCTCCGCCCCTCTCTGCTAAGCCGGAGGCTGTGCCCTCCGGCCAGGAATGCACATGCAGCATCTCCCTCCAGGCCCGCCGACCCCACAGCCCCCGGCCATGCCCTGGAGACCCCTCACCTGGCTCGGGTGGTCCCTGCGAGCTGCGGATGGTGGAGACGCAGCAGAGGGATGGCCGGCCCTGCTGCATCTCGGCGGGAGGAGGGATGCGCGTGAGCGCTCGGCACCGCTGTCACGAGTGCGGCTCCATCCCTGCCTCCCCTCATACCTCGTCCACACCTGACTGATTCCCCCGAACGCCTCCCTCCTACTGCCTCTGAGCACCGGCTGCACGCTCATCCCAGCTCCGGCCAGCCCCGAGCCGGTCTCACATGGAGAGGGGGGTGAATTACATCCCCTCCCCGCTGCCCCGTGGGCGTTTGATCCGGAGAGATGCTCGGTGCTTTCCTCTCGTGCTCCCGCCTAATCCCGCGGCAGGGCCAGCTGGCACTGGGATGGACAGGCAGCCGAGGGGGGCTGCTGCAGGGGACACTGGACCCACCGGGCATCAAAGTGCCCTGGGGCCGAGCGGAGCCACGGCACGAGTGTGGCAGCACCGGGGTCATCGGTGGCTTAGGGCAGTCGGGATGCAGGAGGAAAAACAAAGAAGGAGCTTGGTGCTGAACAACCTTAACGGGCTCAGTGTGGGCTGCACCTGCTCCCGGCCAGAGCCATCGTGGTTATGGTCATGTTGGGGTCCGGGCAGAAGTGCGGTTCCCACAGAGGCGGCGAAGGCCGGAGAGCAAAGGCTGTGCTGAATCCCGAAACGGGAATGTAGGAACCTCCAGGCTGGCTGAGCCCGAGCTGGAGTGGGGAGGGGAGAGCTCAGCTCAGGTCTCCAAACAGCCACTGTGACCCCGCTGCCCCAAGTCGCTGCGAGCTTGTCCAGGGTCCCGGTGTCCCGTCTGCCTGCGCCCTGCAAGTGACAGCCCACTGCCTGCTTGCCGCCGGGGAATCGCTGCCGGCTTGTTCCCATGGCTCTTTGATCCATTTTGGGCATCTCTCCAGCCGCGAAGGAAGGGGAGGCCAGGTCCGGGTCACGGCAGGGAGACCAGCAGCGGTGGGACAGGGTCTGCAGCAGTGGCAGGGACAGCCGCCGCTCCCTCTCCTCGCCAGGCACAACGCTGCTCCCGCTCCCGTTCCCTCTCCAGACACTTTTATGGCTGGTGAAACGTGAGCGCTGGAGAGGCTCAGAGCAGCAGCAGCAGCTGCTGGTGGGGAGACGGACGGGAAACCTCCCGGGGATGGGCACCCCGGGGCAGGATGTGGCAGCATTCCCCGGCAAAAACATTTCCGTGAGGGTCCTGAGTTGGCCCGGGCTGATCACAACCAGCATACCGGCTGCCAGGGGACTTTCCGCGGGTGCTTCCTGCTCGCAGGTGACCAGGACCTGCCCGGGGGACACGGTGGCAGGTGGCCAAGCTACAGGAGGAGCAGGCAGGGGCACAGCGAGGGGAGCCAAATGCCTGGACAGGCAAAGACTGCCTGACTCCTGCTCTGTCCTCTGCCACCACTTCTCAGCGTGGCCTCAGGAACATCCCTCTGTCTTTGATGCCATCGCGCGTGTGGTTGTCCCACACACCTGCCTCCCAGATGGGGCCGTGTCTGCAGGCAGCCGCAATGGGGGCAGTCAGGCTTCCCGGGGTCAGACAGGCTTCCCGGGGTCAGACAGGCTTCCCGGGGTCAGACAGGCTTCCCGGGATTAATGGGAGAGGCTTGAAACAAGCTTCACAAGGAATGAAATCACTTTTTTGCTTTGCCTGGCTGCCCGTGTGTGACGACCCTTAAGGGTGGGTCGTCACACCGCATTTGGGAGGGAAAGAGACATTTAGCACCAAATACAAGAAGGGATTTGCTTATAATTGGAGGTGGATTCCAGGAGCTGGTCGTCGCTCTTGTGTTCCTGCAGGCAGGTGAAGGGTGGATGGGACCAGAAGTCTCTGAGGACTCCTAGGACAGGGAATTTGCTCAGCTCAGGAGCAGCTTTGTGAAGAACTCATCCTGCTTTTAGTGGCATCTGCATGAGCCATGAGCTCAGCTGGCATTGCCATTGCCCTGGCCCCCTCTGTCTCTTCCATGGGGCTTCACCCTGGTGCAGGGCAGAGCTGTTGCTTGCGCTGGTGGAGCCTCCAGGGATGATCATTCCAGTGATGCTCTCTGGGATCCCCCAACAAGTCCCATCTTTGAAGCTGTGCCTATAGGATGGACCAGGTCCTGCCCTGAGCTATTCCCTAAGATCTGAGGAAGATGAAGCCAGACTCAAAGAGGAATGACACCCTCTCCGGCCTCTCCAGGTTCCCCTGGGGTGTCCTTGGCTCAGGCCCTGGGTGCGATGAGCATCACCCCAGCACTTCCCTCTGAATTCTCTGCTTCTGGAGATGAGATGGGAGCCCCACACGGGGACGGAGCTCAGGCTGGTGGCTGCCCACTGCTGGTGCCTCCCGAGGATGGACGAGGAAGAGAACAAAAGGCAGATGTCCTTTCCGTCCTCCCTGTGCAGCATAATAGGTGCCCTGGGCACACGCTGAGGGAGTGGGCACAGTATTTGGGGGGAATGTGCATGCCTTTGGGATATCTATGCTCCTGAGACTCCCATGGGTACTGCCAGGAGGTCCCTGAGCACCCCAGGACAGAGGATTTCTGTGGGGTTGGACAGTGTGAGAGTGTGGGCTGAGGGCAGTGGCCAGGACTCCAGGTGGCTCTGGGCAGGGCAGGTTCTCCTGGCAGGAGACAGGACTGGGAGCCCACAAGCACGGACACCCCTGCCTGCAGTGAGCTCCCTTCCACCTTGACATGCTCCTCCCGGGGGTCCTGCCCTGCTCCAGCACCCCCAGGCCTGCCTGCCCTGCCCTCACACCTGCATCCCTTTGCTCTAGCCAGATTTTCCAGCGAATTTCACTGGTACACCACAATACCAAGGGTAGGGCACGGGGACAGACCCTCTCCGGAATGGGGGAGTAAAGGGGAGTGTGGAGGGACTGACTCCCGGGATGGAGCGGACAGCACTGGGGATCGAGGGCAGGCAGACCCCCGGGATGAAGGGGGCAGCGCCGGGGGAGGGATGAAGAACAGACCCCCGGCATGGAGGGGGCAGCACCGGGGGATGGAGGACGGACAGACCCCCAGGATGGAGGGGACAGCATCGAGGAGAGATGGAGGGCAGCCTCCCGGATGGAGTGGACCCCCAGCTCCGTGCCCGCCGCGTTCAGGGCTGGGAGAAGTGCGTCCCGCCGCGCACCTGAGCCCCCCCGCCCGCGCCCGGTACCTTCCATGTCCTTGGGCCGGCCGCAGCTCATCCTCCGGCAGCGGCGCCGCGCTCGGGCGGTGACGGAGCCCCGCGCCCCCCGCGCCGCCGCCGGCACCGGGCGCTCCNCGGCCCCGCTCTGCCGCCCGCGCCGAGGATCCCCGAGCGGCCCCCGGTCCCTGCCGGGGCTGCGGGCATCACCCCCGATCCCTGCTCGGGGCATCATCCCCGCTATCTCTGTCCAGCTGCGGGAACAGGTCCTTGGGGGCACCAGGGCGCAGCGGGCACCACGGACAGGTTTTTGGTCATGTTTGCCGTGGGCACAGAGCAGAAAACGCCTGGTTATTCCCTCCTCTCCAAATGTCTCTTCTCCCCCCGGTCTCCAGCTCCCTGGATGAGTGACACGGGGGCAGGCAGAGGAGGGTGCTCACCCCCGTGGGTGCTGCATGGGCTCTGGTGGGTGCTCTCAGCATGAGTGGGCAGCCACCAAACCTCACTGGTGCTTGGCACACCAGCATGGAGCAGAAGGGTGTCACCAGCACCCATCGCTACCCCGGGGTGGCAGCCTACGGCTATTTTTGTAGGTGCCTGCATTCAGCTGTGACACTGACAGGGACTGTCACTGTCAACCCTTGCAGCTACCAAGGGGCTGAGGTCTGGCTGTGCACCCTGTGGTCATCCTGCACTGGGCTGGGAGAGGGGTGGGGACACCTCTGGGTGCCCAGGACAAGGACAAGCAGATGCCTGTGCTGCCATACTCCACCTTTGCAAGGGTTCCCTGTCACAGACCCACTGCAGCACATGGCAGCACCCTCAACCTTGTTTTAAGAGGAAGAACATTCATCTTAAGCACTCTGCTTGATGATCACTGCCCTGCGGGCTGGGAAGGTGCAGCAGGTGGCAGTGACCTTGCACAGCCTCGTGCAGGGTTTGTGTGGCTGTTCATCGGCCTTGTATAGCTAGGGCACAAAACCCTCTTGGATCTGGGCTGTGCAGCTGTGTGTGTGCGAGCGAAGCACTTGCCAAAACTAAATTCAGCTCCCCAAATCAATAGGAGCTTTCCAAAATTTTGGACGCTCAATCAGGAGCTGCTCTGGATGAGGCTCAAGCCCCTGACAAGGCTGGATGCTGGCTCAGCTCTGCGCTGGGAGCTGGCCAGGGCTGACACATTCAGCGAGCCAACCGCGCTGCCAGGCAGGGAGCGGGGACATCGAGTCACAAACCGTGCGTGTCGTGGGGACATCAGGCCACAAACCCTGCGTGTAGACTGTGAAGAGTCTACTGCTAAAAGATCCCCTGAGAATTCCTGGGGGGAGTTGGCATTCTTCCTCCTGCTTCGAGAGAGCAGGCAGGGCAATGCTGCGTGTTGCAGGCAGATAAAGAACGTGTTCTCCATCCCTTTGAATTTCCCATTTCTCCCTCAGCCTTTGTCTACACACAGAGCTCTTGAGCCATGGCAGAAATTTTCCAAGAGAAATATGGTTAAAGAGGGGCCTTGGCAGGAAAAGGCTGATGTCACTTGAGAAATGTGTGCAGATTACACCAAGCTGTTATTAAAAATAAGTGCTGCGCTGTTCCCAGCCTTTGCGTTCTGTGACTCTTCTGGTAGTAATTGCACTTCTCCAGGAAAGGGTTCACGTGTCCAGGGGATGGAATTTGTTTCCTCCTCATCTGCAAACGAGTCTGGTGCCAGCCCAGCATCCCAATGGCTTGGGGATACTGTGGCAGGGTTTGAGTGCCTGGGGAAGTTCAGGCTGCTCGTCCATCTGAAATTCCAAAGGATTCTCAGAAAAACCTTAAGCCTGGGGCTGCATGGGGAGGGTTGGGGAGGTGGTGTGGTCCCATGCATCCCCACACCTGCTCCACGCTCCAGCCATCCTTGGTTTTACAGCATCCAGCATCACTCTTGGGTTGTCACTCAATCCCTCCCATGGTAGAGCATCTTTTAAACAACCCCAGCAACTCTGTCTTGGGTTTTGGTCTGACTTTGAGTCTTTTAATGTCTGGTTGAGGACTTGCCACAGTTAAACAGGGGTTAAATAGCAGGGAGGGAAAGCCCTAAACTGAGACACAGCTTGGGACACTCAAACCACGAGCCAGGGCTCCTTTTCCCAAGGCATTGATGGTGTGGGAAGGGGACAAGCTAGGGGCAGTGGAACGACAGGCTTCCCCTCCACATGCATATGGATTTGGGTAGGGAGAGCACCAGTGTTCCCGTGGGTCCCATCCCTCCCCAGCACCGGGCTCGGGAGAGGGTGCGAGGCTGGGATGATTCAGCACGTTCGTTTTTCAGAGAATAAAGGAAGTAATTAAACATCAGCTTTCCTCCCGCCGCGCCCCACGAGGATGAGAGGGAGGAGATGAAAAGCCTTCAGACGGAAGTTATTTGTCCAAGGAGAAAAGTGGCTAATTTCTCTGGTGCTTTGCTTGTCTGCTCGTTAATGAAAACCGCTCGTCAGCAGGAAAAGGCAGCACCCAGCGAGGGGGAGGAACCAGAATCACACATCCACCAGTGGCTGGGCACGTGGTCTCGGTGGCCTTGGGACATCCTGCCCTGTTGGGATGTCACCTCCACAAAGCCCCCCGTGGCACCCAACCACAGGCCTGGGGGCTGTGAATGCAGCTGGGCATTGGGAAACCCCCCCTCACCTCATCCCCATGGGTTGGGAACTGACACTCCCAAGCTAAACACCATGGAAGGGTTTTTGCAAATCCCCCCACCCCCCCCCCTCGATTTTTTTGTGCAAAGACTTCAAAATGAATTTGTTGAGGCACTTGCAGGGAGATAGAATCGAAAACAGCTTCGTGCTGAAGCCTCCTGCCTGGTGTGGGCTGATGGATGGTGCTTATCTCAACCAGGCATGGAAATATTTAGTGTTATGAAAATCTCTCCCTGAAAAGAATTTATTTTCATGCTGATAATAAAAGAACCAAAGCTCAGTGCTGCAGGGCAGGGGTGCTGCAGGTCACATCGGAGCTCTGGTTTATAGAGCCCGGGAGGTACCTGTGCTGTCCTCTGGCCCCTGGCCGGGCAGGTGACCCTTGTGCCACTCACAGCGTGACATCTGCACCTTCTCAGGGTTCGTGATTTACTGGCAGAGGACATCTGGAGCATTGCTCCCTCTTTGCTGCTCCCTGGGACACAGAGAGGGGCTGAAACAACGGAAGCTCTTCCATTCGGAGGTTTATATAGATATATTTCTAATTGGATTTTGGCACGTCACGGTTATTTTCGAGGAAGCCTGTAATTATTTGAGAGCCTGATCACCTCCTTTCCCTCAGCACAGAGGGCTGGTTTTTTTCTTCTTAATATTGTTTCCCCAAGTGAAATTGTGAATTTGCAACTTAATCCAATGAGAGGACACACATGATGTAACTCTGCAAGGACACGGCGCGACGGCAGGACCCACCTCTGCCAGGCTGCTAATCAATTCCCAGCAAGGGTAAAAAACATAAAACCAGCATTTTAATTCTTTTTGTTATATATTTAAAAAAAAGTATTTTAAGAAGGTGTTCGTGGGTGTTTGATGGGGTGGGGAGGTTTTGCTGGTCCTGCTGTAGCTCAGCCCACACTGCCCTGTGTCCAGCTGCATCTCTGCAGCAGTTGGACGCTGCTCTCTGGCTTTTTCTCTCCCAACTGAAACCTGATAAAATTCCCACTAATTCCAGGGTTTTATTTTTACATGTGTTGTAATTTTTTGGGGCCAAAATAACGTAATCCAGCTCCATCTGCTCTCCATTAGGGAACTGAAGCTCGAGCACGATGGATCCTGCCATCCTCACCAGGGTTTTCCTCAGGTCAGGCATTGCCATCATCCCAGTGCTGCATTTGTTATTCCAGTGCCCAGAATGGGCACAAATGAAAACCATTATCCAAGCAGAGCTTTGCAGCATCTCACAGCTAATGACCATACACCACCCTGCTGCATCCTAACAGCCTCAAGTTCTTATTTTCTCCAAGCCTGATTTCAGGGCTCCGGGCTGCATTCAATTGCTACCGAATCCGATTTATTATTTACATTGCAAGGTACAGCCCGGCGTGAATTGATTTGCCGTGCTCTGATTGCCACTGCACGCTGCTCTGGGATCTGGGAGCTGGTTGCTCACGCAGCCAGGCTGCAAAATCAGAAGTTAGGGAATGCCAGAGTTCAAACTGCATCCCCGTGCTCTGTGTTCTGCTCCCACCTTTGGTTGCATCTCTCAGGATGCAGGGAGTGCTGGTCCCAGTGGGGATGGTGGGGTGGATTAACTGGTGTCCCCAAGGGTTGTCACCCTGGTGCTGCAGAGATCAGATGGTTGCAATGTCACTGCTTGCTGAAGAAGAGAGTTCTGGGGAATGGAAGGGGGCAAGTGACACTGGATTGTAGGAAGGAGCCATGGATGGGAGTGCAGAGCAGATGGAGAGAGCAGAAGGGATGGGGAATAAATGAACTGGGAAGCAAATGGGAGACCTGGTGTTTTGGGGGATTTAGCAGGCCTTCACCTTCATCACCACTTCACCTTTATTTTCATCATCACCTTCATGTTCATTTTTACATTCACCTTCACCTTCACCTTCACTCCTTACTGTGCTCATGGTTGGAGCTTGCACTACCTTGGGTGGCAGGAACGAGTGCAAATCCCCCAAACCCAAGCCTGTTACTCTGGGGCAATGATGGCCAGAGGCAGCAGCTTTGCCGACGGCTCAGCTGTTGGAGATGAACCTGGATCAGCGGGCTGGAGGGCAGGACCGTGGACACGCTGCCCTTGGCACAGGGACCCTCCTCAGCCAACTCATCCAGCTGCCCAAATCACCGGGCACCTTGGGAAACATTGGTCCGTCTGCCAGAGCTCTTGACCTCGGACATCCCCGGATGAAAAGACAATTTTAAGGAGTGCCATTTGGGCAGCATCATTAGCATTCTGCTGGCAAGACACCGCGCCCTTGAGCTCTCTCCCACGTGAGGATTCTTCCCAGCAAACCTGCGGCTGATGCCAGCTCTGCTCTCTGGATTGCTGAGGGTGCGAGCCTCATGTTGAAGACCCTTTAGGAATCTCTGCTAATTGTCACTGGGACCTCCAACGGCTTTGGAGGAGATTCTCAAAGGCACCTCGCCCCCTCCCAGCTGCTGTGGGATCTTGGCACCTGCTGCTGCCGGCTCTGGCAAAATTCCCGCCGCACACCAGAGCTCAGCTCGGGGTGCAGAGGGGAGCAGATGCTGCAGATGAGTCCTCAGGGTGCCTCTGTATTGTAGCACGGGACTAATTAAAACTTCAGAATGTATATTTACCTAATACAGAGTTGATTTGTTAAGTAGGACATCCTGTCTTCAGAGGATTTCACGGCATCGGGTGATAATCAAGTGAGAACAGGCTCCAAAAGTGTTAATTTAGGAGCTGAGACGACAGGGATTAAAACCGAGCCCCTGTTTTAGTCTTCTCTCACACTTCCATGTCTGAAATCCAAGTAATCATCCCATTTGCGAGTGCAAAGCAATGGCACCACCACCCAGCAAGCACCACGCTGGCTGAGGGTGCAAATGTGGGGCTTCAGTGGCCGAATTTGGGCTCTTTGCCCTCTCAGGGCTCAGCTGAGGAGCTCACACTGTTCCAGGTATTCCTGGCGCCTCTGGGATGTCCTGTCCCTGTGCTTGGCACTGGCACCCAGGAAAGGGCTGGATTTCTGCTCAGGGCTTGCAGGCAGGTGTTTCGCGACAGGAATTTTCATAGAATCATGGAATAGTTTGGGTTGGGATGAACCTTGAAAGTCAATTCCATCTCATTCCAACCTTCTGGCTTTTGCAGGGACACCTTCCACCAGACCAGGTTGCTCCAAGCTTCATCCAGCCTGACCTTGAACACTTGCAGGGATGGGGCATCCACAGCTTCTCTGGGCAACTTGTGCCAGTGTTTTACCACCCTCGCTGTGAAAAAGTCTTCCTTATATTTAACCTAAATCTCCCCTCTTTTAGTTTAAAGCCTTTTCCCCTTCTCCTATCACCACAGGCAGGCAGCAGGAAACTGCTCGTGATGAGCCCCAGCGCAGATCCTGCCCTGCGGATGCATTCTTGCAGTGCTATGTGATATTTAAAGGCACGGATTCCCAGCCTCGGGAGAGCCCTGGGGTTTGTTTTCCTGTTGTCCCGGGAGAAGCTGCTGCCGCCTCTGCTCTCCCTGGGGACACAGAGGCGGCTTTGTGCGAGTGAGAGGCCGCAGTGACCCGGCTGTGGGCTGGGCTGCTCCTTGCTGGGCTTTGGGCCGGATCCTGATCCCAGTCCCTGGCAAGACCCGCCTTGGTGAGCTCGTCCTTGCGCTCATCCAAGTGATTATTTTTCACTTTCAAACCTTTGTGAGCAACTCTGGACACTGAGGTGCCCAGCCTCCCCTCCCACCTCAGCCGGACACACACAAACTGAGCTCGGGAAGTCCCAAACCAGAAGCGGGATGACTCCGTGCACCGAGGAGAGAGAAGTGGCCTGCTGTGGGTGGTCTCATCCCTCTGGGGTTTTATTCCCATCCCCAAAAACGCCACTGAGGGCGGTAAGAAGCGCTGTGCCAACGTGCAGACCTGGCAGCAGCTCCCTGCAGGCAAAGGTGCAGCATAATTGCAACCTTGACAGGTGCTGTTGCCCCTTCACCCGTTCAGATTTTGTTGCACCAGGGAGAAAACGTCTTTTCTTCCTACTTCACACCATGCTTAAGGTGTTTTGGGAGGGCAGAGCAACGCACAGTGCAGACACCCCACTCCTTCCCACCACGGGGATGGGCCACCTCCTGATCCTGATGATCCCCGGAGCAGCTCAGGGATTTCTCCCCACCTCACTTCCCACCCCACCACCCCCAAGCTGCATTATTCAGAATAACTGCCCGTTAATTACCCCATTGGGCTTTTGGCCATGTTCCTGCAGCAGCCCAGTGCCAGGCTTGGGTGGCAAAAGGGAACCCAAGGAGAAAGCCATGGAGTGCCCAAAAAGTAGAGCTGGGCTGGAGAGGATTCCTGAGGGTTGGATCCTGAGCAGCTCATCCCTGCCGTGCTCCAGCGCTGCGGGAAGATCAACCCACAGCTCCCAGTGCCTCTGCTGCCCAGGCTGGGTGGGAGACACAGCCAGTGCTCTCCCCTGCCCTTAGCAGGACATACCAAACACGGGGTCCAGCCCCAGAGATGATTAAAACTCATTTATGGTTGACTTTACTCAACCTATTAATTATTCTGAGTTTTCTCGTTGTGTAAGAGTTGCTGTGTAAAGAGAGAAGATTTAGAGCTCTAACACCAACCCCATTCTGGGGTCACCCTGCTGCCATCCCTCACCTCAGCTCTGTTTTTCAGGAGATAGTCCCACAAGTGAAATTCCTGCAGCTTCCAGGCCCTCGGCATAGATTGGGCACTTTCCTGCTCTCCCCATCCATTCATGGGTCAGGGAGGTACCTGGTGGGCTCCCCTTAGTCCTTCGTCCTCTGGCAGAATGGGGGAACCCAATTTACCTCCGAAACACCCCAAATTTACCACATCCAGCCCACAGGGAAGACCCACTGGTGCTCCATGGCGTTGGATGTGCTGGAGCACCGATGCAGCTCTGGGTATTTAGGGGGGTCCAGGCTCACTGGGACAGGCTGGGGAGTCAGGGGGTCCCACACCCCTCCCTGGTGCTGAGGATGCTCCCATGGGCTCTGCCCTCACTCCAGAGTGGACAGCAGAGCCGGGATACTGCAGCCTCCCTCCCTCCCTGCCACCCCAACGGTTTGGCAAAAGGGATTTTATTTTTTTTTTTTCCTCCAGCGAAACCCAAAAATAGATTGATGGGAAGTGGCTGGGGGTTGGGATGCCATTAGCATGCAAAATGGGGCTATTTATCTTCCCCGCAGCTGGGTTCTGCTCCCAGACCTGGCAGGGGCTGGCAGCGGGAGGGGGGGCTGGTGCTGGCAGGGGGCTGTGGGATGGGGACCGTCCCCAAGACAGCCCCATCCCCTTATCACCCCTCTCGCTGCCCTTGTCCTTGTGTTCCGTGTCCCTGAGCCTCTCCCGAGGGACAGGACCTTTCTTTTCCAGCTGGACACGGTGTCAGGGTCACCTGGAGACTCTGCAGGTGGCAGCTGATTAATCCTGACCCCGCGTGTGGGTGGGCAAGAGAAACCTGCCCAGGGCTCCGGCCGGGGAAACTGAGGCAGGAGCTCCTGGGACATCTTTGGGAAGGATGGATGAGCACAGGGGCTCTCTCGCCATGCACTCGAGAGGCTGGACCTGTACCCCTCGCCCCTGTGGGACACCTCGGTCCCTTGCCATGGCCATCCCTGCTGTCACCACACAGCAGAGTCGGGAGTGAGAGACCGCCAGGCTGGCGGAGGAATGAGCAGAAAACCTGCTCCTGCTCCTGCTCCCAGAGAGGCTTTGTCTTGGAAATTGTTAGCGGGAGGGAAGCAGAGGGAAGAGGGGAAGCAAGGCTCACACCTCACAGCCCTACAAGCAAGGACTGGGGAAAACAAGGGTGAGCAGCACCGGGGCTTTGTCCAGCTCCAGACCCTCCTGGGATGATCCTGGCCCTTTTGCCCCCTTTTCTGCCCCATTCTGGCTGGGGGTTGTTAAACACAGGGTGTCAGCTTTGCTCCCTGCAGGGCCGCTCACCGCCTGGGATGTTCCTCAGCAGTTACTCATTTCCTAATAATAATAAAGACAATAAATTGCTATAAATGTCAAATTCCCTGACAGCACCACTCAACATCCCCATCCTCAGCCCCATCATCCCCATGACCTTCATCCCTCGCCATCCTCATTCCCACTTTCCCCATCCTTATCATCCCCATCCTTATCATCCCCACCACGGCTCAGGACCTCCACGTCGCCAGGGGGCGCGCTGCACGCCGGCGAGAGCGGAAGTGCCGCTCTGCCCTCGCGGGTGGCCCCGCCTGCTCTCGGAACCGCTTCCGCCGCCGCCCCCGCCGCTGTCCCGACCGCCTCTCGCGGCTCTGCTTCGGTCCCTGCTCTCGTTCCGCTTCGGTGTTGCCTCGTCGCCATCGCCATCATGAACAAGAAGAAGAAGCCGTTCCTGGGCATGCCCGCGCCCCTGGGCTACGTACCGGGGCTGGGCCGCGGGTGAGACGCCGCCCAGGCCTGGCCTGGCCCCCCCACCCCGGTCCCTTCATAGCCCGGTCACCCCGCCGGGCCCCGGGACGTTCTCGGGCCCGTTCGCTGCCCGGCTGGGCTCACACCTCCCCGCCTCACCGGTCCCCGTCCTCTCGGGGTGGCCCCGCGCGGCTTTTCGATGTTGTTTGTTCCTAATGGTTCGCGTTCGCTCTTTAGCTGGGCGGGTTTGTGTTTAAAAGCGAGCCTGGCTCCGGGGATGAGTTCTCCGGTGCTTTAGACCGGCAAAGGATTGTGTCCCTCTTGATTCTGTGACTGTGCGTGGGACCGTCTGAAAAATGATCAAACTGGGGGCTTTTGTTGAGGGACCACTGAGGGGGTTTGGTGGTGGCTGGGACCACTTTTGGGGTGTCCTTTGCTGGGTGTGGGTTGTGTTCGTCCCCCTGATTTACTTGTGTCCTTCCCTGGGGCCATCCTGCCGGCTGTGCCCCACGAGGTGCTGCCAGGCGAGTGTGGGGGTTCAGAAGAGCTCCAGGTGCCCCATCCCTTTGCCCAGACTCCCGGCCTCTGGTGCCCCACAGCCTGCAGGGTCAGCTGAGAGACCCAGAGAGAGAATTTAGATGGGAGGCCATGCACAGGGTGGGTGGCAGAGCAATGAGCTGGGTGGTTGCAGTGTATTTGTGGAAAAAGTTCTCCCTATAAAAGGTTGCCCAGAGAAGCTGTGGCTGCCCAGTCACTGGAATTCTCCAAGGCCAGATTGGATGGGGATTGGAGCAACCTGGCCTTGTGGAAGATGTCCCTGCCCATGGCAGGGATCTTGGAATGGGATGAGTTTTGAGGTCCCTTCCAACCCAAACCATTCCATGATTCTAAGGACATTTGTCCCACTGGGCTTTATGAATGGAGAGCAGGTGATGGAGAGCAGGTGATGCCATTCTCCCAAAAGAATTACATTTTTCCTGCCTGTTCTGAGCAGTAACTGAGACAGGCTGAGGCTGCAGTGAGCTAAACAGCCCCTGGTTTATCCCTCCAGAGCCACGGGTTTCACCACCCGCTCTGATATCGGCCCTGCCCGCGATGCCAACGACCCCGTGGACGACCGGCACGCCCCGCCGGGGAAGAGAACTGTGGGGGACCAGATGAAGAAGAACCAGACAGCAGATGATGACGATGAGGACTTGAATGACACCAACTACGATGAGGTGAGGAGGTTTTCATCATCCTGCGGATGTTTTTCCTCAGGTGGAACAAGAGTCCCTGGGCTCTGTGCTCTTGCTATGAACCCCGCTCTTGGCTGAGGCTTCAAGCCAGAATTTCCTGTAGTTTGCAGGCAGCATTTCCTTTTTTATTTATTGATTGAGACCTCAGCATGCACAGTGGCGTGGTGCTTACAGATTTTTGTTGTGGCCTTGCTCCATGGATTGTGGTTTTAATTACTGATACAGAGCCATGAGAGTCTTGGGAAAATATCCATAAATAAAAATTAGTTTCAGTATTTCAGGGGTGGTATTTTTTTTTTATTCTTCACAAATGAAAGCTTGTGGGCTTTGGCAAGACTGGACTTGATGATCTTGGAGGTCTTTTCCAAACTAAATGACTCTGTGATTCTGTGCTATAGTCCTTAAGTGGCCTGTGTAGTCTCCTGTGTTTAAGTCCCACTTTGATTAGTTGAATGTTGTGATATTTTTTCTGTTTGCTTTCACTGGTGTAAAAAGAAAAAGTGGTTAATGGAAGAGAATGGCTTCTTTACCCTGGGATCTCATTTATTGCTGAATAGAAGTGGTTTAGAGAGAGAAGCAATTTTGAAAGAAGCAATTTTGAAAGAAGCAATTTTGAAGCAGTTTTGCTTCAAATGGTGTGGGAGAATAAACACCACCATGGGGTGGTAGAAGAAAGATGCTTTTATTTAGGGATGTGTTAGTCTGATGCAATGTTGTCAGAAATAGCCTGTGAATGCATTTGCAGGTGCTTGTTGGCTGTAGCAGGAACATAACAGGAGCTTTAAACTGCCTTTTTTCCCTCTTTTTTCTTTCTCTCTCTCCAAATTCCCAGTTCAATGGCTACGCTGGGAGCCTGTTCTCCAGCGGCCCGTATGAAAAAGATGATGAGGAAGCAGATGCTATTTATGCAGCTTTGGATAAGAGGATGGATGAACGCAGGAAAGAAAGGAGGTAGGATAAGCTACAGCACTGGCAGGGGGTGTTCTCTGGTTAATTGAGGATGACAGGTATTTTGCACCACTTACTTTGATAGTGGATGTGGTTAAATTACTTCACAGTAGTTAATTAAGAGTCACTGTAGTTCATTAAGATGGTGTTGGGAGATGCTGAGCAACTGGTGTTGACACGTCGCAGACTGCACAGTACACAGGAAATTGTTAGAAAAGTCACCTCGTGCTTGCAAACAATGTGTGTTACTTGTTAAATTCACTACTCACTAGGAGGAGGTTAAAGACTGAAGTTCACTTGGAGATGTCTGTTTCGACACTATAATACTGTCTTGTTTGACAAAGGATCTCTTGTCATAATGTTGATAATCTAAGCTTGGAAGAAATGCCTTTATTTATGCCCTAACTCTTATCAAACACATTTTTCTGTCATGTCAACACTTTAAGCAAAGACTTGCCAAGTGTTACTTTGAGCATAACCTCAGTATTCCTTTTCCTAAGGGAACAACGAGAAAAAGAGGAAATAGAAAAATACCGTATGGAACGACCCAAAATTCAGCAGCAGTTCTCAGACTTGAAAGTAAGGAAAAAAATGTCTGAAATGTGACTTTTTATGTGATAGAAAAGGTGGCTGTGTGTTCTTTTGTGTGTGTTTGTTTCTTTGCTCAGATTTCGTGTGTTTACAAACAAGTACTTTGATATTCTCCAGATTAGAATTACTTTCTATTGGAAGAATAAACACTGTTCATGTGGATACACAAGGTAGTGAAATTTCTGAAAATTTTGATATTGGTCATTTTTGTTTTGTGCTTTATGGAAGGTGCTACTCTTCTGTCTTTGAGGGAAACTGCTAACTTGTTGGCATTGCAGGAATAGCTGAGCAGAATCTCCTGACTCTAAATCTTCTTTTAAATAAAATGTATTGTTTAAGCTGTTGTCTAATGATTAGTAATAAACCACTCAATGCTCCAGGCACTAGGATTAATCTGAATGTTTGTAGCACTGAATCTAATAACAAAATTGATTTGGAATCTCAGTCTGGACTAAAACCAAATTCTAATTAAATGCGTCTAATTCTTTTGTACATTGGATTAGGAAAAAGTCTGACCCTTAAGTTTTAAATTGATCTTGAATTATTTCAAGAAAATAAATCTATTAAGGAGTTAGAGCACTTCAAAAGCCATTTCTGCAGCAAATACTGATGATGATTCCTGTTTGAACAGCGGAAATTAGCAGAGGTTACTGAGGAGGAGTGGCTGAGTATTCCCGAGGTTGGGGATGCCAGGAACAAGCGGCAGAGGAATCCTCGTTATGAGAAGCTGACTCCTGTCCCCGACAGCTTCTTTGCAAAGCACTTGCAGTCAGGAGAGAATCACACTTCTGTGGACCCACGCCAGACAGTGAGTACACAGCAAACCTGGGCAAACTGTGGCCAAACTGGGTTAGAGATGAGTGTTAAACTGGGATTTGGGAAAAAAGATATTTGACCAAAAAACTTGGTGGGGTTTGTGAGTCTGCCAAAGGAATGCTGGATGTTAAACTCCTGTGCTTGCTGGAGCCTTTCAGTACACACCCTTTGCTAGAGAAAACATGGGGATAGGCAGAGAAAGCCTGGTTCTTGTGTTAAAGATGGAAGAAAGTGTTTCTTTTCCTATTTGCTGAATGCAGGGTGGTGATAGTTTTGGTGAGCATAGCCATTTCTGTTACAACAACATCTTGCAAAAAGGGAACAGAAAATAAAGTTCACTTTCACCTAATGGTTTGCTCAGCTTTGGGGTAATTGTGTTAAAAATTACTTGCCTTTCAGTCAACTGAAAATGAAGTCGTTTAGCTTGTTGCTCTGTGGCCAGAGTCTACTGTGGTCATAGAATTATAGGAGCAGCTGACTGGCCCTAGACTGGCCCCAGGTGCCCATGGGACTTTGCAGATATTCTTGTTTAAATGTATCAGGTTTAGATGCCTGTGCTTGAATTTTTCACTTTCTTGTTGCTTATTTCACTGACTTGACTAAACTTTAGTAATTACCTATAGATTTGCAAATCCTGTCTGAGAGATGTTTTGGGATACAGGGAAGCCATATCAGAAGTACCTGTGGGGGTTTGGCATCCGTGTCCTGCAGCTTCTGAGGAAGTGCAAATCAGCCAGTAGCCTGAATTATTTTTGAAATCTCAGAAGAGGTTTTAGGAATGACTTTCTCATTCTTTTTTTTAGCAATTTGGTGGACTGAATACTCCATATCCAGGGGGTTTGAATACTCCATACCCAGGAGGAATGACACCAGGCTTGATGACACCTGGGACAGGTGAATTGGATATGAGGAAGATTGGCCAAGCCAGGAACACCTTGATGGATATGAGGCTAAGCCAGGTAAGGATGTGGGAAGGCAGGATCTGTCACAGGTATACCTGGGGTTGATGCAGTGCTGCTATTTAAGTCCTGGTTTTAGAAAAGTGTTAAATTCTCTTGGGTGTTAGAAGATCCAAGAACAGCTGAGCTGTGAAATAATTTCGTAGTCCCTCTCCCCGAATCTCATGCCCTCAGCATGAGTAGAATTTCCTGAGAAATACCAGTTTGTCCCTGGAATTCATGGTCATCGTGGGAGAACAGACTGCCTGGTTATACCAGGGGTGGACTTGAGGCTAACAGCACAGATGGTGTTGCCAAGGGAAGCATCTCTTCTGTATTATGTAGGGATACAGGACAAACTGCTGAAAAATTTTTGACTTCTGTTCTTTTTCATTGATTTTCCCATCTAAATCTGGTTTATTCTAAGAAGAATGCTGGTTGCTGCCAGGGCTGCAAGACCTTTTGGTGACTGCTTTGTCACCAAGCTGCTTTTTGTCTGGATTTTAACATTGAAGTTGTGTATTTTAGAAGTGGAAAGAAGCTAATAAGCAAGGCTTTGTGTTTTCTTCCTTCCTTGCTTTTGGGAACAGATGAATATCTAGGATTTTTGTACAGCCACAGTGTCTTTTCAGGCGTTCAGGGGCTGTGAGTGGTCATTTCAGTAGCTCTGACTTGACTTTCCCAGGTGTCGGACTCTGTGAGTGGCCAGACCGTAGTGGACCCGAAAGGATATTTGACAGACTTGAATTCTATGATTCCCACACATGGAGGAGATATCAAGTAAGTTTAAGAGGGATTAACGGATTTATCCTCTTAGCAGTGGCACTGATCCTGCGTGTAAATGGAAAGCTGTCTGAGTGAGTGCTTTCAGCTGGCATTTAGTTTGTAAGAAATGCCAGGTGAGTTTTTGAGGATGAATTCTTTTAACATGAGAACTGGTATAGTCTTTCAGCTGAGGTATTAGCATCTGACCTGGATGCATCAATTGTGGGGATTGTTTCCGTTCCGTCCCTGTTTCCGTGCCAGAGTCATGGCAGTATGTGGCTGCCTGCCAGCCAGGAAATAACCTGGTTAATTGTACCTGTATGCTGCTAATTTAGGCTTGATTGACGACCTCTGAGAACCTCTTTAGCCTGGAGTTTGACATCTGTTTCATAAAGAACTGCTGTTTAAGTCAGAGCAATACGTGCAAATATTGATGCTAATTCTTGACTTACATCAATGCTTGGGCTTATCAGCTTCCGGCTGCAAGTGCCCAGCTGTAATTCCCAAAAATCTTTCTTAAATGCTTAACTGGTTTTCAGTGTGATCTCGCTGTGTTAGTGTGTATTTGTAAGCTTGTTTTGGTAGAATGTAGTTTGTGTCTCCAGTATGGAAAAATTTGAGGTCACAGTTACTGTGCGTCTGAGCATGTCCTGGTTCAGGAGAATTGTTTCCCAATGTGCTGAAAATTTTCCTTCCTGTTTTTCCTCCTCCTTTAGTGACATCAAAAAAGCCCGTTTGCTCCTGAAATCTGTCCGAGAGACCAACCCTCATCATCCGCCAGCCTGGATAGCATCAGCCCGACTGGAAGAGGTCACTGGCAAACTCCAGGTGGCTCGAAACCTCATCATGAAAGGAACAGAGATGTGCCCTAAGGTCAGAATTGCTTTTCTTCCCTGCGATCCTTGCGGGATAGTAGGAAAAAGTTGTGGTTAATGAGCAGCAGAATCTCTGTTAAGATTGATTGAGGCTCTGGTACAGCTTCACTATCTGCAGTATTACGAAACACCTGCTTAGCCAGAAGCTTTGATTTCATATTCTTATTTTGATGTAAAGGAAGATGGGTTGTTTTTCCTGACAGAGTGAAGACGTTTGGTTGGAAGCTGCTCGGCTTCAGCCTGGAGATACAGCCAAGGCTGTTGTGGCCCAGGCTGTCAGGCACCTTCCACAGTCTGTGCGGATCTATATCAGAGCAGCAGAGCTGGAGACAGACATCCGTGCCAAGAAACGTGTCCTTAGGAAAGGTGAGAGCTCCTGTGGGCTCGGGGAATGAAGGCTGAGCATTGCACTCTGTATTGCACTTTAAGTTGTTCAAGATGTGGCTGTAGTAGGTGCTTTTTTTGCTTCCTTGTTGAAATTACAGTTGTCAGTGTGGGTATTAATGGTGGAACTTGCTGCTGTTGAGCCAAAGAGAAAAGGTTTTGAAGTGTTTGTAAAACATCCTTCAGCAGAAAGCTGCTGGTGCTGAACAATTCCAGAATGATATTTCACTTACCTAAGCCAATTCCAGCTTGATCACAATTAGATAAGTAGATGAAAGCAATTAAAAAATTATGTTCTAAGGGTAAAAAGGTGCTCTAGATGTCACCTTGTGATACTTTTTGGAAAAGATACTGGAATTGATTATTCCTACTTGATTGTAACCTGTTAGAGACCACAGTGGCTGCTGCTGGAGGAGCTTTAGAGATCTTGGTGTTCTCATATCATTGACCCTGCTGAGCTGCAGGGTTTGCTTTAGTGCAGCAAGTTCTGTCCTTGACAAACAGCCTTTCTCTGTGGTGCTTACCTGAAACCTTACATCTTCTTGGACTGCATTGCACTTGGAGGTTTTCCTCTTTCATGGAATTACTGTCTTTTCCAAACAGTAATCTCTTCAACAGCAGTTTGTTGTGTTGTCCTGAACTCGGGTCTTCCTCAGAAGTTCAAAATATTAATTCTTTGATTACTTTAAGTAGCTGGGCCTGTATCAATAGAGATTAGTTCCTTCATGACTACTGAATTGTATTAGGTACATCTCCTGACTTTAACCGAGACAGAGAAAAGGGTCTGGATTTAATACATTTACTGAATCATTGTGAAACAG
Organism: Rhagologus leucostigma; assembly: GCA_013397725.1. NCBI lineage: Eukaryota > Metazoa > Chordata > Aves > Passeriformes > Rhagologus > Rhagologus leucostigma. The sequence continues at coordinate 62,723 of VZTD01001789.1, forward strand.
TCTGCAGTATTGAATGGTTTAGCTTCAAAGGAATTAATTGCCTCCCACCTCTTCCCTCTTGCATGTAAAATGCAGATCTCTAGTGAAATGACCTCTAACTACATGTGGATGAAAGGCACTTCAAAGTTGCTTTACCTGAAGTTGTAAAGAGTTCAGATATTAACTATTCAGTAGATTTTTTAATTTCCATTGGCTCCGCAGTGCAATATGGTGTGAAGTGCTGCTCCTGTGACACCATGTGTCCTTCTCAGGAACAGTCACAGATGTCAAACAGAAAAACACTTTTAAAGGAGCAGAAATAGATCTGTGAGTCCAGCTCGAGTAGGGGAGAGTCTTGTGTGAAAGCAGTGACTTACCCACTAAGTACTGAGCTTTGCTTCAAACACTGTATTTATGAAGAGAAAAACATTCAGGTTTTGGAACCACCTACTTAATCTCTTGATACAAAGCTGTTAGTGGAATGGAACTAGATTTGTCATTCTCTTCCCGGTTTCTGCCTGTTAACAGTTTCACAGTGCTCCTCTGCTGCCTAGGGAGCATCAGTAATAAGGAGCTTGGAGCCTTAAGTGGCAGCATAACCCATTATTTCTCCCAAAATAAAAAAGCCTGAGTGCCAGGTAATGTCACTGAAGTGTGACCTTTCATAATGTGTTTCTCCTCTCTGCTGGCTGCGTGCATTCCTGCCATCCAGCAGAACCTCTGGAGTTTTTAAAGGCTCAGTCTGACTGGAGACCCAGCAAGCTGAGTGGCTGAAATAAAGCTTGAGGTCTAAAAATCGAATTCTGTATTTATGAAAACATGTTCTGTCCTGCAGAGTGATGCTTTCAGCTCTTGGAGGCTGACATTATTCACTTAAATTCTTCAGGAAAATCTCCTGCAGCTGCAAACTTGGAGACAAATGGTTAATGCCTGTTGTAAATCTGTTTGTGTAGGGGTGGGATGTGCTCTCAGTTGAGGCTCAGCACTGTGCCTCTGCCTCTGCAGCAGTGCCTCAAGGAACAGCCTTGTCTGGAAGCCCAGCTCGTTCCAAAGTAGGTTTAGATGCCTTTTCCCACTCATTTCTGTGACCCTGTGATTGTGCTCGCTTTATTGAAAACGGATGTGCTCAGTCCTCTGTTACTATGGCACATTTGTGTACAGTCACCATGGAAGCAGTGGAAGTAATGCTGCAATGCAGCTGATTCCAGCAGGCTGGGGTGCAAATTGGAGTGACAAAAGGCTAAGAAACCCCTTTGGTTTCTCAATCTCTGTTAAAGAGATGGGCTGAGGAAAGCTGTTGTTTAGCATTTAATGTTTCAGACAGCACATGTAGAACAGGCTGCAGAGAATGCAGTTCTACCAGCAGCAGCTAACTCTTGGACAAGATTAAGGAAGCCTTAAAGAATCCTAATTAGATGGAGTCCATATTGGATTGCTGGAAGCACACTTGGTACTCATGGCTTAGTGTCAGCGAGACCTTTCAGTTTTTATGCATCCTTGTTTTATTTTTGCATAGCAGGACAACAGCTTTTTGGGAAGTTAAGCTGGGGTCCACTGAGCTGTCAGGAGAGGCTTACAGGAAAACTACATTGTGAAGGGACAGTTCCAACATATAAGGAACAAGGTTGTGTTATTAGTGTTGAAGATGCTCCTTTTCTATAAAGGCAGACCCAGCATGATTAAGCTGCCCAGTTTTGAAGATCTTCATCTGCTCATTTGCTGAGACTGGAAGCTTTGTTCAGCCAGGTGTTTTACTGAGGAGGATGCAATTACAGCAAAAAAGCCCTTGGCTCTCCAAAACCTGTTTCCATTTAAAATGATTAAGTGTTTTATTTTCTGATTTTAAATTCTCATTGGTGAAGCAAGAGCTCTGTATAAGTAAATTCCCTCCCTTCCCTCTTTCAGGACATTTCATTGTAATAGTACAAATCCTTTATTATATCATGTTTAAAAAATACAGATCTCATTGGTAGACTACTTTATCATGATTGACATAATCGTTTTGCCTCTCTAGCCCTTGAGCATGTTCCAAACTCGGTGCGTTTGTGGAAAGCAGCCGTGGAGCTGGAGGAACCTGAGGATGCCAGGATCATGCTGAGCCGGGCTGTGGAGTGCTGTCCGACCAGTGTTGAAGTGAGTTTAAAAAAAAAAAGTGCAATTAAAAAGCCCCTTCAGCCCACTTCAGGCTGGCAGTAGAGCTTTGCAGGCAACAGGCAGGGTGAGCAGTGTTTCTCCGCACAAGATTTTCTCCCACATGCTTCGTGCCACAGTGGGAAGGATGTGATGAGTAGTGGAATGTGCTTTTTTCTTTGGAGTTAATTGTCTGGTGGTCATTACATGCCTCATTTTGCTGTGTAATTGTTAGGGTAGTCATGGCAGTGCACAGCTGTGCCTGCTGTAGGCACTGAGCCATGTTTGTGTCCATGTGTGGCTCCTCCACAGTTGGGAAAACAAGTGAACGTTTAACCCGGTGAATCTAAAAGTTACTCATTTCTGAAACACCAAACCAGAGAGTGTTCAATTCAGCTGTTTGAGAGGTGATGTGAACAGAAAATAGGAGTGTAACAGCCCAGCAGATGGGGATGATACCCAGAGATGATCAGGACTGAGCTTCAAGGGCAGTAGCAGCCTGTTTCTCCTCTCCTCCATTGGTATTCCACAGCCTGCTTGCAGTGCTTGAGGACAGTTGCCAACCAGTAGCAAGCAGCGTGAAGCTGCTTATCTCTGTGGGCTGACACTGCCATACAGCAGCCTTGTCATCTCCTTGTTCTCATCTCAAATACATCTTTTGTTGCTCTGCAGCTGTGGCTGGCGCTGGCAAGGCTGGAGACATATGAGAACGCTCGTAAAGTCCTTAACAAAGCCCGGGAGAATATCCCGACGGATCGTCACATCTGGATTACTGCTGCCAAACTGGAGGAAGCCAATGGAAACACCCAGATGGTGGAGAAAATCATTGACAGAGCCATCACATCTCTTAGGGCTAACGGTGTGGAAATCAACAGGGAGCAGTGGATACAGGTATGTGCTCGGTCTTAGAAGCCCAGGTGAGCTCTTCAGGTTCTGTTCTGAAGGCTGCTGATGGTTGGTGTTATGGGGCAGTGTAATTTTGCACCTGGCTTATCAGTGGAGGTCCCTGTGAAGAGACAAGAGATGAGACTAAAAAGCTGAGTAGAGTCAAGGCCGTAAGTGATGCCCTGGGGTAACGTCACGTGTGTTTTGCTGAGAAATGTCTGGTTTGCTTCTGTCTTGGAAGATAAGTAGCTTCAAGTTGAAGCAGCTGCTGCCTTAAGTAGGACAGAGGCTTAAAGCCTTCAATGAAGGATTTACGTACTTTTTGCATATGTCTCTTTTGGCTTGAAAGGTATTTGTTTGCCCCACAAGTCTTTGTCAAATGGTGTTCTGAGAAATCAATACAAATACTGCGTTTGCGGCATGTAGGAAATAATACTGTTAGTCCTGTACTGAACCTCTTTCCTCCTGAATAGGTTCTGTGCTTTGTTTGATCATAAGTCTTTAAAGCAGTTTCCTACTAAAATCATTTACAGTGGGTCAAGGCAGCAAAACTTCTTGTTATACTGCTTAAGAGCATTGATAATGAATGAGGTATTTAATATTAAACGGATATCCTCGTTAACATCTTAAAGAATACTGACTTTCTTTACAGCAGTAAAACAATTAAAGGTTAATTTCAACGTCTCTTTAAAAAAACCCGTGAGCACAGTCTCTGCATCGTTGTGTTCTCGAGTTCCTTCTCAGTACTAGAACTGCTCCATTTCTGTTATCTGATCAGAGGGCTTTGCAACAAGTTTAAGCAAGACATGCTTGGCTTTCTGAAAGCTTTGTGTGTCAGGAAACCACTTTTCCATACATGCTCTGGTGAGAGTCTTTGCACCTTTTACTTAACACTGGTTGACAGGATACTCTTAAATTTGGTTATTGCTTAGCCCTTATTGAGACTTAATCATCTCAAAGCTGAAAGAAGGTCAGTAGTTTTGATGTTACAGTTCTTCCTTCTGAAATTTTTTTGCATTTTTTATTGGCCAGGTGCCTGCTTGGGTCAGCCCAGGGTTGTGGAGCTGTAGGAAAAGACTTCTGGGTCTGGAAAGATCACACATTGTCGCAATTACTGCTTTTCAGTGGATGGAATTGATGTGCTCTGTTTCTTAACCAGGTTGTGAATGATTCTTTGTACAGCTCTAGCACCTTCCTCGTGGGTGCAGGCTCCTACTCAGTGTCAGGGTGTGTTCGAGCAATGAGCTGTTTGTGCTGTGGCAGTGACCACAATGTCTCTGTGTTTGTGCGTGAGGAGTTGCCAGTGCTGAATTTTACTTCTTGTGCTGAGCTCTCAAAATGAGCAGGGCTTTCCTCTTGTTTTTAGGATGCCGAGGAATGTGACAAAGCTGGGAGTGTGGCCACATGCCAGGCAATCATGAGAGCTGTGATTGGGATTGGGATCGAGGAAGAAGATCGGAAACACACCTGGATGGAAGATGCAGACAGTGTACGTCCAGCTGTGATGCTGCTTTTTGTTGGTTTTGTTTTATTGTGGGTTTGTGTTTTTTAATTAGAGGAAATTGAACTGGTGCCTGGGAAATGGCTTTGTCAGTCAAAGCGTGTGTGATTCCCACACCACCTGCCTGCCTTTGGCCAGTCTCTGCCTCAGGAGGTTATTTGATTATAGAGCTTTGAATTTTTAGTAAACAAAAAGTTGACATTGCTATAGCTTGTCTGCTAGTTCGGTGTGGGGTTTTGTTTTTTGTGAGTGTGAGACATCAACAGAGATTGAGTTACGGGTAAAGGAGCTGGGAGTTGAGTTTCAAGGCGTAACTGTTGCAGCTCAAGAGTTAATGTAAGACTGGACAAGGGAGTGGGTAAAAGTTTTACCAGGCTTTTTTTGCTTTAGGGGAATAGTTTGAACATGTGCTAAGAACTAAATCATATTTCAGCATAAGAAATGTCCAACTTCACTGGCCTTGAATCGGGCTCAGAGCAGTGGGGGGCACATGCTGTGGTGCTTAGGGTTTTGCCTGTGAAATAACAAAATGAAGTGCTAACATGAGAGCCTTTCCAGTGCCTTACTAATGTTTCAAGCTGGCCTGTGAGTGTCAGTCCCACTGAAAGGCCAGGGATACTTGTGCTCTATAGAGGGATACTTGGAAATTCATTCCCTGCTTCCTTTTAAAAAGCTGATTGTAAGTGTTCTGTTCTCTATTAAAGCCTCAATTCATGGATTACACTGAGTTACTGAGTTCTGGGTTGAACTGTGCATGTGTAATTCCTTCTTGCTCTTGATTCCAGTGCTCCCCTAAGCTGACTTAGTCCTGATCTGTTTTCCCTCAGTGTGTTGCTCATAATGCCCTGGAGTGTGCACGAGCCATTTATGCCTATGCCTTGCAAGTCTTCCCGAGCAAGAAGAGTGTGTGGCTGCGAGCTGCCTACTTTGAAAAGAACCATGGAACCAGGTACACGTGCTGCACGATCCCTGTGTGGAAGGGCTCATCCCTGTGAGAGGGTGACAGGCTGGGGAGGAAGGAAAACTACAGGATGGTCCCTGGTGTGGTGCAAGTGCAGAGTTAGTGCAGCTGGATGAAACTCGCTGATGTTTTTTTCCTAGTCTAACCTACTTTGTTATTGTTGTGCTCAGAACATCCTTAAGTTTTATGAAGTCATAAAATGGTTTTTGGCAATAGGAATTTCTTGGTAAAAATAGCTGTGAAGAGACAAAGTAGGAACAAGTGTCTTTGAGAAGGCATCTCTGGAAAAATATGGGGATACAAATCACCTAAAAATGTGTTTTATTTAGTTTTCATAGATAAACTACTTCATAGCTGAATGTGTCCAAGCATCTCTGGTATTTTCTGATTAAACAGTCTGAATGTGTATCACATCCTGAATTAAGATTGGTGTTATACTGTTACAGCTCAGGCTCTTTTTGAAGTTTATTCATAAAGAATAAACTTTACATGTCAGAAACTTTCTGCCCACATCTTAGATTAAAGCAAACAATCTCTGCAGTAGGCCACTTATACACGTGGAATCATTCTTATTAAAGCCAACAAGACTATGTTGTGGAAGTGACTGCAGATGCTGGATTCTTCCTCATTCAAGCCTTTTTTTAATGGGAAAAAATATACCTTTGCTTTTAATGTTGTTTTGCCATGTTTCCCAGTGGTGGCTGGCTTTTAAGCCCCATGTTCTACCTGAAAAGTATATTTTCCAGAGGAAAAAAAAATATTGCATAAGATCAAGCCAGCCTCATCTAATAATTCTGAAAACCTTCCTGTCTCAGTTTCTACTAAGGTTTGTTAAGCAGAATGACTCTTTCCAAGAGAAAGGAGCTGTTTGTGTGAGGACTCTTTCCACAGAGGCTATCAAACAAAGGTGTCTGAACAATGAGCCGTTTGTGGAGTGCTGATTTCAGAACCCTTGTGAAAAAAGACCCCACCCTTTCCTTGTTATGAAACAACTTATCAAGGTTTACAACGTTGGACTTTGCCACAATATTTATAACATTGAGTGATAGTGAAAATGGTGTGAGAGAGCTCGCCTTCGGCAGTACCTTGAGGGATTGTAACTTGCTCTTTCTTGTCTTCAGAGAATCCTTGGAGGCTCTTTTGCAGAGAGCTGTTGCTCACCGTCACAAAGCAGAAGTGCTGTGGCTCATGGGAGCTAAATCCAAGTGGCTTGTGGGAGATGTGCCAGCAGCCAGAAGCATCTTGGCCCTGGCTTTCCAGGTGGGTCTGTTACACTTGTCAGAGGGCGTTAAGTGTGACAGGTAAAGAATACAGAGCAGGCTTTTTCTGTCAACGCCTGATTCCTGCTGCCTTTCAAAGTGATGGAGGCTTCCGCTGTTCTTTGATTGCTTTGTGTGGCAAAATGTTTTCCTGTAAAATAGCAGCAAGCTGGAAACAAGGCTGTGGTACTGCTCTTTTAGTAGTTCTACACCAGGTTCTGGGCTGGAACAAGTTGTCCAGAGAGGTTGTGGCTGCTCCATCCCTGGAAGTGTTGAATGCCAGGTTGGACGAGGCTCTGAGCAGCCTGGTCTGGTGCATGGCATCCCTACCCTTGGGATGAGATGATCTTTAAAGGCCCCTTCCAGCCCAAACCAGTCTGTGATTCTGTGAGTTTGCAAACCATCAATTTTACTAGCATGGCTCCCACCAAGCCCCAGTCATGGATCAGAATCCTGTTGTCTTGGGTCACCTCAGGAAAGGGGTTGTGGTCTGCCCTAATGAAGTCACTGCATTACTTATGTCTTGGATCAAACCCACTAATGAAGGGAATTGCCTGCTGGATGCTGTAGCAAAGGTAGGCAGAGTGTTTCTAACACTGGGAATTAGGCTTAAAAGCTAAGTGAAAAAAAGGATCCTGAAATGGAAGGTAAAAGATACTTCCTTAATCTGTTCTCAGTGCTCTTTGTTACTAGGCTGAAAAGTTCTTGACATGGTTGCCACTGAAATGACTTTTATTGGAAGAGTTTTCACAGACCTCAGTGGGGAATTCAAGCTGCAGTTTTTTTGCTTGAGGGTAATAAAATGAGGGTCTCATTGTGGCAGACCCTGTGATGTTTTCAGTATTTAAACTGGAAGTTCAGAAGATCAAGCATTACTGCTTTTCAACAACTGAGAAGCATCCAACTTCTAAACTGGCATGTATCTTTGTGTTGCCCATCTGTTTTGGAGGATTTCTATAAACTTCAAAGGTCAAAGAAGACTGGGAGGAGCTTACACTGAAAAAAATCCTACTGTGGATTGACAAAGCTCTGATTTCAATTTTAATCTGGATCAAACGGAGGATTAAATCTGCTGTTGATTCACTGTATGCATTTGTCTGTCACTTTGTGTTCTTGCAGGCCAACCCCAACAGCGAGGAGATCTGGCTGGCTGCCGTGAAGCTCGAGTCGGAGAACAATGAGTATGAAAGAGCGAGGAGGCTGCTGGCAAAGGCTCGCAGCAGTGCCCCCACAGCAAGGGTAAGGATGTGTGGAGGGTGGAGAGGCTCAGGCCTCTTGGCCACGGGGGATTTGGGACGGAAGGAGGAGTTCCTTCAGTTCTGTGGCCTTAGGGATTGACCATATGGCTCCCTGCCATTGCCTTCCGGGGCATGTGGCCGCTTTGCCGAGCGCTTCTCCAGTGAATTGCGACACAAAGTTGTGGCATGATGGGGAAAAAAAGGCCAAGATCAAGTGAAGGGTTTCAATTTGTTTTTTACACAAATGGCAAAAGTCAGGAAATTCCCAGTTTACAGCTGTTTGTATAATGTTTGTGTTGCATAAAAGCACGTCTTGGAAAAAAGAGAAAATACTTTCACAGAAGACTCATTTAAGACAGCTCTGGGGTGGTTTGGTGTTTAAAGTTACACTCATGTGTTTATCTCCAGTTACCTCTGGTATGATAAACTCTGTCGATTTTCAGCTCTTCATACAAAAGCATTTTAACTTGTCCAAGTAAACGAAAAATTAGTTTGATCTCTGTCCTCTGTTCCTCCCCCTCAGTTGTTGTTACATCCTACATCTTTTTAACTGTTCTCTTCCTCTCTGAGCCGGGGAGCTTCTGCAGCTGGGGCTGAAGCTCTGCTCTAAGACTTGATGCCTCTCTTGCGAGGTCACAGTGGGGGGAGTTTGGGAATGGGGAGGATGGGGATCAAAGAGCAGTGAGAAAGCCTTTGGTCTATAATGTATTTCTCATAGCTGTGACTTCCTTCCATAGCCAGAAGGAAGGATTTGGGGGGCAGAAAAGTACAGTTTGTAATGAGCAGGACAACAGTTAGAGCCTGAAGCCATAAGAAAGGAAAGGTGGTCTTGGTAGCTTGGATCTGAGGAGATCAGATTGTGCTGATGAAGGAGGCTCAGGGTTGTTAATTGGTTGGGCTGTTAAAGCTGTGCTCTTTATACAAATATTATTTTTCCAACCCAAACCATTCTGTGATTCTGTGATAATGCAAATGCCAGCTCTATGTTAATAATTATGTGAATAGGTGAGATACAGGTGGATCACACTGTTCTAACTCCTTTAGTATTTGCATTTACCTTGCTCATTGTTATCTGTTCCCGGTATTATTTAACTCTGATATTTTAATTTTTATTTTACTTCAAACTGTAGCTAATCAATAACATTCTAATGAATGCATGAAAGTGGGAACCCGCTGCTTTGGCGGGTTTTTCAATGGCTGCTGGTGGTAAACAGCTCTGGTTTGTTCCCAGGTCTTCATGAAGTCTGTGAAGTTGGAATGGGTGCTTGGGAACATTGCTGCAGCCCAGGAGCTCTGTGAGGAAGCCCTGAAGCACTATGAGGACTTCCCCAAACTGTGGATGATGAAAGGACAAATTGAGGAACAAAAAGAGCTGGTAGAGAAAGCACGGGAGGCTTATAACCAAGGGGTAAGATGGATGTTACTGCAGGTTTGCTTTGTGCTGCTGGCATGGAGAGATGTCTGTCTTGAATCAAAATGGAGAGCCAAAGACATGATTTCTTTCTGTCACTGGTTAAAACAGTAAAAGAAAAAGAATATAGGCCCTTGAAATAAGCAAGAATTTCTCTTACCCATTACCCATATGCAAGATTGACTTTCTTGCTTGAGAGAGTTCTCTGTATGCCTGACTCCTCACAGGCAAGAAAAAAGGCTTTGCACAGTAATTCTCTAAGACCTGGAAAGACTAAAACCAGAACTCTTGAAAGAAAATTTCCCTCAGCAGCTCTTAGATACACACTGTGAAAGGAGGAGGCCTACAGAGCACTCCTCTCTCTTTTAAGTGGTAATTGATGTCCTTGGGTATGAATGCTCAAAGTTGACAGCCATCAAAGTAATTTGGACACAGGTTTCTGCCGGTGTCTGTGTCCTAATGACTCTCTGCACACTCTGCTGTGGTTTGGGGATGTGTGAGAGCCCTCCATCTGCAGAAGGAGCACGAGTTGTAGCTGTGTTAAGGGAGGAGTGTTCTTTCTCTTACTGCTGGGATAGCTCAGTCATACCTGATGTACCTGACTATTTCGGATACAGGAAAAACTTCGCTTCTGTGCTGTAAGCCTAGCTGGAGAAATTTGAGTGACATAACTTGGTCTCTCTTCTTCTAAACTCTCCAGGAGGATATAGGCAGGGAAGTTCTTTTCTGTAGGAGTTACAAGATTTTTTTTCAACTTTACCTATTAGCATACTTTTTTTTTTTTAAACAGTTGAAGAAGTGCCCCCATTCCATACCCCTGTGGCTTTTGCTGTCCAGGCTGGAGGAGAAAGTCGGGCAGTTGACTAGAGCAAGAGCCATCTTGGAAAAGTCTCGCCTGAAGAATCCAAAGAACCCAGATCTCTGGTGAGTTGTGTGGGGTTGAACTGAATTTGGGCTGCAAATTCAGTCCATTCTTCAGGCCAGCTATTTCACATCATCTCAGCCATTTGAGCCTGGAACTTAGGACCACGCCCATCCTGGAGTTTCTTCTGGACTAACAACTTCCCTGAATAGCAGGAATGCTTTGGTGATCCTGGCTAGCTTCTCTAAGGATCTGGGAACTAGTTTTTTCTTTACTGGTAGCTGTAGTGCACAGAGCATGCAGAATGCACAGGCCTCTTTCCTTTCTGCTACAGTCCCTTTTTCAGACTGTTTTTTATCTGGGCCATTATAGAATAAAAGTCACATTTATTTTTAGATGGAGAGGAATGGGAAGATGTCAGTCACCTACACATATTCAGAATATGGGCAGATGTTTGCAGTTTCCAGTGACCTTCATGTGACTCACTGTTTGTTTCTGCCTAGTGAATGTTGTTGTAAATATCATCAGAGTCTCTTCCCTACCAGGTTGGAGTCTGTGAGGCTGGAATACCGAGCTGGGCTGAAGAACATTGCAAACACACTGATGGCCAAGGCACTGCAAGAGTGCCCCAATTCAGGTGAGCTGGATCTCATTTCTGCCTTAAACACAATTGTTTTGCCCAGTTGATAGAAGCACATTTTTTCCCCAAGATGTCCTTTCTGGCCAGGTCTCAGAATATGGTGTTTTGGAGAGGTGTCAGTCATCCTTCTGCAAAGGAAATGTTGAAGGTCTTTGAGAACAATCCCAGTTACTTTGTGCTCTCTCACACCTGAGGGGTCATGGGTTAGTGTTGTTCCATTTTTCTGCAGTATCCAGTATATTATTGGATCCCGTGTCCACGGTTTGTCCTCAGGCTTCCTGCGAAAACATCTCGGATATGAGCGGGTTTTTCTCTGAAGCTGGTAGAATTCTGCCGAAGTGTAAAATTAAAAAAAGACACTTCAGTGTTTGTCGTTAGGAAGTTCAGCGGAAAAAGAGTGATGCTTTCCCTGTCCCTCTGGAGTACAGCTGGCCTTAGGAGATTCCCAGTTGCTGGTTTGCCTGCACTGGTTTCACCACTGTGAGTTTAATAACTTGTGCTGGCAGCAAATTTCCATCGCAGTCATGACGAGGGGATCGTGTACCAAAAATGTTCAGTCCTGGTTTTTGATTATTTAGCTCATGTAAGTAAAGGCTAGGAGGTCAAATGATGTAAGTCAGTTAGTTCTAACCAGCAGTGGAAACATTTGCCTCTTGGGATGGGAGGATAAAGTGCCTAACATGTCTCTATTTTGGGGCAGAATTGCAGGAAGACTTAATTATTTAAACATGTTGACATCTTTGGGGAGAAGATGTCACATAACTACAAATTGTAGTAACTTACTGCAGGGCAAGGCTTAGCTTGCCTTCAGGATAGATTTTGAAAGGTGTTTAATGGGTGGCTACTAAAGTCCCAGTGAAATAATTGGGAATTAAGTGACTTTTATGACATGATAAACTCATTGCAAGGTACTCTCCATGCGAGTGGGTCACCAAAGCAGCACCACCCAAAATCCTTCTTTGTTTTTGTGAATGACCTAATGAGTGTTTGCCACCACAGGCTGTTTTACAGATCTGCCTGTTGCTATGGAAATGGGCAGCAGGATCTCAGTTTTTGTTTAAAAAATTGCTTCCAACTTTATCTTAGACCTCAACAAACCATAATCAAAGCCTTGCAGGACTTGGCTCGTTGGCCGCCTGCGGTCCTGTAAACCAGAGGTTTTGGGTCCATCGATTGCTGAATTGATTCTTGATGGGTGGCAGGCTGCACAAAGAATAAAATAGAAATATTATGGTGTTTGTGATCCTATATATAAAGAGCAAGAAGAGAGTCTCTCTCCTGTGTGTCACTGCAGTTATCAAAGCTCGTGTGTGTTCCCGTGGTGCCATTTATGGGAAGCGAGAGCGCTTTGATGGAGTCCTGGCAGACACCAGCTCTCAGGCTTTGCTTTGAAGTGATCAGGCGTGCCTGGCTGACAGGAGAAACTGCAGATTTCATGCTCCCCTGAGCATGTTTCCTTCCTTGCTTTTGGCAGTGAGAAGACCTAGGGATTAAACCCAGCTTTCCTGGATCTACTCTGTCCTTCATGAGTGTGTGTGGAGCCAGCATCAATAAGACTGTGGTGCTCTCCAGCACCCTTGAAACTGCTCCCAGACTGTTCCTTTGCACTTTTTGGGCCTCCTTCTGCCACTGCAGTTGCGTGTTCAAACAGACACATGCCTTTCCCTTTGGAAATGCTGATTTGCCCTCCCTGTCCCAGAGTTTGCAGTGTCTCATCTGAAAAGCTTGAGCTCTGGGTTAGCTGTGGGAGTTGTGGTACACAGACCTTCAGAGCTGAAGCTCCAGCGTGGTGTGCACAGTAGCTAAAAATTCAGAGTACTGAATGAAGCATCCGTGTGGAAAGAGTGATCTGGGATGAAGTTAGGGGTGGATCACCACCAGGATAGGGGCTGTACTGCTGCTTGTGTTGCAGAGCACTGGCCTGATGGCAGGGTAGGGAGGGTTAACCTCAGAATAGCAGTAAACAATCTTCCTACTTATTTTGATTAAGGAATCCTGTGGTCAGAAGCAATTTTCCTTGAAGCGCGACCGCAACGAAAGACCAAGAGTGTGGATGCTCTCAAGAAGTGTGAACATGACCCACATGTCCTGCTGGCTGTGGCCAAGTGAGTTCCTGTGCTTGATGCAGTAAAAATATCAGTGTCTGTGTGTGGCTGCATCCAGGATGAAACACTGCACTCGAGCACAGCCATGAGATTCTGGCTGCAGCAGCCCTAATAAGTCCCAAAGCAAGGAACAGCTCTCCAGCTGTCTCCTAGTAACTGTGCAAATCTCTCCCTTGATTCCAAGTGGGAAATGTCAGCCTGCCCTCGAGCCGTTCTGGTGGGTCTGGGACTGGCACAGATAACGATACACTCACACAAAGCCCATTGCCGGTGCTCGGTATTGGCACCCTGCAAGCTGCTTTCTTTCTGTCCCTTGAAGAGGATTTCACTGTGCTGTCGTGTGAACTAGGCTTTATTAAGTGGTTCAGGATATGTTTTAAGTATCTGTACAAATAGGAATTTTTTTTGCTGGTTATTTTTCAAGTTTTATGTGGCTGACTGTGTAGTTTGCATCTTTTCTCTCTATCCTAGATTCTGTCAGGTGTCTTTTAAAATTCTGGGCTAGATATTCTGCTCCTGAGTGTCTCCTGTGTCAGTGTTCATCAGTTGTGCCTCTTCCCAGAATGCAAACCAGCCATTCTGTAGTTTGCTTCTCTGAAATGGGAAGATAATCTCCTAGGAATTGTTTTCTTGTCCAGACTGAGTTGTGAGGATTCCAGTGCTAAAAACCCACTGTTAGAATTGACTTGTGCCACATCCTGCTCTGATGTGTGAACAGCCTTACAGCAGCTGTGATGGAAACAAACTTACTTTTCTCCCTTTGTGAATAGCAGAAGAGGTTAATACAGGAGGCATTTTGCTCGAAGTTGCCCAATTCTTTCACAACTCTATTTTATAAGCCAAAGAAAACTGTAGGATACACTCCAGTGACTGCAACACGGGGTTCTGCCAGATCCTGACAGCTGACTTGTTCAGCTTTAGCAGCAAGTGAGAAAAACGTTAACTTTTGCTTTATGGCAACTGCTCCCAGGCCCCTTCTGGTGCAACCTCAGGCTGTTTAACAGCTAATCCCAACATAAACAGCTTCCACCTCCCATCACGACTTGCCTCTGTAGGTACAGAGTGTCACGCATCTGTGAAAAACTTTTGTTTAACATGTTGCTGAAAATGGCCACTACTTGCAGGTGTTAAGCCTCTGCTATCATTGTTCGTGCTCTTGTAAATCACAGTTTATTTAACGCAGAACAATCAAGAGTATTATAGGGCTTAAAAACAATCACAGAAGCTGTATAATTTTATGACAGGCTAAGCTCTTTATGAGGGTTGGCTGATTTGATAAAGACCTTATAGCTCAGATGAACTCTTTAACGCAAAGCAGTGAAACCAAGAGACTCTTGACCCAACTGGTTCATTACTGGGGAGAAATTTCAGCATTGACCAGTGCCTGGATGAAATGGCAACAGTGGGGCTTTGCCAGGATGGGGTTTGAGTGCAGAAGCTTCCGTGCTTGTTTTTCCTGGGAAAATGGGGCTGACAAGGCAGGTCTGCTCCACTCCACTCCAGCAGGCGCTGTGGGTGTGAGCATGTGACCATACAGCAGGCAATTACCAGCTTTTAGAAGTTATTGAATTGTTAGATGCTAAAATTGACTTGAAATGTAAAGAAATTGAAGGAGTGGGAGTAGATGTAGTCATGTAATCCTGTCTCTTTCACACCAAATCTGCAACAGCAAAATTAAAGCAATTGAGTCAGCAAAGGTTGAGCTCAGTGATGCTTCTCCTCTCAGCAGAGTCTGTGCCTGGGGCTAAGTTATCCTCTAAGTTATCCTGCCGCACTGTGGGGCAGTGAAGAGGAAGTGCTGAATTTCTTTTCAGTCCTCTCACTCCCTTCCCTTTGGCAGGATGGTCTGTAGTTGGCCTAAAAATCTTCTGTTTCCTTCCTGGGAGAGCAAAGAATTGGAACACCTATAGAGCCTTTAAGTTGGAGTTCTTGTGGGTTGGCATCTTCCTCTAAAGTGAGGCTGTTTATCAACTCCCTTCTGCTTTTCCCAACAGGCTGTTCTGGAGCGAGCGTAAAATAACCAAGGCCAGAGAGTGGTTCCACCGCACAGTGAAGATAGACTCTGACCTGGGGGATGCCTGGGCCTTCTTTTACAAATTTGAGCTCCAGCACGGCACAGAGGTGAGTGCGTGCCTGGGAACAGGGGAGGCAGCAGCAATCCCTGGCTGGCAGGGGTTGCCCAGTCCTGGGATTGCTGCAGTGCTGGGCTGAGCACGCTGCTGCTGCTGCTGCTCCTGTCTGCGTGGTCACAGGGGAGGCTGGCTGTCACGCCTGGTCATGAATGAGCAAGAACAGGCCTGTGTGGTGGCTTTTAAGAGGTGCTGTCATTAGCTGAGCTGTGTTTCAGGCTGCTTTACTGTCCACAGTCATGCTGGTTCATGCAAAAATCTCTGAAATCAATCTTCCTCCTGTAAAACTCAAGCTTGCTCTGAGGAGATTGTGCTGGAATTGTGGTGCTGCGTTTGTGTAACTGGGGCTGTTTCTTCCCAAGTATGGAGTACAGGTTGCACGTGAACACAGCCAGAGGAACAGCCGGGTCTAATCTCTTAGAGCAGTTTTTACTGCTGATACTACTGAAATGATGGGGGTGTTCTGACTTCAGAGGGACCTTTCACTTGACACAGCTTCTGCAGGTGGTAATGCACAGGAAGTTTCTGCTGCAGTTTCTATGCTGTAGCCAAAACGTGCTCAGCTGCAACTTGGCCAGTTTGTTCAGCCGGGCAGGAGACTGGCTGCTTCTGAATTTTGACTTGGACTTCCTTTGAAAATAACAGACCCCAAACCCCACTGTAATCTTTGGAAGAGTGTCTGAATCAGGGAGGGTTCAATTTTTGCTCTGTGCTGGAACAAACCAGGACAAACTGTCCTTTCTCTTCCCTGCAGGAACAACAAGAAGAGGTGAGGAAGCGCTGTGAGAATGCCGAACCTCGCCACGGAGAGCTCTGGTGTGATGTCTCCAAGGACATAGAAAATTGGCAGAAAAAGATTGGAGAGATTCTCGTGCTTGTGGCAGCCAAGCTGAAAAATACCTTCTAGAGTGTGCTGGCCTCAGCTGCCTCAGAGCTCTCTGTAGGACTTAACCTGCTCGTGGTGCATTTGCCCTTCCATCAGCACAGATTTTGAAGGACGGGACATGGATGATGATAGGAAAGAGCTTTCTCCCAAAAGGAAAAGCTGCTTCCTTCTTTCCCCAGCATGGCCATCAGCTTTGCAGCACATGGGAACATTGTAGCTGGTGTCACATAGGAGACAGGAGCAGTCTTGTGAGGCTCTGTTGGCGTTTCCATGTTGATTCCTGATTTCCTCCTGCAAACACAAGCTTTAATTAGTGCTTGTATGGATTCTGACATGTGGCAGTCCCTCTGTTCTTGGCCCTGGCATGTATTCCCTGTCCCGCTTCAGTGTTTGGCCTATCTGATGTTGGTTCCTTGTCAGCAGATCTGGGCTGTTGCTGTTGGAATAGTCCTTGAAGGAGATGGATGGAGTTTTGGGAGCAGCCCAGCAGCCCACGGAAAGGTCTGGGCTGGCTCCTCTTCTTTAGGTGGTTTGGTTTGGTCTCTGCTAACAAGCTGCTGCACAACTTGGATGTGTTCCTCCAACCTGAGCAGCTGGAGCATTTTGTCAAATTCAAAAGCGTATTTTTAGAGAACTTTTCCTCGGTTTTTAAATGTATATAGTAAAGCTTATTCTTTTAGGTGTCTGAGTTCATTAAGCACAGTGGTGGTTTAAAGTAACAAGGCAAAACTCAGCAATCCCTGAAAGCCCTTTTGAAGGAAGAACCTTTATTTAGAGTCGTTGGGAGACTGTGCTGTTGCACGGCTGTGACTGCCTGTGGCTGAGAGGTCTTGGGGTGGCTCCCTCCAAGTGCAGATAGAAAGAAGCAAACTCAAGAGAGGGAAAGCTTTGTGTTTGGGACCCTTTGTACACTGTCTTCAATTTTCTACACATGTGATCTGTACTATTTTTACCCCAAGCCCCTGACTTTCTTGTGATCCTAGAATGAGAAGCTGTACTGTCTTACACCTGAGGCTATAGCAGCTGTATCCAGGTCTGTGGATGTGCATTATCCCATGTAATTAGTTGGAGGAGAAACTCCCTTATTACTTGTTGGAGAATATGTATAAAATACAGCTTCTTTTTTTTGTTTCCTTCTGTTGTCTTTGAGCATGGTCTTGCCCTTTGACTCTCACTGGGAAGAGTGGGTCTGATAGCAGAAACCTTTGGAGTTATCAGGCTCCCACCACTCCGGGAAGCTGCCTGCCAGTGGTGGCTGCACCAAGCTGGGCTACAGCCTCTTGCCAAAACGGATGAGAAGCCCAAAACGAATCTTTTAACGCTGGAGCAGAAACGGTTGGTCTGGAAGCAAAAGCCTTTTTTTCTTTGGGTTTATAATGGAAACTCTTGTGCTTTCTCTGGAACAGCTGATGAAAGGGTGTAGATCACAGATGTCCTGTGGGAATGTAGTTTCCCAAAGGTGAGTGAGAGGTGTTGGGAGTTGAGAGGCTCTTGCTCAGGGATTTTGTGCCATCGCTGGCATCCTTCAGGTTAGTGGGCTCAGAGAGAGTGGAAGAGTTTGGGAAGGGTAATGGAGATGTTATTCGAAGGAGAGGGTAGACATGGCAGGGGAACCTGGCTGGTTGAGGATTCAAGACTGAGGCAGAAACTGCAGGATAAAACCAAGTTTAAAAGTTTTCAATGTGTGCTGTCCTTCAGCCTCTTGTGCTCACATTGGGCTATATCCTGCTTTTCTGGGCAGGGAATGTGGCATTCTGATTCCTGGTGTAGCGATGTGCTGGGGAAAGGTGGGTGCCTCTGGTGCATAAATCCCTCTGCCCAGCGGTGCTGTGGTGTTGGTGGCTGCATACTTGGGATGGGAAAGAGAAGTGGGAATTGCAGTGGTGGGAATTGCAGCATTTTCCTGCTGGAGAGATTCCTGACCTGTGTTGGGAGCATTTCCCTTGAGCCAGGTAACACGGGTGCACTCACTGATGGGATCCTCCTGCTTCCTCTGCCCCTTGCTTAGGTGGCAGCACCACATTTGATAAAGATTTGTTGGGATGTGGAAGCCCCAAGGAAGGGGCCGTGTGCTGCACCTTGTGCCACCTTCTCACAGCACCAGACTCCTTCAGCCACCTGCTCCTTGTACCTGCAGCTTCCCTCTCCTTTATGCTTGGGGATTATTTTTTTCTTACTTAAAATGGATCATCAGTCTTAGAGCCTTTTAATGTTTGTAGAGGTCTTGGTGGTTTTTAAATGGGTTATGGCACCCATGAATTTTAGCTATATATAGAGCTCAATAAACAAGTTATATGGGTCCTGTCCCAGTGGAATGCTGCAGCCTGCTGTGGGTCCCACTTCCCGGGGAGGAACGTTCTCGCCAAGCTGGACAGAGCTGGATTATTCACCATTTGTTCTATTTCTTACTCAATCACCCGCGTCCAGCTCCTCAACAGAGCCTTGTTGCTGTCAGTTCAGTTTTTCCCAAAATTGATAGAAATGGAGTCAGGGCGATTTCTATGCCTGGGCTGGGGGCTGAGGTACAAAATGTAGAGGGGAAGGAGGAGAGGGCTTTGGTTGGAAGCACGTGGGAACTCCTCGTGTTGGTATTTTGGGGTGTCACCCTGAACAGTCACTTGCGCCGTGGGCTGGTGTGATTGTGAGCGTTCACCCACTGCCGTCTGTGAATCCAGAGTGAAACAATCGCCCCAACGCCAACAGAAATCGAAACTGCGGGGGTTTGCAGCACAGTGTACAGCCCCGGGAGAGGGACGCGCGTGGGTTGGGATCCCAGGGTGGGTGCGAGCAGGGGGTGCTGCCTCTGCTGGCCTCTCTGGGGCAGGGGTACCCTCTCCCACCCTGCCCGGCTGCCCCCGGGGAGCAGGACCCGGCACGACCCGCTCCTCTCTNCACCGTGGAGCCAAGTTCAAACCGCGGGCCCCGGCGCAGCGGGACGGGGCCGGACCGGGCTCCCCGGGGCCGCCGCAGGGGCCGCGCCCGCGGGGCTCCATGGTGAGTGCGCCGGGACAACCCCTTCTCCCCGGGACCCTCTTCCTCTTCTCCGGGACACCCCTCCCTGGAGCCCGCTGATAGACCGGAGCCCACCACACTGCCGGCTCGGGGTCGGCTCTGCCGGGGTGGGACTNNCTGTCGGGAGGTGACTGGTTTTCCTGGAATGAGGCTTGGGCCGGTCCGTCCGACAAGGGGCTCGGACTGGTCGGAATGGGGCCGGACCAGCTGGGAAAGGGCTTGGAGCAGTTGGAATGGGGCTGGGCTGGGTCCAAGTGGGGCTTGGATCCTTAGAAGGGTCGCAATGGGACGGAGCTGGGAGTCCGTGAGAAAGGCGCTCTGGTCTGGCCGGGGAAGGCTGGTCAAGCTGGGATCAGGCTGCTGTGTCTGGGATGAAGCTTAGACCTGGCTGGGATGGGGCTTGGATGTGGCTGAGGGAGAGAATGGAGGGTCTGTCCCTGCCTTGGGGCTCTGGCAGGGCCGCTTGGGATAGGAGGGAGTCAGGGACAGGGTCCATTTGGCTGGAAGGACCTGGTGACCCCGGTGGGGTTCCCAGGCTGGCGGCAGGAATTGCCCCTTGCTGCCCCGCTGGCTGGGACCGGCAGGAGTGCCACCAGGAGCTGCTCTATCAGCAATGGTGATTCCCCTTATCTCCTCGTATTTGCTGGAGGATTAGAGTGAGGATGAGATTAGCTGTGCCCGTCCTGCCGCCGCGCTTCCCCAGGCTGCTCCTTCACTACCAGCTCTCCCCTAGGAAGGGACGTGCCACCTGCCTGTAGCTTGTTGCTGTGGGATAGGGGCAAGGGGAGAAGGAATAACCCTAAATCAGCTGCTGAACTTGTTCTCCTCTGTCCTGAGGGGGGAGAAGTCAGGAGCAGGATTTGCCGCCTCGGTCTCTCCCTGCATTCCTCGCTTGTCACCGCTGCTTCCCTGCGTTCCATGGTGGGGGTGGGAAGCACCTACGGCACCCGCTGAGCTCCTGCCCTGGCTGTTCCCTGGACTACTCTGCACTTCCTCTCGGGCTGAGCACTGAGCCCAGGCTTGGCTCTCTTGGAATGGTGGAAATGGTGTGCTTTCTCCTGGAAGTGGGTCCCAGTTGTTTAATAAACCACTTCAGGGAAGTCATTCCCATTTTCATGGTAAAACTGCATGGCCTTGCCTTCCCGGCAGAGGAGGCTTCTGGAGAGTAACCCTTAGACTTTGGTCAGGGTGTCCTCATGGAAGCAGTGCTCTCCTTTGATGTCCCTGGGGTTTGTACCCTCGGCTCTCTGCTGAATCACCTCTGGGGCAAGATCTCTCAGGGGTTTGCAGGGAGCAAAGCCAGCAGCGCGAGGAAGCTCTTCCCTGCCCTTCCTGGCTTCCAGACAGAGCTCAGCACAGCTCTGCAGGAAGGTGTGGGGTGATTAAGGAAGCTGAAGAGCCCAGTGGGATTTCTACTGGTTATACATGGATTTGCTCATCTCCTTGCACGTGCCTGTGCTCCGAGGTGACGGTCGTGTCCCTGTGTTCCCAGAGTTGTGCTCTGTTGGGTTTTGCCTCACGTTAAGCCTCCATCACTCCCGTTGAGCTGCAGGAGGGTGGGAAATGGTTTCCTCACCCTTTTGGAGCCAGGTCCAGCTCAGCATCGAGTAGGGTGCACAGAGCAGGTGCGGATTTTACAAACAAACCCCCCAGGTTCTCACCAGAGGGAAGGACAGATGGAGTCTGCCTGGGCTTGGAATTCAGCGAGGGAAATTCTTCCTTCTGCCTTCTTGGAGCAAGTGCAGAGGTGGTGGGGAAGGCAGTGACCCCCAAGCTGAGGTGGGGAGCAGCAGGCACGGGCTGCAGGCAGAGCTGCGGCTCCTTCCTCCTCGCTCCTGCTTTGGCCGCGGTGCAGGGGTTGCATAGTTGGAAGGAGCTGAGCTGATTTCTGCCTGCCCAGACCTGACACCTGCAGCACAGGGGTTGTTTGGGTGGGGATTGTGTTTGGGGGGGACTTTTCCTGAAAATGTGAAATGATAGAAATGTCAGGATGGGGCCCCAGTGCTGTGCCATCGCTGAGACGTGTTGAGCGTTTGGGCTCCTTTCCTGGCACAAGTTTTGAGCTTCCCATCCTCACTCTGCTGTTGCTGGGCTGCTCAAATATCCCCAGTCCTGGTCACTTGAGCTTGTGCTGGCTTTTCTTCAAAGCCATGGGACTCATCCCTGCCTCGGAGGGTCCATCCACCCCCTCCCTGTGCCCCTCTGCCAGCTCAGGTGTCAGCACTTGGGGTTCCCCGCTCTGCGGGGGCCAGCGCTGTTGGGAAGGTTTGGAGCCAGGAGGCTTGGAAGCAGCTGGGATGTGCTGGTGAGAGCAGATGCTTGTGCTGCTTCTGTCTGGCTTGTGGTGAGGGTGCCTGAGCCTGGGATGAGCATGAGCTGCGGGGAAACTGGAAAAATGCTGTAGTAGTTCCATCCACGCAGCAGAGGTGTGGGAGCATCCTTTTGAGGATGTTTGGATCCGTTTGGGCTGAGGTGTGGATATTGCTGGTGGGAACCAGGCAGCTCCTGCCTTCAGCTCCTCTCCAAGGAGCCTGGCACATCCCTCTCTGCTCCCCTTGGGTTTTGGTGCTTGAGGTTCTCTGGCCTTGAAATGACACAAAATGGGGATTTACTGGAACCCTGTTGAGGCAGAGAGCTCGGGGATGAGTCCCATAGAGTGACACAGGTCCCTGGCACAGCTCTGTTCCAAGAACCCGTCGGCTGGCACCGGAGAGAGCTCTGTGTGTGCCATGAGCAGCCCTGCTGGGCTGGGCTGAAGATGGAGCAGTTTCCCAAGGGCTTTGCTCCAAGAGGACATGGCTCATCTGGAAGGATTTCTTTGGGAGAGGAGACAGTTGAGGCTCCTCCCTCACCTGTTGCATCTTCAGGTCTGATGGAGCTTCTGAGTAGGGGTTGAAGGCAGAACCCAGACCATTCTCTAATCCCCAGCTGACTCTGAGCCCTTCCCTGGCAGATTTTCCCTCGGGCGCTCTCCTGTGCTGTTCTGCTGCTCCTGCTGGTGGCCGTGCTGAGCAGAGGCAGGAGGTGCAGCATCGCCAAAATCCTCCGGCAGTACCGCGCCGTCATCTTCCATGAGATTCAGAACCTGGTGAGCCAAGGCAGGGGTCGGCCCCGGGGCCCAGCCGTGGCTCTGGGAATGCTGCTGGGCTGGATGCAGCCCCGCTGTGGGATGTGGGGAGGGATGAGCTTGGAAGCTTAATATGGAGCTGGCTGCTTTGCCAGCAGTGTTGGGGAGGGGGCTGTGTTTAAAGGGGGGATCCTTGCTCCAAGTGGGAGGCACCGATCCTGCGAGGTGCTGGATCTTCTCGCTTTATTTCTCCAGAGGAACCTGACTGGGTCGGTGTACAGGAGCAGGAGGGCTGGGCCCGCTTGTCGTTCAGACAAGGTGAGCACGGAGGGACCCGGGGCTGGGGCGTCGCATGGGCTGAGCCCCCAGGGAGCCACGGAGCCTCCCCCGCTGCCCAGGGCCCTGTGCTTCTCTCCTCTGCAGGACCAGAAGATCCTGCTGTCCATCTACAACATCAGCATGTCCCTGTGGGAGGCGGGGGCGGGCACCCTGCAGGGCCCCGAGGAGCTGGCCGTCTGGAGAGTGGCCAGGAACACCGAAATCGTGCTCCGGGAAAACTGCAGGAAAATCAGCAAGGTAGGAAACCCTCTACTTCGCAGCCACCCCAGTGGCTCCTCGTTCTCGGGGCTGTGGGCAGACCTTGCCTTGTTTTGTGCTCTCCTGGCTGCCCATGAGGAGCCTCCAGGCTCTGCCTGCAGCATTCCAGGAGCTGGGGGATGCTGATGGCACATCCATCCCGTGGAGCTCTAGAACAACCAGGGAGGGAAGTTCAGTTGTGGCAGCGTGGGACAGGCTGGGGGTGTTTTACCACCACCTCCCAAGTGAGTTTTTCCGTCTGTGCCACGATGCCACGGCTGATGGGAACGCAAGGCCTTGTCCGGGTGGGATACCCAGTCCTGCTCTTGCTCCTGGGTGCTCATAGGCAAGAATTGGGATTTCTCCCCAAAGCGCTGGTCTGGGTTCCTTTGGCATCCCTGGGGCTCTGCCGGGGGAACCCCATCCAGGAGGCTCCCTCTGGCAGCATCAGCAATTCATTAACCTGCAGGGAAACCCCAGGACAGTGAAGTGCCAGCTCCCATCTCTGCCTGACCCTGGCACGGTGCTGGCACTGTCCTTCCTTCCACTGCTGGGGACATTGGCTGGGGACAACCCTGCCTGGGGTCTGCTGGTGTGGAATGGAGCTGCTGCTGCTCTGGAGACCTGACCTGGTGTCCGTGGATGTGCTGTGGGGTGCACACTGCCAGCTCAGACAGGGACAGCCATCTTTGGGGGCTCTTGGGGACCTGAGACCGTGTCCTTACCATGGCCGTAGGCAGTTTGGCCACCTCAGCCACGCAGAGCCTGCGTGCGGTGGCTTTTGTCCCCTGACTAATGTCTCTGTGATGCGGGGGGGCATTTCTGCTCCCTCCCTCGGCACACGGAGCGCAGAGCCCACCGCGCACGGCCCCGGCACAGCCCCGGCGCGAGGGACCCGGCCGCAGGAGAAAGCAGCTGCGGGAGATCGGCAGGAGGGCGGAGAGGCTGGCGACCTGCTGGGAGAAGCTCAACGCCCTGCACGCGCCCCACCAAGAACTCTGGGACTCCTAAGGATGCCCTCGCCGCACACCGGGCGATGTGCGGCTCCAGCACCGGGGCTGCCAGGGGCTTGTTTGGGGACCTGGGACAAACTCAGCCCTGAGGGCAGAGGGGTTGCTGCCAGCAGATGCCCAAGCTGAATCCATCCTCCTGCTCCAAGCGGTGCCCAGGGACCAGATCCACCCCCTGTGGCTGGGGCTGGCAGGGTGGTTTGCTGTGGGATGGGTGTGACAGAAACCTGGAACACCAGAAACACTGGGAAGAAGAAGGGGAAGAGCTGAAAATAGAAGGTGAGGTGTGGATTCTGCCTTGCTCCTGGCCCTGCAGCACCTGCTGCTCTCTTGGGGACAACGGGTGTGTTTTGGGGCAGAAAGAGGACGTGTGGGGCCACGGCTCTGGGGGCTCTGCTGGAAGTGGGACCACAGTGCATCTGCAAGGCTCTGAGGGTGTTTAGGCTCTGGATGGGGACAGGTGTCCCTGAGGCACTGCTGGGATGCACAGAGCAGCAGCACCCACAGTGGACAGGGAAGTCAGGGTGCATCACTGGGCACGTGGGGAAGCCTGGGGAGTTCCGGTATCCAAAAATCCCAGGCAGGTGTGGGGGCTCGAGGCCGAGGCTCAGCCTCAGTGATGGGCAGCACTGTGGAGCCGCCCGGCTGCTTGGCACTGTGGGTGCCCCAGCAGGGAGGGAATGGTGGGGTGTGGGGTGAGATGGGGTGAAGGGCATCCTCCCTTGTCACTGTGCACTGCCAGCACCCTGTCTGCGGCCTCTGCTCTGCTGGGTGGCAAACAGCCTCTGGGAAGCCAGAAATAAAACCTCTCCTTCCCTGGAAGTAAGTTAGGTGCTTTATCTGGTGATCCGGGGGCTCTTGTGCCATGGATGGAGCTGGCACAGGGCAGGATCTGGGCATGGTGCCGGGCCCATGGAAGGCCAGGCAGGAGCCCACAGTGGAGGGCAGCATGGCACCCTGCCTCTGCTCACTCTGTCTGCATCCCTGGTGTGTGAGCGATGGAAGACGGGAGCTGCTTTCTTGGGAGGCCACTTCCCCTGGAGCAACAGCCAGGAGGGCCTGCAGTCCGCCCCTGCCTCAGTTTCCCCAGCTCATCTCCACCCTTGTGGGTGCTGTCCCAGCCCTGAGTGGGGACAGCCCTGCGCGGGATGGCCGTGGAGGACACGAGATGGCAGCAGTGGGCTGTGAGTGCTGAGCGGAGCCGGGCACTGCCCACGCCGTGTGTTCCCATGGCCACACCAGCATCGCCGGCCCTCGTCCCCACTGAGCCTCGGCCACCGGCCCCGGTCCGGGCAGGGCTGTGGCCAGGGCGGGCAATGAGCGCTGCCGATGAGTGGGACACCCACCCCTGCGCCCCGGAGGAGATGCGGGCGGCTTTCTTTCTGTGGGGTTCAAACATCCAGCTGGGCACGTGGCATTCAGGGAGGGGAGGGCAAGGGATGCTCAGGGCTCCTTGCCCACCCCCTGCCCCTGGGAACTGGGCTGGAAGGAGCCGGAAGGGCCGTACAGCCAGGGCTGGGTGGCAGAGAGCCCTCCCTGCCCTGGGCCCATCGGAGTCTCTCCGGGTGTAGCAGGGTGCAGGCAAGACCCCTTGATTTGGGGGAGGCAGGACAGGGACCCCGGTTTGGGGGTGAGAGCAGGGGGGTGCAGCCTGGGAACGCTGCTTTTGTGGGGTCCCTGGAAGATGCTGTCTGCCCCGCACCAGGGGCCATCCAGGGAGCCCCAGCTCAGCCCAGCCCAATGCCAGCGGCCTCCCGGTGCCATGCTCCTCCCCGGCTGGCCCCATAATGCCTGGGCTCCTTCCTCTCAGCTCCATCCTCCTCCTCGGGAGCGAGCACTGCCCTTTCTGCTGCCTGCACAGGAGGTTTTGCACTGGTCTAGTTCCTAGGGTTTGTTCTCATTCCCCCTCCCTTATCCCAGCCACCGCTGGCATCCCAAAATAGCCCTACTGATGCTTGACATCCCATGGATGAGGCTGGGGGCCACAGCAGGACCTGATAGCTCCTGCACCAACAGGATCGGGATGGTGGCTTGGGACAGGGTGACTCGCAACCTTTTTCTTTATCGAGGCTGGAGCAAAGTCCCCCCTTCCAGTGACCCGTCAGCACGTTCCCAGATAAACCAGGGCAAAAACCACCTCCCTTTACCACCCTTCCCTCACAGGCAGCTGCTGCCGAGCTGGGAACCTGGTGCGGCAGTGGGAATGAGTGCATGGAAAGGAAGGAAAGAGTGAAGGAAGAAGCAACAGGGAGGGAGGGGGAAAAATGAGGTCGAAGCGATGGTGGAATCACAGCAAAAACAGCCGGAAAAAGGAAACAGGCCCTGAAAAGTCAAATAAAAATAGCAGCGAGGCGAACCCAAGTGTGCAGCACATGGGAGTGAGCGCATTTCCTTCGAGGGCAGCACCGCACGCTCCCGGCTGCTCCGGAGGGGCCGCTCTGATGCGGCTCCAGCTGCTGCCATGGCCCCCCCAGTGCCCCCGTGCTGTGCCAGGCACTTGGCAGCAGCTCAGCGCCCAGCCAGCCCCCGCCTCGCCCGGGGTCCCTGCGTGCCCTTGTGCAAGCCCCTCCGCACTGCGGCAGCAGGGACGTGGCAAAGGCGGCACACGGGTGTTAGAGCTGAGGGGATGCAGGGGTTGGGGGCTCCTGGCCGTGCCCACAGCCCCGCCTTGTGCCCTGTGCCGCTGGCGTGGCTTTGCCAGATGCATTCGAGCGCTGTGCGAGCAGCACAATCTCGGCTTCCTCCCCTCCCCGCTTGTTTTGCAATCACAGCAGGGTCCCGCTGGGAGATGGGGGTTGGTGGAGGGGCTGCGGGGACAGGGATATGGGCAAGGATGGGGGCTGGTGCTCCTCGCCAGGACCAGTGGGCTACATCCCAACCCAGCTTAGGGCTGAGCTGGGAGGCAGCAGCAGAACCCAGTGTGCGGGGACCGTTCTGGGGGACAGTGCCAGGGGATCAGAGTGGGGTACTGTGCCTGGGGCCCATATAGGGGTGCAGTGCCCAGTGCTGTGCTGCGGGTCCACACCGGGGTACCGTGCCCAGGGACTGTGCCTGGGGAGCTTTGCCAGGGGTCCACACTGGGGGACCATGCTGGGGAACAGCGGCTGCTGTGGTTCCACAGAGGCACGTTTCAGCCCTCCTCACCACCGCTGTCCCACTGAAACGCAGCTGTCCCCGAGCTGTCACCATCTTGGGGTGCCAGCAGCCCCCTTGGCTCCGGGGGACCCTTGCCCACATAAGCCCCCTGTTTCAATCCTCACTCCCTTTGCAGCGGGGCTGGGGGCCCAACCCCTGGCAGCCCTGGCACACGCGGGCTGAGTCTGATGGAGCAGAGCAGCGTTTTGTTCTCTCCCATCTCCCCGCAGCTTCGTGAAGCTGCTGAAAGCCCAGATTTACAGTGTGATAAACGCTGGAGGCTCTGCGAAATATCTGACTGCTCCATCCTTTGGAGAGCGACTGGTTTGGAGGAGCGGGGAGCACTGGGCAGCACACCCAGAGGCAGAACAGCGAGTCCCAGGGAAGAGGGATGGCCGGGACTGAGGCTGATGGAGCCGTGCCACGACCCAGGTGGGTCCCAGTGCCCCTGGCCATGGGTCACGGGGCGCCTGAGCCCCTCTGGGCAGCGGGAAAGCGCTGACCCCCCCATCATTTCTTGGGCCTTTTGCTGGTCTTGGAGCATCTGCCGACCAGATTGTGCCGCGGCGTGCTGGGGTGCCCGTGCCAGGACATGCCAGCCGGGAGGCGGGGTGTGCCCAGGCCCAGCTCCGGGTGTGCTCCCTCCCTGCGCCCTCATCGCTCGCTCCCCTACTGGGTGCCGCGGGCTGCTCAGCGGGAGCCTGAGTCCTCATCCTCGCTGGGAAGGGCTGGGAGATGCTGGAAAGCGGCTCTGCCTGCTTCACTGTCTCCGACAGCAAGAGGTTCGCAGCCTCGGGGCTGTGCCTGCATGTGGGTGTGAGTGAGTGCTGGGATGTGTGTGCATGGACGTGTCTGTGCATGTGTGTCTCTGCATCACATGTGTGTGTGTACACGTGTGTGTCTACGTGTGTGTGTGTGTACTTGTGTGTACAGGTGTGTGTGTGTGTGTGTGTGTGTGCATACCTGTGTGTCTGGGCACATGCCTGGGGTGTGTGTGTGTGTGCAGGGCTGTGCACACACGCGTGTGTGATTCCAGCTGTGCACACGCCTGTGCGTGCGGCTCCTCTCCACGGCTGCCTCCCGACAGGGTGGCTGCAGCCCCTGGTGCCGCTGTCCCCGTGCCGCCTCCTCCCCGAGCCGGAGCTGGCACTGGAACCAGCAGGCCTCCACACCGGGGCAGCCACCGGGCCTGGGACGCCGGGCTCAGCGGGAGCGCCGGCTCTCACGGGGGCTGGGTGCTGCCGACCCGGCCCCGATGGTATCGCGGCTCCCCGGGCGGGTGCCCTCGCCCAGCCGCGGTGAGGGGCCCGGCCGGTCCCCGCTCCGATGGCTCCACAATGTCACGGGGCACATCCACACCGAGCTGCCAAGAAGCTGGGGGGCTTCTGGGGCTCGGCTGGGGAAGCGGGAACCGAGCTGCCTCCCGCCCCCGTGGCCCCTGGCCTCACTGCTCAGCCCGCAGCATCCTGCGCCGGGGCCCATTGTTCGGCCGCGCCGGGCTGCGGGGCAGGATTTCTTTGTCAGAGCTCGGCAATATTTTATTCTAACAATTAACCAAACACGCCCGGGCCCCCGAGCCTGTTTGTGATTATTGGAGGGCGAATTCCCCAGCCTCTCTCCCTCTTGGTGTTGGCTCCGCCTGGGGCTGCACCGGGTGGAAGGGATCCAGCCCCTCTCCCACCCGCTCAGGGTTGGGGACCCCCAACCGCGCCGACAGCCCCCCACTCCTGCGGCCAGCGCTGGGGGGCTCGGTGGCCTCGACCCCCTCGGGAGCCCGCGAGCATCGCCCGCATTGTCTCGGCAGCAGCGGGATCCGAGGGGGCGCAGGGGCAGCGGTGATTCATGGCAGGGGGGATGTGAATCACAGCCCTCGCTCTCCGGGCAGGATGCGGCCCCGCGCTCCCAGCTTGCCGCATGCCAGCCATGGACCGCAGGCTTTGTCCTCCGCAGGGTGGAAGCGGCTCGCTGCCCGTGGTGGGATGGGATGGGGCCGCTGCTCTTCCTGGGATGCTGGCGCAGCTTTCTCAGCTCCAGCTTCGGGGTGGGATGAGGGTGCTGTGGGCTGCGGGTGCCTCCTGCATCCTGGCTCTCTCCGAGGCTCCCCGCCGTGCTTGGGCTGCATCCTTATTGCTGCCCCAGTGCTGAAAAGAGCTGGCGCTTCCCTTTGCAAACTCTCCTGGAGGGTGGATTGCCCAGCTCAGGTTATCAAATCCCTGAAAAGTCCTTTGCTTGGGGCCATCTCCCTGCTGCTGCAGTTCCACGCTCCGGGCAGTGGATAGTGAGTTCCTTTCCTGTAGCTGTGGCCTGAGCTGGCAGCCCCCTCCAGGCGCTGCCCGTGGTGGGCAGGGGAATCTGGAGCCGAGGGTCGGAGCGGGCACTGAGGGTGATGCTGCTCGCTGAGAGAGAAGCAGCCAGAGTCAGTGCCCTGCAGAGCGGCCGTCTGGGTTCGTCGGGGGCTATTAACCATCCCAGGGGAGACATCCTGAGGTTGTTTCTCTGTCTGCTGCCGGAAATGAAGACACTGGGAGACACTGGGATGCGTGAGGAGGTTTGCAGCTGCAGGGTGGGAGGACTGAGAGGGGACCAGTGCTGTGGTGCTGACCCAGCTTTGCCGGCATCCTCGACAGCCGGAGCCAGGCATGGGGCAGGAGTGAGTGCAGGTAACATCTCCTGCCTGCTGTTCCTGCCGGTGACATTCCCTGGCCCTCCCCGCCTCTGCAGGCATGCCACTGCCTAAATCTGCTCCTTCAGAGCCAGGACTCCTTCCTCAGCGCCGCTGTCTGGCCCCGAGCTCTCAGCCTGATCCTGGATCTTGAAATACAGCGAGTCATCGAAGCAGAGCCGCTCGGGCGGCCGGGCCAGGCAGGGCAGCCGGAGGGCGGCACCGGTGAGCAGCCCGGCGAGCAGCGAGGCAC
>VZTD01001798.1:0-26326 GCA_013397725.1 Rhagologus leucostigma
TTCTGTGATTCTGTGAAATATGGAAAAATGCCAAGTTATATTAAGGAGGAGAATGAGATGAATGTGTCTAGTCTACTCACTGAAAAAAATTTGTGCTAGTCATTTGACTACATATTAAACTCAGTTGCATCGGGGGAAGTAATGACATTCCCAGAAGCCATTAAATGAAAAGCTACAGTATGTATTAAGTTCATAGTACAGTACTTATTTTAAACTACTTGCATAAATTGGTTCATTAAAATATGCTTCTGTTGGAGATGCCAATATTTCTGATAGGCACTGGGGGATGAAAAACCTAAGTGTGAAGACTAGCAAATAAATCAGTAAGCTGTTTAGGGAGTTTCTACTCCCTGTGATCTTTGAAAGAAATATTGATAAATACTCTCCAGATATGGCAAACTATATATAATGTTTTGGATGGTGGAATGAAGAAACACGGGTTGTTTCTTCTTAATATATGTCCTCTGGTTTATTGAAGGAACACCTGACTATTTGTAAGGAAAAAAAAAAATCTGTGGCCTGTTCAGTTTCTCTTTTTCTTTCTTTCCCTTTTTTTTTGTTGTTGTTGTTGTTTCCAGAGAACAGAGGCAATCCATAACTTATTTAACATTTAATTAAGAGTAATGTTCTTTCAGGGAAAAAGAAAAAAAGGAAAAGTAATTTTATGGCTTTTGCTGAAACATTTTTAAATACAATGATAGCAATAAACCCAATGTGACCTGCTTCCTGATAGATTTTCTTTGGCAGACTTCATCAGATACTTGAGAATAATGTGTAAATCTAGGCGTATCTGAAAAGCAAGTCATCACGAAGGTTTTTACACCAGGTCTTTCAGGTCATTGGCTAAAAGCCTCTGGAGATACTTGTCTCTCTCATCTGACTATGGAAGGAGCTTACACAACCAGACAATCTGCATAAATCTAAGATAGATAAAATTGCAAGAAATTAATAGTATTCTACTTGTGCATCATCTACAATGAATTATAACTTCCCCCCACCCTCTCTGGGGAGTCTGAATAAAACTGAACATCTCAGCTAATGCTTCAGAAGTTTGATTTTTGACTCTGTAAAGAGTATACATAAACAAAAAGATCTGTGTAGAAATTAAACCAGAATCCTGATCAATTGTTCTGACAGTAATTAATTATGTACTGCAAAAGGAATGGAAATACACTACATAACTCCCAAGGTACACTTAGGAATTATCAGCACCATTTGTGGTTTTGTGTTATTGCCAAAACCAAAAAAAAAATCAATGGGGTTTCCTTTGCAGGTTTTTCCTTTACATGAAAGCAGAATGTGAATGAGTTTTGATTCAGATAGTTGGCTTTATGTGCATAAATAATTCTTTTCCTTAAAATTAATTATTTTTCCGGAAACATTTAACAAGATATGTCTCCATTGGCTGACCTGAATGTTGAGTTTTAATCTCTGTACCACTTTATATGTCATGTACATAATACATAATAATTTGCAGAGAAGGAGACCAAACACTGAGAATGCAGAAGCCAGGTATTCAGTAGTTTTTAAATACATAGCTTTCTTGTGTTTCAGTACTAATTTTCAAATCTACCTGCACATATTACTCAGAGACCAATTACAAAGTTGTAAATGTAAGAAAGTTATTTGTGATTAATAAAAGATAAGAAGTGTATACCCAGAAGAATTAGTAATGAAACAGAGAGAGAGTATGCTGCTTTGAAATGAAATTAGCCAAGAGCTTTAGTTATGTGCCACCTTAGAGGAGTTACTAGAGAAAAAAAAAGGGAAAAAAAAAAGAGAAACACAGTAAAATTTATCTGATATTTATATTTGAAAAAAAAAAAGCAATTTCATTCTGGGGGCTTTAGTGACAGCTGTGAAGCTCAGACAAAAATCATAAAGATTACATTTTGAAGAGAGACCCCTTAGTGAAACTGAACTATAAATGATGCATTCAAGAGTACATTCAGATATTCTGTTCCAATAGCAAATTTTCAATAAGAAGTCTATGTGTGTGTGTCAGTATAGTCAGTAATGCATTTATTGCACAACCATCAAATGTTTCTCCCCATAAATTCCTGCTGTTATTAATTAATTGCCAGCAGTGATCAAAACCCACAAAATAATATGCATATTCTCTAAGATACATTTTCTTATTCTAAGAGAATAGAGAAAAAAAAAGAGCTCTGTAATGAGGACATAACTTAATTTGCAGAAGATATTTTAACATAAGGGGAGAATGGAGGAATTTATTTATCCTACTAGTAGTCACCTGTTAAGGTAACTAATCTTTGGTAGATTTTTTGGACTGCTTATGTCAGTAGATAAGCTCAAATGGCTCTCTTAGGATTCAGTGGATCACCTGAGGAGCTCAAGCAGTGGAAATTAGAGGCCTGAAAATTTAATTGCGCATGTTGGATCAATCTTACTTTATAGGTGAAACAATTATAATGATACATTCCTACATATTTTTGATATTTAAGGATCCAAACACCTACATCTTTGCCCCTTACTAGGTAGTTTGCTGAAAATTAAAACTGTTGGTTCAGAACTTTTCCTGAAGGAATTACTGAACATAAATGTATAGTAAAGAACTTTTTATGGGTGCCTGTAATGGATAGACATGACCACGTTTGGTAGCAAGGGTGGCTTCTGTGAGAAAATGCCAGAAGCTGCCCCAGGCCAGAGACAGTTGGCTTCAGGCAGCTTGACACATCACAGAACACAACTCAACACATGAAACAAGCTGCTGGTCCCTCAGAGAGAAAAAAACATTTAAGAAAGGGATAAATTACTGGATGGAGAGAGGAGGGGAGAAATGAGTGAGACGACAATGGAAACAGACTGAGAAGTTCTTGCCTAGAGAAGACAATTTCAGTGTTCCTCTATCAAGTCAGTTTAAGTGGTCTTAGTGTATGTGTTTTTATGGACCATTCTTAACCAAATCACTGAATTAATTTAAGTTAATGGTAAACTTTTTTTTTAATGGGGTTTGCCCATATAATTTTAATAATCTACTTTATGACGCTATTAATGTATTTGTTGACAGTTAAAGGACAGCAAATTGTGTCACTGAAACAGAAAAGATTGCTGGAGGTAGGAGGAAGAGCAGAAATGAATCATTTCTCTTGCTGAAAAAAAATGCCTCATAACACCACAGTATGTAATTTCTCTTTTTCTTTCCTTTTCCCTTCTTCCTTCACTTTTGCTTTTTCCTTTTCCTACTACTTTGAAAACAAACCAGTGAGAGATCACAAGTCAGAATCATAATTTAATAGGAAAATTAAAATAAATGCAATAATACAAGAACTCTGACAGAGTCAGGATACAACCTGACACCCTGTTAGTCAGGGTGGTGGTAGCAATCCAGATGAAGTCCTGTTGAAGCGGTGATCCTGTAGAAGGGTCTAGTCTTCACCTGGAGGTCCAGCAGTAGCTTCTGTCCTCTGGGAATCCAGCAGGTAAGACCTCCTTATGCTGATCCAAACCCCAGATTATATTCAGGTGGGAATGCTTGGCTCCTCCATCCTGGGCGGAGCATCTTACAATGGGATGATGTAATTCTATGAGTCATGTGGTGGGTCCTTGATGGCTCATTAACAGAGATAGTCCACCTAGGGAGTTCTCAAGGATGAGTCATGGTAGGAGATAACGAGTACTGCCCCATCTGCTTTAACAGCTTGTGAAGATAATAGTATAATACATACTTTTGGTTAGATCTTATGTTGTAACCTAGGGCTCTTTTTCTTCTTTTTTTTTTTTCTTTTTCTTCTTTTTCTTTTTCTTTTTCTTTTTCTTTTTCTTTTTCTTTTTCTTTTTCTTTTTCTTTTTCTTTTTCTTTTTCTTTTTCTTTTTCTTTTTCTTTTTCTTTTTCTTTTTCTTCTTTTTCTTTTTCTTTTTTCTATTTATGCTTTCTTTTTCTTTTTTCTATTTCTGCTTTCTTTTTTCTTCTAACATTCGGAATTAAAAATAATATCTTTTGCGATTTGAGATAAAAGTGAAATGAAGAGCACAGATATGCCTGTGGAAGACAATAGGGAAAACATTTGCTTTTTAACTTTTTCTCCTGGCAAGAACATAGCAGTGCATAAAGTCTTCTCACTGATCTCTCAGTTTCAAACAAATGTGACAGAAGGAATATCATCTCATTGATGGATTTCTCCTTTGGGAATGCAAATTTGCACTAGAGGAAAACAATTGCATACTATCAGTTGGGTGGGACTGTCACAAGTAAGGCTCATTTCAAAACAGTATTGGACCCATTGGAAATCACCTCCAAACTATCCTTCTGCAGAATAAACAACAAAGTCAAGAAAGTGAGATACTTATCTACTTACGCTTATTCTTACTTTTCTGGAGGGGAAAAAAGGTCAAACGTTTACTCACAAAATCATATCCAGCAGAAGCTTCAGCAGGTTCAGTATCTTATTAAAAACTTGCAAGTAATAGCAGAGAAACTAATTAAAGCCTAAGGGATACAGAAATCACTGTGTATAAATACGTAATTAGCAAAAGTGTTTTAAAATATACCAGTAATGTATCATGTTCCCCTTGTAATTACAAAAATTTCACAAAAGCAACAGCAAGATAGCTAATATTCCTGTACTGTACATTTTAAGTTAAAAATGTTGATATCAAATGAAAATGTCAATGCCTCCTCTGTTCTATCTTCTTCAAGAGAAAGTTGCATATAAATCTCATATCCTGCTTCTCTCTGAAGCACTGATTTAAAAGCTAATACTATGAGAATCCCAAATTAAAAATTAATCATGATCATCATAAAATTATAGCTATTTTTTCCTGTGAAAAATATTATAATATGTTTATAAATGAAAGCAGAAAATTTCTATCATGATTCAGAACCTTCAACAAATACACAGCAAAAAGAAAGTCATGGTCCATGTTCAGTAGGGAAAAGAGAAATGTAGGAATTATGTTGCACTGTGCCTACTTAAATACATGGCATGTCCAAAAGCCAGTGTATAAATTTAGGAGAAGTAAACGAGAACCCAAACCAAGCAGATGAGTCATTCAGTAGTGCTTTAGAAATTGGTATAGTATAGTTTAAATATGTTTCCGTATTGAAGAAAAAGGTCATTGACTATTGGCTGAAACTAAACTCACAGGCAGTGGCAAGTTACATACCATTTTGTGCCTTACTGTCCAAATCAGAGCCTTCTCACAGCTACTGTGGCTCCAGGTTGGCTCCAACACAAGGGAATTTGAAGTAATGCAGAACCAAACCCACCTGAAGTCTAGCCACTGCTGGAGCATGTGCTGGACTCAGAAAGTGATGGGAGATAGGGTTCCAATAATTCCGACACCAGCTTTGGACACATTCCTAATGCTATGGAAGCTTTTATTGACTTGCATCATACCTCTATAAGACTCTTATTCAGCTAACTCCTACAAAATTCTGAAGATTTAAGATTCATGTTACTGATATTTCACAAATTGAAAGCTGGCAAAAGATGGCATATTGCACCATCAGAGAACTGAAGCACTTGGACTTTGAAACCACATATATTTTACAGATTACACTCTGAATTCAGCCCAGGAGTGCATCAAAGTCCATCGAAAGCAAAATATTTCTCTGTATAGATTTTTCTAAGCTGGTCCCAAGACAGGAAATTTGATGACTACCAGAGATGTCGTACACAATAAACATATTTTGTGTGTAGTAAAATGGGACAACTAAATATATAAATATAATTGATATATATAATATAAACTGATATAAATAAAATAAAAATTTATTTATTTTTAACTTTTTCCTTCTTCGCCAACAGATTTTGGATTGGGGAACTCTAGGTTCACCTATCAAATTCTGGCATAATCAGTCTCATCAATTTTGATGTAAGTTCTTTCCTTATGGGAGTTTTGTTCAATTCAATTCACTGACTCTCATGATGCATTAAAGTTTTTCATTTTCTGTAATTCACAGAATGAAAAAAGTAGAAAGGGAAAAACTTGGAACTGTCTACTGGACTCGAGGAGGAAAAATACAGAAGCTAATGGTCTTACAACCATGAAACAGTATGAAAAATATTTCCCACAATTCTTACACAGCTTTTCTCTTTGGGGCATTTTTAACCACAGTTACAACACTGAAAGAGCAGAATCTGAAGGGCTTAAGAAGCTACCTGGTTCCGAAGCTGATTCACCCCTAACTTTCCATTAAATACTGTTCACATGAGTTTGAGTATCTCTACTGAAAATAATCTCTCCAAGGAAATACCGTAACATAGTGTCCATGGCCTTCTGTTGATTGCCAGAAAGAGCAACTCAGACAAGGGCCCACAAGTCAGGTGTTCCCTGATAGAAACTAGCTCTTTCACACTAGAATTTACCCCTTTGAATATTCTATGCCCATAGATCTTTCCAATCATCTAAAGAGGCCCCAGGGGCTTACACAAACTGAGTTGCCCTGAAACATCACAGAAACTATATTTAGGCCCAACACCAGCATTCTGAATTTGCCTAAATTTCCAAGCAAATTTCTGCTCATAGTATCAATAGTGACGCCTTAGG
Organism: Rhagologus leucostigma; assembly: GCA_013397725.1. Taxonomy (NCBI): domain Eukaryota; kingdom Metazoa; phylum Chordata; class Aves; order Passeriformes; genus Rhagologus; species Rhagologus leucostigma. The sequence goes on from VZTD01001798.1 coordinate 6,514, forward strand.
TTTTAACTTCTATATTTTTCAAATCCTGTATTGCCTAGTGGGTAACTCTGAAGTTTCTTGTAGCCTGCTAACTTCTGTTCTCTTATGCCAGATAGACATAACAAAGCCTTTCCAAGCCTGCTCTCCAAGGACACCCAGACTGTCCTAGGCCCAAAAATGTGTAAACCAACATCTTTAGAAGGGGGGAAAGCTTGGGGAAATTACACCATTAACTGAAGCTTTAACTGGAGAATTAACCCTGATATACAAATGAACCAAACTTATGAAAGTGTTAAGAACTCATGACTTGGGATCGATCCATCTTGGGTGTCACCTTTGGCCTGCCCAGGGTGTACCTTTGAAGGCCCTTCAAATAAATACCTAACTTTATTCTCTTATTCCTGTCTAGTCTCTGTTTTTTAAGTGGCCACTTCAGGCATCAATAGTTCAAATTATATATAAGGACAATCTAATTTATTGAAATAACAGATATCTCCAGTTTCAAATTCAGTGGGAATACAGGGACAGTGCAATTACTAAAAAGAAAAAAAGTGTTTTCCAATCATAAAAAGTGAGACTGTAAATCAGGAGCTTATCTTTGAAATTATTAAGTCAGGAGACAATGAAAAAAATAGTTTCATGAATTTTGGTAGAAGTCCATGAATTGGGATTTTAGTATATCATTTCTAGTTCAAGTCTATTCCTAGGTAAAATTTATCCAAGAATATTGATTTTTTTAATGAGCTGAAAAAAGAAAAAAGCTCTCAATAGAATTTACATTTAGCCTAGATGCCAAGTGCATTATCATGCTTTATCTTTTTGACATGAGTGATATGTTTCACAGTAATACAATTCTCAGATGACTGCAATATTTCCACATAACCTTAACAAGGAGAAAGAGGAATTAAAATTTCATAGTGCATTTACAAGTCTTGTTGAATACTTTATTTTCTTTTTAAAAAATAATATTTTAATAGAGCAGAGAATTATGTTCTTTTCTCATGAAGTTGACCTGGTAATCTTCTCCTTTATATTTCATACCTATATTTCTAAAAGAAACACAGTAGAAAATATTTTCACTCCTCTTTCATGTAAAATACAAGTTTTTTAATTTTTTTTTCTTTTAATAAAATCTATGAAAAGAATAATTAAAGTATTTAATCCTTACTGTGTTGTTGAAGTTTCTGGATATCAGTTTGAAATACACGTTATGTCACACCGATTTTTTTTGTATCATGTGGTTGTTTCTGCTATATTGTGAAATTCAGATTTATAACATGAATCTAAGTAATAAATATGGCATGACCTTGGTGGAATGAAGGTTTTATGCCTCTTGCAGAACTAAGAATAAAAAAGGCTTTATCAGATACTTGCAACCAATTGCAAATCTCATATTAGAACTGATTGAAAGAAAATATTTAAATGCGTTATTTATAAGCATACTTGATATTTTTGTCTGCAAAATAACTTATTTTCCTAAGAGAAAAATCATCAAGGTTTTTAAAAAATATGATAATTACTCTATATAATAAGTAAAAAAGTGTCCCATGTCCTGTTGTCTTTTGTCTACTGACACATCAGAGAGGCAACTCTTATTCACTACTTCCGTTTTTGTTGACATTACAGAAAGAAACTGTTTTATTTTACTGATATTTCAGTGAAAAGCTGAGAGAAGTTTCAGTAAGAAGCCAGGTTAGTCACTTATTAATCAAACAACATAATAAGGGATCTCCAGAGGTCAGGAAGAAATCTCTGCTGCTACACTGTGTGCCACATCCTCTCTGACTATGAATGCTCCTGTAAGATCCTTCAATGTTACCAGAAACAGTTGCGGCCTCCCTTGGGCAGCCACCCAGTGAAAATCAGTCAACTTACATGACTAACAGTAGGGATAAATGTGTTAGGTAAGGACTCTGTGCAAAGGTCGTCTCATTTGTTTTAGACACTTTTCTCAAATTTAAATGCTTTAATTAAAGTCAGGTAAATTTTGTTAAAACAGGCTTTAACTTGAAGTCCCTAAATTCAGAGAGGAAGAATGGAAACTAGCAGTTTTCTTTACCTGAAAGAGATTGTAAGGAATTGTGGATACTGAAATGTAATTATTGGTAACTGCATTTCATATTTGTGATGTACAGTGGTGTTGCCATCTGCCAAGATATTTCTGCTTGCCATAACCATAACTAGTAAGTGTTGTTTGTTACAAGTGCAAACTCTTACCTCCTGCACTCCAAGATTTTTTTGTTTGCCATTATTAATTTCCAGCTACATTTTTCCACTGTGTTTTTAGTAATTGTGTTCAAAATTATTTGCTGACTCTTTAAAAGCTGTTTCATTTCAGATGCGCTTAGTTCACAGTATTTTGTTATTCATGCCTCTTTATGTTTCAACAATTTTCTTGAAGTATAATACCGTTTATTTCTTGCTGAGCATTTAAGCATTTATTTTCAGAAAATCCTTAAGCTTAGTAAAGAAACCCTCTTCATAATGTATTCAGTTAACACAGATAAGGACAACAATAGAAACTCAATAGAGTAAGTTTATAAAATAAATCAATTTCAAGAGAAAGTCTAGAGAGTTTTAAAGTAATTGGTTAGCAATGACTTTAAAAGGATGAGAAAGAAACAAAAGAAAAGAAAAGAAAGAAAGAAATAGCTACACGCTTAGTGAAGGAGATTAGAAAAACTAGAAAATTCTCTTTCATAAGTGGTACGTAAAACCAGTTCAAGAATTTTAAAGCTATAAGGCTGTACAAAAAAGATTTCATGAGCAACTAGCTATAGGCATTAAAACTAATATTAAAAACTTCTTCCAGCACATCAGAAATAGAAGGTTTTGAAGAGAGGTGATAGGATCGACACGTGATCATCTCAAAAATAGAACATTAAAGGAAAGATAGAACATAATAGAAATGCTAGATGAATTATTTGTAATAACATTCACAGCAAATGAGTTTATGGAGATTCTTATTCCACAATTCTGTCTTTATAGGGTAGGTTATAATAAAATATCACACACTGATGTGTTAGCAGTATACTTTTAGAGCATATCAATAAAAGGCATAGAACTAAGTTATTTCAAACAGTTCTAAAAAAATCAAATATGGAATTACCAAATTGTTAACTGGTATGTTAACTATCATCTAAATTTGTCTTATTTTCAGATGATAGGGAGGAGGCAAGTAAGAAAATAATTTTTAGGAAAGGTTTCAGTGTGGGTGTGAAGAACAGATTGGTGAGGAAAACAAGGAAAATTGGTTTATAACATAATGCAAAACAGAATTTGTTTATAAATGGAAAAATAGAAGATATGGGAAGAACCAACACTGATTTTTATATCAAGAAGTTATGTTTTAATAGTCTTTCAGAGTTCTCTAAAGTAGTCACAAAGCATTCAGATAAGCCTGATAGTGATAAACTGAGCTTAGATTTTCAAAAACTTTTGACTTTCAAAGTTACTCTCACAAGACACTTCAGAAAATTAAAATTAAGAATTATTAGATGTAAAATGTATTGCCTTCTCACACATTAGTAACTTTATTGCAGGAACAAAAGGAAAGAATGGACAAATTTCATGATCTGTACTGAAAATTGTCCTGTTCATCATACCTGTAAAATTATGTAAAAAAAGAGGAACAATAGCAAAGATAGTTCTACTATTACAACAGCAAGTGACTTCTAATATTATATTTTCAAAGTAATCAAAACTAAAATAATCAATGATAAAATGAGCAGATGAGAAGAAATCGACATGAATCCAAATTATGGATATATAGAGAAAAGCATTTTTAACTGTTCTCACTGCAGTGATGGACTTTAGAACTCCATTTGTAAATTTAAAGCTATATTGCCATTAAAAAAAAAAAAAAAGAAGAGAGAATGAGATAAAGTACTAGAACCCTGACTGTTAGCTTATTCCCAAAATTTGTTTTGGATCTTTAAAAAAAAGAATAAAAATATTTTAAAAAAGGAAAGGGGAAAAAAATGTAGGTTCTAAATATTGTGAATGTTCTATGTTTTATATTATTTATCTTTGAAGCTAGGAACGTTGTTCTACTTCATTTAGCAATATAGACATGGTCAAAATATATATATATATTAATCAGAAAAAGATCTTACAGATATCCAAGATATATGTATTTATTCTATAAAAGCATATGCTTAATTGTTGGCAGCACAAAAAAAAAGTAAGAATCAAGAGGTATTCATTAACTGATAGACTAATAGCTATGTGACTACTTTCCTGTATTATTCTTTAATTCCATTTTTCATTCAAGGCAACTTACCTCAGAAGTAATTTAGTAAAACTGAAGATATTAAGTAGAGGAAACAAAGCTATTTGGATGTACAGGATGAATTCCATATGAGATGAGATTAATATGAGTTACATAAGTGCTTGAAATTAAAAATTATTTATAGGTTGCGAAACAGAAGCAAGGAAAGAAGGGAAAAAAATCTTCATTATTTCTTCTAACACAACAATTAGGGGGCCATGTAAGGTTATCAGATTGGGGGTTAAGAAACAAACCAAAAATAGTGATATGTCACATCATATATAACATAAAAATGTATTGAATCAAGAATTCAAGTAATAATAAACTTGAATGCCAAATGTGTTTACATGAGTTAAAAAGAATGATTACACACAATCAGGATAGTAGGATTTGGTGTCTCTTATTATAGCTATTCATTTTACATACTGTAAAAACCCAATATTTCTTCAATGTCAATAAAAAAGAAAAGTTGTGAGAATTCATTCTGAAAATCATTTTTCAATAATTTTCCAGATATAATGTCATGAATCAATAAAAGGGATATACTAGTTTAAAAGATATGCTACAAGGCTATAGCAGGCTTTAGTACAGATTGAGAACTCCAAGAATGTTAAAACAGGAGACTTATCATTTAACAGTATGTGATTTTTCTTTAACTTCAGAATTTGTGTGACATTCACATGTGAAACTGTAGTGTTATTCCCAGTTTTCAGTTCACCTGAAATTTAATGCAGACCATTTACCCTATATTTTGAGCTGGTTATACTTGAAGCTGTTGCTGCATCTGAAATCTCAGTAACAGATCTGTCCACAGCCCAAAACTTTGTCAAGTGTAATAGACTTGAATAGCAGAGTGAGCTGCTGGGAGAAAACTGTTAAACTTCCTCTTTATTTACAAAAAAGAAAGCTAATAGTATGTGTCTAGATCTGCTGCTTCTTTCACTGATGTCTTAACAATGATGTGCATTACCTCTCACCCTCCTTGTCCCATCTGAAATTCCTTGCTCTGTCCTGATAAACAACCATTCTGTTGCCTTTCTCAAAACTCTGCTTCTTAAAGAGGATGAAAACAAAGTAGAGAGACACAGGGATGGCCTGAGAAGATGTTCCTGTTCACCATACAATTCCTGGCCAGTGGAACATGGTTGCTCAATGCATCCACAATTGAGTACAGCAATGAATCTCACTTGACCGCAGTGGCAGGAACATGGAGTAAGGCAGGGCAACTGAGACTTTTGATGTAGTCTGTTTTCTAACTGATTCAGGAAAGTTAGAATAGTAACATTCAGTATCTTCACCATAATACACCATAATAACACCATAAATAACTTATTGCTTGGTTTTTCCAAAGCCCAGAAATAACAGCAACATCACTACTTTCTGCTCAGAGCCTTGTTGATTTCCCTATGATGAATTGTAGCACTTTAGACTCGCCTTTTGAATAGTATTTTTTGAATGAGTTGCACTAATTCTGCTTAAAAGATTAATCACTAGCTACAAAGCATGTTTTATACAGTGCTTAGAGAACTATAAAATAGAAAAAAGCTTTAAAAAAGCAATGAAAATAACAATGAATTAAAAATTAAGAAAAGAGAACAGTCAAAATAAGGGAGGAGAAACAGTTAACAAGATTCTTTCTTCTCAGATTAGAAAACAAACAAAAAAAATCAGACAAAAAACTCCTTCCCCGCTAACTGTTAACCACAAACTGAAAATAATTTGTAATAGAAATGAAGCTCCGTGGATCAGCTTCTTCTTTGTTCATTCATCTCTTTTACCCTCCCCACCTGTTTAGCAAGGTGTATGCTGGGGGATATTACTGCATCAGAGATGGAACTTGGTGTGACATAAATACCCAACTTTGTGAGCAAGTGGTCCCACTGGAGCACAAATCCCCACAAGGCTAAGGTCCCAAATAGAGCTTTGCTACCTCCAGATGGGATAGCACATAACTTGTGAAATTTTAGATGTCTATCTGACATATGAAATGTGTGAACTTGCTATGAAAAGATAGCACAGCACCATTTCTTCCTTGAGATTTTTAATTTTATTAAGGTGGTTCCCTGGACTACACAAGATAATCAGATTTTGAGTGTAACTCTGAGACTATGCCTTTTTATTTCCTGCTGGAAAAAGACTAATGGATAACGTAAGTGTAAAAACCCACAATGTACTAGCATTTTCTATCCTTCTAGGTATTCAGAGAGATAAGAAATTCTCCAGCAAAGAAACACATCTAGGTCACAAAAACCTCATCAGACTGCTGTGGAAATGCTTCACATCTGCTCCAATTCTCTTACGTAGGAACTCATAAAAAACTGTTCTTGAACACTGAGAATGTGATGTTCATGGTGAGTATCATCATCAAGATGATAAACAGCTTAGTATGAAAACAGTAAAGGAAGCTGAAGAAAATATGGATTGCTACTTATTTCTTTTTGCAAAATATCGCATTATTTAAGAAACTCCACTCAGAGAAAAGAACTCAAAGCAGCGTCGATGATCAAAAGGCTATTTTGTTTTGGAATTATCTGTTTGATATAAAATAAAAATGTGGTATAGTTTGCTCCATGTGTTGAATTTATAATCAAAATCTGTGCCAAATTGTTCACCTAAGTATTCCGGTTGGGTGCAGAATGCTTTCTTAACTGATAAGAAAACTATGAAACAGGGCTACTTTTTCACTTCTGCCTTCTCACTGGTTTCACTTGGTATTTCAAGGGCCAGTAGTGAGCAGGAAAAGGAGAAATAACTACTGAATTTTTGAGTCTTAGCATTCTACTTCATAAAAATTTATCTATTTGTAAATATCTAAGTCTCCTGCCTAACACAATCATATCAAAACTAAGACGTACGGTGCATTTACAGAAAGAAAACAGAATTCGTAGACATGACTATGCAAAAAAAAGTGCTCCTGGTCCTACTATCTCCTACTATTTCACTCTGATTTAGATTCAGTGACAAACAGAAGTGTATTTTGCAACACCAATTAATCCAGATTTAATAAAAGATTTTTGGTTCCTATTCCCAAGGCTACTTTAGACTGAAGAAATAAATAATGTAAAATACTAAAAAGGAAAGTAAGTCTCCTGTCTGCACCACGAGAGTTAATGCATACGGTGCCACTGTTTCTGCCAGTGAAATCAACTTAGCTGCAGTCCTTGCTGAAGACAACTCTATGCACCACCATATAAAATATCAAAATATAATAAATAAAACTGAGAATAATATCACTCTCTAAAAAGGATTCATCCATGAAGCTCACTATTTAAACTTGATCTGGATGCATGGGCATGATTGGTTCCACTATCAACATTTTCATAGCTATATAGATTGACTGATGAAACACAAACAAAATATTTGATTTTTTTTCAGAACTGTTCCACTTCCTTCATGTTTTTTTTTGACAGCTCAAATTGAAAACATGCTGTGCCTTCTCTGCAGCTGATGTACAGTGGCTACTATGTCAAAATGCATGGCAGCTCTGAGAGTCTATGCAGGTGCTGAGAGAGGAGTGGAAGAAGGAGCAGAAGCAGCTGTTGCTGCAGCATTTGTCTTGTGTTGGAAATTCAGAAAAAACTGTGTAAAACAATGCTAAGGATTGCTCTTTTGGCCTGTTTAATTTTGAATGCTGTAAAAACTCCTTATTCACAGAATTTACTCCATCCCTTCCTAGAACATCAGCTGCGAAACAATCTTCACTCTACTTCTCAAACTGTAACACAGGTGTCCTGGAGGCATTGCTATTTCCATTGAGATTGTGGGAATATTTCATTCCAATTGGGATGCTCAATCTATTAGACAGAGTTTAGGATCCGCATTTTCATGACTCATATTCAAATGTGAAGGCTCATATTTTCATGGTATCAAAATATTTAATAGAAATAACCAATCAAACAAAAAAACCCCAGGTCTGACATAAATGACCTTAAAAAAGAAGACACAAATATTCAAAGAATAGACTGATTGGTATAAACTATTTAGTGTTACCCTTTTTCCAGCACAGCAATATTAACATCTCTGTGAATTTGGCTTCACATTATATTGTGTTTAATTATTATTATTTTCATTTTATGTCTCTCTATACTCCACCAACATGTCAACCGTATTGACCGGAAGTATTTTTTTCAAATTTATCTTCAGAACACTCCACATTTTAAGGTTAAAAATGCTATTTAAAACAATAAAATAAAAATTCCTTTTTATTTAAGAGCGAAGTTTAAAATCAAGTCTAAAGTTTGAACATGGAATCATTTCATTAACAGATAAAATCTCTATTTCAGTTTTGTGTCTTTAACTTGTTGCCATTTTTCACTGACCAAACAAAAGAAGCTTTCTACAAAATACCTAAAAGAGGAGTCAACATTTGTAATTTCTATTCTAATTCTAGATAACCCAAGTCCATAATCTAGTGAGGACTAGATTATGATTGTGTCTTGGGGTGACTCTATCATGCGTATCCCCTATCATGCTCTATGCCCAAAAAAGTAATATTGTGCCTTTTCTGTGCCTTTAAACTGATCTTGAGGGAAAAAAAAAAAACAAATGAACTTTCCAAAGCAGCTTCTCAGGGACACAGAGATTACACTCCTCAGTGTTGTCTGGCTGCGGAAGGCACAGAGGGAGCACCCTGCTTGCTTTTTCTTCAGCCAGCTGGTTTTTTTTCCCTCTTGGCGTGAGACGGAGAGCTGAATTTTGTTTCCTGGGACTTCGGTTTTTTCCCTTCTTCTCTTCTGAACTGTTTCAACAACATCAGAACACATCAGGAGAATTTTCTCCCCGAGGCCCGGGGGTGGGCCCACAACCTCACCAACCAGCTCCGAGGAGGAGAAAGACCACACCTACAGAAGGACTCTGAAATCTTCCCAGGTTTCTCTCTATAGTAAGAGATTTCATTTCATTATTTAGCATCATTATCCTTTTCCTTTGTGTTTGTTAAAACAAATAGTTTTTATCTCTTTCACTTTCCTTCAAGGAAAAATTTCCTTTTTTCCCAAACCCTGTGGGGGGAAGGGTGGTTGTAACCTGGTTTTCTCTCAGGGGCTATATTACTAGATTTTGGCCAAACCGGCACAGATTGCAACTCCTGTAGCTTGATTCTCACTCTTAGACTGTGTTAAAAAAATGAAAGAGAAGGGTAATGATAATGCTTTAAATTTCCTGAACAAGGAGTAATTTTCTTCCAGCAACCAAGAGTCCTGTAATTTTACGAACAGTTTTGCACATGGTGCTTCTGTATCATATTGCCACAAACAGTCCTGAGGTCCACGAGTAATATTTTTGTGAACTTTTCAGTATGTATTTGCTTGATTTTCAATGGGATTTGTTTTTAAGACTGAAATTATCAAGCAAAAAGGAATAGTAACTGAGGAAAAGCTATTGCACTATTCTGTAACTGTATTCACATAAAATCAATTAAAATAATTACATCACATATCAGCAGACCAAGACATATCATTAAGAAAGATGGAAGTCTGATTCAGAAACAGTGATACAGCATCAATGAATACATGTCTTGCATGGGTAGTTCTGCAGTTAATTATTGACAAATTTTTGCTCATCTTCATTCTGGGCCTAAAGAGTGATAAAATTCTACAAAGAATTGTCGAAAAAGAGCAGAGAAGACATAATGCTGTTGTGAACATAAAGGAGTGTTGAAATCTGGGCTCAGAGATAAGGAGCCGAAGGCAACTATTCAGACAGATGAGTCTTTAAAATAAAGAGTCTTTAAAATAAACAAAGACATATTTGTTCAAGCACAAATCCTCCAAGTGTCTGCACTTCTAATGGCTAATGTAAACCTTTGAGTGGATTTAAAGCAGTGCACTGAAGCCTAGAGGACTTTAGATGGTATCTGGTTTGAGTTCATTACAACCAAAAGCAACTCACTGGAGTTCAGAAAAGAAAGTTCACTCTCAATTTGTTAGTGTGATTCCTTAAATTTTCTCCTAATAAAGCATATAATAATCTAGGCCCAAAATCCCCACTGCCTTTGTGCTTGTTTTCACTTTTCCTAATTTCCCTCTTTTCTCTCCCTTCCTTACTTCATTTCTCTATTCCTTCTCTGTACCAGTAGCCTTTCCCTCTTACTTTTGGAATGTAATTGATGAGACTTTCACAAGTTCATATTATCTCCTGTTTTCTTATTGGGCTGTTAGCTTTAGCAGAACCAGCTGACAGTGAATGTCTGAAGTTTTCGCATCTGACTGTACAGACATCTACTAGACTTGCCTGGTTGAGTAATACAGTCCCTATAGGCCATGATTTTGAAAAGCAGAGATAATTAGGCAATTCAGAGTGTTTCCCAGATATATCTTAATTCTACACAGTACTTCCACTCTTTCCAGATTCTCTCACTGATTGTCTTCTGTTTCTATGTGTCTGTTGCTTTTATTTAGTACCAGCTTTTTAAAATAGAATCTACTTCTAAGATCCTAAGCATTTGGATATTAAAGAAATTATGCTAGGGGTATTACCTTAACTGACCACTGTTATCATCTCCAAGGTATAATTAATTAGCTAAAATCCTCACATATAAATCAGAACACAGGAATAATCTTTAAATAGCTTAGAGGAATGTCTATATTAGCTACAAAGGGCACAGTGATTAAGAATCTCAGATTAGCTAAGAAGAATGTCACTTTAAATGCCTATAAATTATATGAAGTAAATTCACATTCTAGATGAATTGAAAACATCTCATAAGAAGACTTTGTAATTCTAGTGTAACATCCACTGATGCTGTGAATGAGTGTGCTTGCTTTAACAGTTTCAAATGCTATTTGAAGTTCAACCTTCATAGTGTACTGCTAAAATTTACCTCATAGGAATTACAAAGGTATTGGTTTTCAGTTTTCCCTGTAGTTCTTTATTACCTAAAACCCAGCACAACTTACTTGAAATTAATCTATCTTTAAAAACAAGTTTCCTTGCTACACTTAAAAACTACAGGTAGAACATAAAAATCTTTAGTCTTGCAATCTCTGTGTGTCCATTCATGCATGTCTGTTCCTTTCCACGGCTAGAACAAAAATTTATTATTAGCAGTAAAATACAATTAAGTTGTCAGTAGAATGTTGCTATTTATTATGGTAAGTTACAAGTTTTAATTTTTTAAAGTGTTTTATTTCAAAACCGAAGGTACAAAAAATTTTTTCTATAAATCTTGAGGTCTCAGTGTTTGTTATTCTTAAAGTGCTAGATTGTACTTTTAAAACACTTTCAGCTAGTTCCACAAAAAAAAATGCAAAACATTTAAACCTACTCTCTCCTATTTGTGTATGAACATAAAACTGTAAAAAAACCCCAAAATTCCCTGCAGTATTTGCATTACTATAGATGGATGTGAAATCTACAGATGTCTTATTAAAGCTCAGCTGGCAACTAAAGAACTGCACCTGCCCAGAGCACGTTGGTTCTGAGCACGTAGTATAACTTTAACCTCACAAGAATTTAGAAGAGGCTTATGCTGTCCTTAAATATCAGCAGGTTCAAGAAAGAGTAAATGGGAAAAAGGAGGGGACAACAGAAAAAGAGAGGACCAGAGGTGAGAAACATAGGAAAAAGTACCCTACAGCATATAGATTCTGAATTAAATTGAGCTAAATAGGGAAAAATCTAATCTAGGAACAGTTTGGGAGTGAAGGACATTGCTTCTCTTCTTCTTTTCTGGGTACTCACCTAAAATTAAATAACTGCTGTATGAATTCTGCTTTGTACAACCTGTTCACTGATAGACAGTATTTAAAAGACAGGATAAAATTTTTAAGACTTCTATTTTCATAGAATCACAGAATAATTAAGATTGGAAAGGACCTTAAAGATCATCTAGTTCAAACCTTCCTGCAATGGGCAGGGACACCATCCAGTAGACCAGGTTGCTGAAAGCCCCAATTTATCTGGTCTTGAGTACTTCCAAGGATGGGACATCCCCCATTTCTCTGGGAAACCTATTCCAGTGCCCCATCACCCGCACAGGAAATAATTTCTTCATGATATCTAATCTAAATCTACCCTCTTTCAGTTTGAAGTTGTTACCTTTTGTGAAAAGTCCCTTTCCAGCTTTCTTGTAGCCCCTGTGCAGATAGTGGAAGTCTGGTAGAAGGTGTCCTGAAGCCTTCCCTTTTCCAGGCTGAACAACACTAACTCTCTCAGCATAGGAGAGGTTCTCCAGCTCTGTGATCAACTTAGTGGTCTTCCTCTCAACTTGCTCCAACAGGTACATGTTCTTCTCACGTCGGGTGTTCCAGAAGTGGATGCAGCATTCCAGATGGGATCTCATGAGGGTACAGAGGGAGAATCACCTCACTCAACCTTCTGGTCACTTCTTGTGATGCAGCTCATGATGTTATTGGCCTTCTGGGCACATTGTTGGGTCATGTCCAGCCTTTCATCCACTAACACCCCTAAGCCCTCCTCAGGGCTGCACTCAATCCATTCCCCACTCAGCCTTTATTTGTGCTTGGGATTGCCCCATCCAGATGCCAGACCTTGCAACTGGCCTTCTTGAACTTCATGATCCCATGCTGAATCAATACATTAAGCATTCCTCTATTTTCTAATGGTTTTGATGCATTTGCTTGTATATGTCTAAAAAAATTGGCGTGCACAGTAAGTAAAGACAGATAATGTGTTTTATCCCTCCTTTCACTTGCATATTTTATAGTTAGGGTACTATACCCAAGAAATACAAAATGTTTCCTTCCTGAGTAAACGTAACTTGAAAATCTCTGACCTAAATCTTGGCCTAAATAATTGACACTGGGGCATTTGCAATGATAGAAGCTCAGAAGTAACTTTCTGTCTGTAAATAAGTAACTGACTGATTTTCTACAGTACTGAGCATTTTCACTGCTTACCTGTTTGTTTGTTTGTTTTTTTCCTACTAAAAAGATGCATGATTCATCTACTTTAAATAAAATACCTTCAAGCTGGATCTCAAAGTCTGAGCTAGTCACTCAAAATCCTTATTATAATCTCTGGGGAGAAATAAATACATTGAAAAGGAAATTCATTCAATCTTAAGACAAGCAATACCCAGTCAATCAAATTATTATGTTTAAGAAGCTATTTTTGTTCTTTTGTAACAGAAATATCCTTAAGTAACTTCATCAGATTCGGGCATCAGCCTTTTAGATACATAAATGTTTAGTATTAAATCTAAATTTAGAGCTGATTCCCCCTGAAGACTAAAAAATGGAAAATCACATACTATATTTTTAAAAATTTTTTGGTGTTACAAACTTTTCCTAATTTAAAGATGCTCTTTTTAATGGCATCTTACCATGTTTATAGCAATAATACTAATCTATTAATATTGCTGCTCAGAAGCAGCATAAAGCAAGCAGCTCAAAACCGTATTCATCTAACTTAATGAAAATCCCAAGCTGCTCTTCTTTTTACTCAGATTTTTACTAACATAGAATTTTAGAAATCTTTTCCCTGATCATTAAAACCTATCATTAAAATCTTTTTCATAAGTAATTCTCATTTGTGAACTTCAAAACACAAAGGAGAGGAAAGGGAATCACAGAATTACCAGCCTAGAACCACCACAATCACCCCTAAACCATATTCTCAAGTGTCGTATCCAGACACTCTTTAACCCTTCTGGAGATGGTGAGTGTTTGATTCTTCATTACAGAAAAGTGAGAGGAAAATCAAATACTTATATAAGAGCCTTGCTACAGAATGAGTTAAGACTTGGTTGGACAACCCAAGAGATTTCAAAAAGTTATTGTAAAAGGTGTTATGAACATACAAAGGACATATTTGTGTAAGCAGCTAGTATAGATCAGCAGAATTACACATGAAACATTGACAGAACCTATGTAGCTGTGTAACCACTGTACTCTTGGAAAACAATAGGAAACTGTCTTGATTTTTTAAGAGCATTTTTTTTTCTTTTGTAAATAGAACAGGTAGAACTCTGCAAGAATATATGTGAGAGTGACAAGATATAAAAGCAGTGCTGCACACTGATAATTGGAGGAGAACAGCAAAAGAAAATCCACACTGAAATGTGGAAGTACAAGCTATACTGCCTTTTGCCTCAAGTGTATTACTGTCCATCAATTAAATGGCATTCCGCGCTTTATATTTCAAAAAAGAATAAAAAGTATAATGGCATTGTTCATTCTATTTTTTAAATAAATTCGATTGGATAGCTGAACCAAAAGTCAGACTGCTCATGTAGCTCTTAGTCTTTCAGCCAAGTAATATCTATATAATTATTTTTCATTATTGTTCAAAATTATCCTAATAATTTTATTACTAGTGAACTTTCTGCCCTTTCACTACGGTCACATTTTTTTAGTAGTATGATGATCAGAATCAAATGATTCTTAGGGATATAAAACGTTCTTCTGCATATATACATATCATTGAATTCAGTAATGTTCCTTGCAGTATAACATCCTCTGTGAAAAGAACAACAATCTCTTTAGTACTTCCAGGTGATATTTGAAATTGGCTAATAAAAATGTACCTAAAATTATAGCACTTCATCACACACATCTAGTTTCTTTTTATCTAATATACTCTTCATGTTTTTTTCCCTTGAATTTAGATTTTGCTATATTAGAAATTAATATTTTTTTTCAGAAATACAAAACTGAAAACCACATATATTGCGATATTTTCTGAACGGAGTAATAGAAGCAGTGGATCAAAATGAAACATTACTATTTTATAGATATGCTAGCTTCTTTTATAGTTAGAGACAAATGTAATAGACATATCTGAATATTCAAGTTTTCTTAGAATTGAAAAAGAGAGGAATACACTCACAAGCCAAATGAAAATGAAGTTCTGTTAGAATGAAGAGTGTGGAATGAATATAAAATAGATTCCCAAGAAAATTATAATATGGACCTATTATATGTTGCATTGACAGTAAAAACACACTTCGAAGGGAATGTATGAACATAGGTATGAACATTTTCTATTCAAATATGAGAATAAACTAATTCTGAAATAATTTTCAAGTACTAAAATTCAGACAGTCCAAACTCATTGATTGCCACTTTGTTCAGTAACCAGGAAAACCTTAGTATGAGTTGCTATAAACCCTGCAACAAAAGCAGAAGACAGGGAATCAAAGCATGCTAACAACTATTGGCCTCTTTTTCTTAAATTCTTCATAGATTCAAAAAAATTTGCAGGTCCCAAGAAATGACTAGTTACAGTAGAAGTATTTCAGAGTCTTTTTCATAGTAATCTGCTGCAGAGAGCAGTTTCAAACTAAGAGAATAAAATACTATTTTAATTAGTATTAGGATGAAAATTAAACACAGATTCTGTATTATCTGTCATAAAACAGATGACAACACATTTGATAAAGCTGGCCACTCAAATGCTATGAAACTTACATTGGCATATTTTTCTCTTTTTTATGTCAATATTTTTCAAATTTACTATTGTTTAAAGAAGTGTAATTTGTAATAGTTCCTGTTTTATTTTATCATGTCTTTATATTATGCTATTATATTTCCATCCAGTTGCATTTTAGATTAAGATGGGCTGTTCCAAATCCTTTTGGAATTAATTCTGGACAACTTAATGGACATTATCGCTTGCGCTGGCGATGACCAGCCCGGCGGGCCAGTGAAGGACTTTGTCAGTGATCACACCGATGGGAGTCAGCTCCTTGGCTCTGAGAAGAGCCCTTGCTTTCTTCCCTCGTGCTTCCCTGCATGACATCCGGCGTTGGGCTCTTAAAAGAGCCATTTGCTTTCAGCTCTTTTAGAGTGCTTGACCACAAGCCGATGTAGCTGCAAGTTGGGTGCGGATAAAGAAGGAAGGAGGAGACTCTCGCCTGCGGTTTCCGAGCCTTTATTCCCCGAGCGGGAGAACACAAGACCACGAAGGGCGGCAGATGAAGAGCCCCAACTGTCACTAGGGCGAGGGTTCTTATACAGTAACAGAACAGGGGCGGAGAGTAGGGATAACCAATAGGGAGATGACGGACAATGACATGTAGCCAATACGGATCAAGGAAAGGAGGGACAAATTTAAACGTACCAGTGAGGGAAATAACTGAACAGAACTCTCTAGAAAGAAATTACATAAACATAATTTAGGAGGAGTTTTAGGAGGAGACTCCTGGAGATTGGCAGTTTTGGGTGCGGTTGTCTCAACCATCTCAGCCTCACCTTCAGAGTCAGTTTCCCTATTGGGGAAATTGACCCAATCTATCTCATTTATCTTGAAGCTGAAGGTGGGCTGGATCACCACAACAGGACATTACTTTTTCCTCATATTTTGTGTTTCTAGATTGCATTTGTGTAGCATCAACAGTGTGAAAAAAGTGATCATATTCACTTGTAAACAGAAAGAAAATAATTCAAAGAGGATACCTATCAAATTTAACACATTTATAAAGTTCCCAAGGTTGTCTGAAAATTTTGTCAGAAATAGAAGGGACAGGTTTTGTCACAGGAAAAATGAGTATCTTTCAGTTTACAGCATAGTAAGATGATATATATTACTACAAAACACATCATAGTATATGCTGGATTTGAAAAAACAAACCAAACCCCAAACCTGCATTCAAAATATGTTTACATGAATTCTAATAACTTCTTCTGGTACTCTTTAGGAAAGAAGGAAAAGAGAAGGGATGAAGTCATGCATACAGATAAGCATTCATGAGTGCCTATGTAGAGAAATGCCTATGTAGAGATTGGAGTCTTCTAAAGCATTTTTTGTGCACGTGTAGTAAGAAGCTATACAGTTAGAAAGGTGTTATTTTTGTAAATTTGTATATTTTTCTCCACTGCCTAAATTGTTAAAACTCAAAATGGCAGAATTCAATGCCCATGGAAACGTGTGAAAAATAAAACATAATGTCTACAACACATAGATTATTTTAAGGTATGAAAACAGTAGTAGATGAATTTGGGGTCAGAAGGAAGACGACTTTGTAGATGACAATAAAACATTCAATCTTTATGCCAGAAAGTATGACCTCAATTTTAAACAGCTGATTACAGAAGGGGAATGAAGTGTTCTGAGCATCTCTGACATTTTGAAAGCAATTATTTAATTTATAATTTACTGGAGAAGAATCAGAAAAATCGGTAAGCAAAAGTTAATGACTAAAGACAAAAAGCTGGTTTCAGGCTTACGTTGATGTACTATAATATAAAAGAAAAAAGATGAGAAGGATAAGGTCATGTTTACTGCTTAACTCAGCTCTCTAGCAGAATGTTCGCAGCTGGATGCCCAACTGCTTTAGGGTTTGGCAAACATATAGACAAAACACAGATAATTTTGCTATGCACAGATGTATGGAATAAGTGTAAAATAGGCAATATTTAGTGCCTGTGTTTGGTATATCCATACATTTCTTCATCATTGAATGCTTATTCCACAGATGATGCAAACCCTTTTTGGAAAAACACCTGAGGTCTTAACCATGACCTGCTAGGCCTGCTAGGCCTGCGTCATTAAAGCTGCCTCCTTAGAGGGTGGTCCCAGGGCTTCCCTTTGCTGTGAGATTTGTGAGTACACAGAATAAAACAACATTAATCTCAGAATCCTTGTTCTTTTCTGAATGCAAATCCATCTGTGATATTTCACACATCTGGTGACAATGGAGAGTAAAAGCCACAGTAATTCAGACATTGCAGTAAGTAAAATGCCAAGATTTTCAGAGTGCTCACTTTGAAGCACACAATACAAAGAAGTAAAGAAAAAGTTAATATTGATTTTTTTCTGAACAAATCACAGGGTGTGTTCTCAGACTGTGAGTAGCTCCATAATGAGAACTTTGGTTACGTACTTGAGGAAGCTGAAGAGGGTTCATCTGGAGAAGCTACTGAATCTGAAAATTATGAAAATGTATGAAAAGCAAGCAAGATTAATGAGGAAGAGGCATTTGGTGGCATAATCTATAGGTATATATAAGTGAAGTTGCTGCCACTTGATGATGCTGACGAAGTAGAAAAGAAAATCGGTACAAAAGACTAAGAAATTAAAAACATAAAGGAAAGTATTCAAAGAATCACTGAAAAATTTCAGAAGACTAGGAAATTTTAGTTATAAGATGTCCCAGAGAAGAAGAAGAAAAGAAGAAGAAGAAGAAGAAGAAGTTATTATTTACCAAAATACAATTTTCCAGTTTCAAACAGAAATTCTGATGGAAAATTTCTAATTTCATCCATATTTCATGTTATTGCAGAATAGTAAAAATTTGCTTTTAATGATATAATAATTTGTGGAAAGTTCCATTTAGATAAGGAGAATACAATATAAACTCTCAGATTCACCAGACTAAAATACAACTAAAAACTAGTTGTGCGTATTGCCAATAAATAATATGTCAAGAGGAATTTTTTTAATGCACTTGCATTTTATACTTTTGTATACTCTTTTTTGTATATATAGACAACTAAGTATGTGACATACTTGCTATGGAATAAATTTATAATTAATATTTTTACCTGAGCAATAATACTAATTTGGTGCTGACAGGTATACTTAAAACCCTTTGAAGCACTAGTAATTTCACCAATAGTAATAGTTNGAGAAGGAGAAGGAGAAGGAGAAGGAGAAGAAGAAGGAGAAGGAGAAGGAGAAGAAGAAGAAGAAGAAGAAGAAGAAGAAGAAGAAGAAGAAGATGATGAAGATGATGAAGATGATGAAGATGAAGATGAAGATGAAGATGAAGATGATGAAGAAGAAGAAGATGAAGAAGATGAAGAAGATGAAGATGAAGAAGATGAAGAAGATGAAGAAGAAGATGAAGAAGATGAAGAAGATGAAGAAGATGATGAAGAAGATGATGAAGAAGATGATGAAGAAGAAGATGAAGAAGAAGATGAAGAAGATGAAGAAGATGAAGAAGATGAAGAAGATGAAGAAGAAGGAGGAACATCAAAATTAATTGCAGGTGAATTTTGATTGGGCAAGATGGCTCTCATGGTCAGACTAAGGGTCAATTTTAGTGAAATGAAAACCTGCTTATGTGGAAGACAGTCAAGTGTTACAGGCTCTTTTTCAGTGTTGCTCAACAAAGCACAATATGTATAAATCTAGGAAGGAGACAAAGAGATATCAGCAATTATAGAGAATAATTTAAAAGGTTTAATAAACAGTAGCAATTTTGCAGTGATTACCTTGGGGCAATCTTTCTCGTCTACTGGAAAACATGGAAGATGAATTGTTTATGTAATGCACATACTTCATCAACAGGGAGAAGACATATCTAAGAAAATAAAATCAGAAAGATAGTAAGTGGAGTAAAAAAATTACAAGTGCAATTAAACAGTAGCTTTATTACAAAGGCAGCTTTAGAAATATTTAAAAATCTATTGAGCTATATTTTATGTGAACAATTATGTAATTAATTGCATTTTATTGTTCATTTCCAAAGTATTAGTTTGTAATATAACTGACATTGCTGATAAATTCAAAATAAAACCTTCTGAACTGTCTTGATTCGTGTCAGACACATTAGATCAGTAGCTTGTCATTTGCTATTGTGTGGTACTGGTAACAGCTATGTTGCCCTCATAGACAGGAACATTTCACCCTTTTGAGTTATTATTTACCAAAATACAA
>VZTD01001799.1:0-32753 GCA_013397725.1 Rhagologus leucostigma
GGTGGGGGCTGGCGCCGCCTCTCGCCCCCGCCGCCGTGCTCCGCCCCCCGCTTCACCGCCCTCCCCAGCGCCCCGCCTCGGCATCCGCACCGCGCCTCGCCGCACCGGGGGCACCGCGGGCACCGCCACCCCGCCGGGCCCCGGCGCGGGCGTGGAGCTGCCGCACCTGCCCAGCTACGAGGAGGTGAAGCACCTGCCCAGCTACGAGGAGGCGCAGCGCTGCCCGCCCGCGGAAAGGGGCGCGGCCGCGGGGATCCAGGGGTGAGTCCCCCCCAGCCGGCCCCGCTGCGCACCGCGGGCACCGCACTGAGGGACGCGGCGGGACGGGATCATCCTCCGGACCCCCGGGAGAGACAGCGGACAGCCGCAGGTGTCCCAGCAGGCATGTGACGCCAGGAACCAGCAGCGTTCCCTGGTGGGACAATGGGGATCTCCGGGAACGCTCCGCACCGCAGGCTGACCTGCTGCGCACCCGGCTCTGCAAAGGGACCTGCGGAATTCCTGGGGACCGTGGAGGGATGGGACACGCGGCCCGGCAAGCAGGGACCTGCAGGACACCAGAGCTCCTCACAGGGACACGGCACAGTCCTGGAAGGACTTCCATGAGGAAGGTGACTTGGGGACATCACCTCCAGTAGGAGGACACGGAGTGACGGGAAGAGCCGGCTGCAGTTTGGTGCAGCATTCCCAGCTGCCCTCAGCTGGGCTCCTGCTCGCCGGGCGTTTTGGGGTTGCTCAGCTGTGGGACTGTGCTGCGTGGACATAACTGGGTGATCCTCACCTCTCCCACACCCAGGAGTGCCAGGGGGAGGTTTGGGGACAGCCAGACCAGGCTGTGCCCCCTGGCACTCCGCAGCGGGTGTCCGGAGCCTGGCCTGGGCAGCAGGGGAAGGAGGGAACCCCTCCAAATCCTAATAAAATATCAGCACCTCCTGCTACCTGGCTCTTATTCACTGAGGGGACCTGGGACCCCTCCTGCTCTAAGGGAAATAAATGTCACAGCTGCCACAGCTCCTGGGAAACCTTCCACGAACAAGGCAAACACCAAACCCCAAGGAAAGGCAGAAACCACCTCCACCCTCAGTGCCACCACACCTGAATGAGCTGGGAGTGCCTCATTTACTCCTAAATTCTTCCTACAGCATCACCACGAGCTCACCCCAACTCGCCTGACAATGGAACTGGTTTGTGCCCAAAGCTTTCATAAAATACCTTTTTTTTTCCTTTCCTAGCTTGCCTTTAGCACGTGGAACTGAGGATCTGGTCAGTGCAGAGCTGCAGCCACGAGCCCTTTCCTTTATCTCTTTTGAAGGTGTCTCTAGTGGCAAAGAAAACCTGCAGGTTTATTTAAAACAGAGATTAGAGCTTTTTCCAAACTGCAGGGCTCCAACTACCACAGTTATTTCCTTATATAAAGTAAAAAAATTCTTGCAGACCCTTCAGGAAAAACACAGAAATAACTGAATATTTTATTTTTGGTACAAGCAAGCTCTGTGCAGACAGAACTCATCCCTCTCTTTCCCTGAAGGTACCAGACCATCCTATTTTCCCAAACTTTGCAGCAGGGCAAAGGCACCTGAACTAAAATTAGCAGGTTAAATTCCAGTACTGGAAATTTTATAGCACAGGGCAACCCCTGACTGATCTGGATTAAAAATAAACTTCGGAAATAGAGATTCTTACACAGGATCAATTCATAAGAACCTTTTTTCTTCCTGGCTCTTCCTCCTCCCCTGCAGAGTAAAATACCATCTCTGTTATCATGAAAATGAAGAAATGGAGGTCTTAAAAGTTCTATGTTTAATAAAAAACCATGTACAAGCCAATATAAAAGACACATCTATAATATAAATAGTAAATTGCTTCTCTCCACCTTCCCCATCTGTAGGTGATACCAACTTTATATTTCTATAAATAGATGTTAAAATTTCAGAACTAAATTTTAGAAAGCTTCAAGCTTTTCCATTATTGCCTATTTATGATTTTGACTATTTTGAAGTGAATAAGGCAACAATCGCCAGTTTTTTTGCAGGAAATGGTTCCACATAATCTGTAAAATCAGATTTTCATGTCAGATGATTCAAACCTTCCTCCTGTTCTAGTCCCAAGGGGTAAAAATCCCACAGACAAATCCAGATCTCGAAGTTTTATTACCTTAAATACCAGAAAACAAAGTATTTTTAAAATTCTTCCCCTGAACTATTACAAATATGCAATAGGTTTTTAAACACCCACCTGACCTTTTACTTCTACCTCACTTGAGGACTTTATTTTTCACTTAAAGAGGTATTTTTCAACCTCCCTTTTCATAATCAGAGAGGATTTACTGTGGTCAAGGTTAAATGAAGTGAATGAACAAAACTCTCCACCCTGCAATGGCAAAATTTGGGTTATATTGGATTATTGATCCATCACAACAGCACCTAAACAACTGAATATTAATCATGTTAATTAATATCTGCTTCTTAAATTGGTTTGTGATGGTTTAAATGAAGCAGTCAGTAGTTAAATAAGAGGTATTTATTGTTAAAAGAGGGTTTTAAAATAATTTCTTGTTCTAGGCAATGATGTAACCAAAATACACCTGAAACATCTCTATCCTTCTGCTATTTCTTTTTACTTAATACTGAAAATAACTGAAAAGAGGCACAAATTTAATGCGGAACTTTGGAATCCCAGACAAACCAGCTCAAAATTACCTTGGCATGGACGGATGGCACTTTCCTTGGAATTACGGTCTCTAAAATCCCTGCCACAATCTCAGGAAAGCCATATACCAACATTTTCTCCTTAGAATATACTGAGATTTAGAATTCATACCCAGAGTCATAACTGTATTTAGAACCTGGTGAAAACAAGGAATAAAAGTGCTTTCCCAAAACATTTTGCTTTGTTTTCTATTAAACATCAGGAGACTCAGGACTGGATGTGTGTGATAAAAAATGGAACTAAACACCTTTCCCATCAAATGTAATTAAATGTATTTAATTCCCTATTTTAATTATAATTAATTATAATTAATTAATTACATAAATGTAATTAATTCCCTCCAAATGTAATTAAAGCACCCCAAATATTCTTTTTTTAGCAGTCAGTGGAGATCACCACATGCAGCAGCTCTCGGATACATTAAAAACCTCCACATTTATTTGGTTTTATTAAGAAACTGATGAACTATACAAGAAAAGGTCACACAGTGATTTACAAATTTGCTGTATGTGCAGATATTCAACATTTTGCTGGTAACATTTGAAAGATATATAATATACCTTGTCAATGCTGAATAACCTGGTAATATATTCAAAACATGAGGGGAATGCAGCCACTTTTGGGTGCGAAACAAAACAAATGTATCCTGATGGAATAACACAAATATTAAAAAAATATTTACAAATCAAGCGCTTTGGGCAGAAAAAATACATGAAATACTCTCTTATTTTAAATATTCTTGTCATTTTTACATGTTGGATGCTACAAATGCTGTTTGTTACTTCCAACAACCCTGAAAGCACATTCCGAAGTACTTTAAACAAGAAAATATCCTTTCAGTGCTGAATGCTTTGCTCAGTGACAAACCCGAGTTGCTGAAATCATCTATTCAAGAACTTGCTGGTACACCCTAACAGAATAATCTATCACCACAACTGTGAGGGAAATATTTGTACTTTAGAGGCTCAAGCTCCTTTTTTTTTACATTTTCAGCACTTCCAGCTTGCTAGATTTGTTTTAGGGCAATTTAACTGAGTCTGGAGAGGCCCCCGAGGCTGCAGGAAGAACCAAACTGCTTAACTTGGTGCTTAAACTGGGACTTCATCAGAGGCAACCCAGGTTAAAGAATATTAATGGCAAGGAAAATTTAAAAGTCACTAAGATAGAGACAGTTAATTCCCTTTTTTCCTCAGACATGGAGCACTCACTGGCACCAGAGTATAAACCCAGCTCAAAATGAAAGTAAGTAATTCATTCTGTGTGTCACCCAACGCTTAAAATCTATAGAAATTCTCACTCCTGTGGCCCACAAAATGTTTGCTGTGCCCTTTTTTTTTACATTTGTCAGAACAAGCCAGTACCAAATATTGGAGCAGCACTTTAAAGGTGTCCAAAATGTCTGTTACTGCTGCACAGTTACACTGGTCCTCACTGCAGGACTGGCTGCTGCTCGTTCTCTTTCTTTAGCAATTTCCATCTCTATTTTGGCTTTGATTTTATTCCAATCCACTTCCAGCTGCAAGAACAGAAAAATTAAATACACAGAGCTCAACATGAGAGAGAGACAGGTCAGCCATTCAGTCTGAAAATACAATTATTAAGTGTTGAGTACATCAACTCATGAAAGAGACGAAGGCACAGCTGAGTTCTAACTGAGCTTCCATCTTTAAAATAAACCAAGCTTGATATATTTTAATAAATCCCACCACACCTCAATGTGTCTGGCAATATAACACAAAAATACCCTGCTTCTAATTCAATACCATGACATCAGTGTCCTGTTACTGAAAATTTAGCCCTGTAGCAATAATTTATGAGCGATGTCTCCTCCAAGGAAGCTGATAGGATATTAAACCAGTTATCTGCTCGAACAGAAATCAGATTCCTGCTTGGAACTGCCCTTCTACATCAATAAATGTTTTAGTTTTACCTTGGCATTTCTCCAGCTGCAGAGAATTGGCATTTTCTGGCTGTGTTCTGTGTCAGTGAAACCTCAGTCAATAGATACAGCACAATATCACAGTACAAGAGTTGTCTCTTCCCAAAAGCGTGTGACAAGGAAAAAAAAAGTGGATCGTGGTGCATTTGATGACCATAAAAACACGTCCAAAAGTGAAATTGTGCAGCTCAGTTTATTGCTGGAGAATTAACACTTCCAAAGGTGGGATGGGAGAAGAATTTCAAGGGCTGCACAGGGAATTTTCTCTGTAATGTCATGGAATAACAGGGAAGGTTCTCTTAAGAGAGGAAGTGAAACTGCAATACCCAGGTTCTCAGGTGAAAATATAAGAATACCTCAATTCCAGAGGCATTTACTGGGTCCAGGATCCTCAGAATATGTGTAAGGTATTAAGAACCTGATATGTAAAATAAGCACATTTTTAGATCCTGCCTGGCTGCAGAAAAGAGAGGAAAAAACTCCTTATTTAAGCCTGAAGAGGTTTTAGGCTGCGAGAGGGAAACCGAGATCCTTTTTTAAGCCTGAGAAGAACAGCAGCACAAAATCCTGCTTTTCTCTTCAATGCCCTTACAATTTCCTTCTGATTTTGCTTTAATAACAAGTTGCACTAAGAATTTAATTACAGCTTAAAATTCACATTATGTAGAACCCTCCCACTCTCAGATCCAGCAAAGACCTCCAGCACCTGGATGTGGTAAAGGACTTCTTCCCTCCAGAAATCTCCTGAGTGAGACCCAAATTTCAAGATTGAGTAAGGTGAAAAATCATCCTGCTCACACCTTGTCACTGCCAAGGTAGAATTCCTCAGGAATCCCTCCAGAATGTACAGCTTTCTCAAGGATTTTAAGAAAATCAGGATTATCTACAATGTCTATCAGAAGCATCAGGGAATTAACATGATTTTTGCTCTATCATGGGTTTTATAGAACACACACTTCCTGCACAGCAGCTGGAAAAGCTGCAGGATAAGAATGCTTGGAATCTGTGCTTTATTTTGGTGTATTTTCCAGGTAAATTACTGCAGGATGGTTCATTAGGGGCAGACTTTTGTTAAGGAAATGAGAATCCTTAACAGTGCTAAGAGCTAATGAACACCATTAGAAAGCCAGCTTTACACAAAGTGTTCCGGGCAGGGTCCAACTAAAGGACGTGAATTCCCAGCTCAGGTGTTCCCTGATCCATCATCTGCAGTGGATAAAAGGATTTCACACAAAGGAAAGGTCTCTTGTGATAATTTCACCCTCAGAACGCTGAGGAATAAGGAGGGGAAAAGCAGGAAGGACACGAGGGCTGCTCAGTGGAATTGGACACGTGAGTGTCTCTCCTGAGGGAAATGTGTGGAAATATTCCAGTGGAATCCAAGATCCAGCTTGTGAACTTTGGGATGTGCCCTCAGCCTTCAGGATCTGTTAAACACTAATAAATTGATTTACTGATGATGCAGAGGGTGTCCAATAAATGTATATTGGACTGTTTATCATATTTATCAGAATGGTTTGCAGTTCACTCCACAAATATCCAGACACCTTCACAGTTTGCTATTGTTGCTGTCCATAAAATGCCACAAAAATGCTGGAGATGTTTAAGAGAGACACACTGAACCATGGGGAGGTTTAGCTCCCTGTTCATAGAAAACAACTGTGCCTTCACTGGTGTACTCGTTGCCAGATATTAAATATATATATAGTGAATCTGTGCCTTCAAATAGAACACATGCCCAGCTATCCCTGGCCAAGCAGCCCCACATCAGGCCAGCAAGTGTAAAAATTTTACATTTATGTTGACATTTGAACCACAGAAGGAAAACAGAGGTGCAAACCCAGCCCACCCTCCCACTCTGCCACAC
The DNA here is from genome assembly GCA_013397725.1 of Rhagologus leucostigma. Taxonomy (NCBI): domain Eukaryota; kingdom Metazoa; phylum Chordata; class Aves; order Passeriformes; genus Rhagologus; species Rhagologus leucostigma. Next base: position 6,516 of record VZTD01001799.1, read on the forward strand.
AGCTCAGTCTGAAGCGGCAGGAACAATCCTGAGGGATACTTACACCTTCTGCATATTGCAAAAATCTTTGGTTGGTTTCTTTTTTCCCAAAATCCTCCAAGAACTTCCGCCTGTAAGCCAGGACCGTGTCCACGTGTGTCCTGTGCTTCACTGCAAGATCCAGGGCTCTGGAATAAAGCAGGAACGGCTTGGTCAGGCTGGGGAAATGCTGTGGCACAGCCACAACCACCAAGGGGTTGCACATACACTGAGGGTGAGGGCAGAGATCCCAAATCCAAGCAGTTCCACATCACGATCAGGAGGTTAAAAGCAGCCAGTGATGAAAAATACCCAACAATTATTTCCACTGACAACCTCATCACATCATTAATTTGACCACTGGAGGCTTTTTATTTCAAGGAAATGCAGAATATTTGAGTTTAGCACAAGGGACAAAAATAATAATAATGTTTAATAACTTTTTTATAGTCAGAAATAGGTTCTGAACAGTCATAAGACACATTTATGATATATTCTATATAATATTTACAAATTTTGTATAGGTGGGAAAGATTAGACACTGGACTCATTTAATTCCTTACTCACACCTGGTTTCTTCTCAATGGCTTAAGAACACTGATATTTGATACACAGAGAGTTTTTAGATGATACATAGAATAAAAGAATATTCTTTTCCTAATATCCAGCTTAAACCTCCCCTGCCACAGCTTTATAACAAAACAACAATCACAGATGTGGGGGAAAATCAACCTTTTGCCTGAATATATGAATATAATAGCAGAGAAATTAGGAGTAAACAACTCAGAGGATTCTGTCAGAAAATGTGGGGGTTGGTTTTGTTTAAAGGAGAAATTCCTCCTTTGTTTTCTCAGCCCTAATTCATATTTTCTCCACCTACACAATGCTGGGAGCCTGAGTAGCCACAGCTCTATTTTTAGCAACAAGACATTTCAAACCAGCCCAAATTCCACAGCCAGTCTGGGGCATCACTGAGGACTTCTCTGTGCTAAGTGATGAGAAAGCAAAATGTTATTTCAAAATGCTTCCAGGAATATTTTGGGCTTTGATCACCAAATATTTGTATTTTCTATATAAGACACAAAAAATGCTGCTTTTTTTGGTTATTGCCAAGCTGTGATTTAATTCATTTTTTTTAAAGTCGTGGGTGATTAAAAGATAAAAAATTAGTCAGCAATCAAACGACTGATTGAAATAATCAGGAGAACATATTTTAATGGGAAAAAATCCTACCTCTCCCAGTTGTAAAGGTTAATGTTGACTTGGATAGCTTGGTAAACCAGGCCTGACTGAAGCAGGAGGGTTTCGGCCTCCTGGGTGTTCCCACTGAACAGCAGCATGTGAGCCATCCTGGATTCCTTGGATGGCAGATCCTTGATGGAATTGATGTACTGGACTTTGTCAATCTGCTCAGGAGGAGGACAGCAGGGAAGTTAATCAACAAACTTGGTTTTGTAACAATTTAATTGGGATTTAACTGCATTTTCTTACCTCCCCAATTGCTGCATAGGCAATTTCAGCTGTGGTCATGTCCTTGCTGGCCACTGCCATGGCAGCCAAACAAGCCCACAGGGTCTGATCCTGAAATTCAAAATAAAAACAACTTCTAAACCTTCAAATATTTATTATCATGCCACAAATGGCTTCTCAAAGCAACTACTCAAGGCCTGAAAATGATGAGTAATAATACATTTCTCTGTGTGCCATTTACGGCACCGTGGTGTAAGTCTCTTATTAGGAAATTATTAATTATTTCTCAGAACTAGGAATTAGAAAAACTTAACGGTAGTAGTAACATTACACTTTATTATTATTATTTTTATTACTTTTGTTGTTTCTGTGAGGTTTTTTCGGGTTTTTTTACAAGGCCTTGAGGAAACCCCATGAACTCAGAATCTAGGAAGATCCTAAATGACATTTTGATGGATTTTCAAGTGACAACATTACCAGAGTGACACACAAATAAACCATATTTTACTACAGTTTAAGCTACCACATTTAAAACTCTATTCAGACAGGAGAAACGTAATTTTTGACTTGTTAGTCCAGGAATTAAGGGGATTTTAATGTTTTTGTTGAGTATGTTCAATAAAAATCTGGAAATAAAGACTTTGCACTGTGAAGGTTTTTAGAAAGATCACTCTTGATTTAAATCAGAATTAACAGCTACACTGAAGATGTTCTAAACACATCCCCATATTTCCCAGCTGACTTTTCCATAACTCAGGACAAACCCTCCTGCAGGCAGCCCATAATTTGGGAGAATTAAGATTGTTCAGAGAATCAAAAGCTCAAAATCTTTGTCACCTTCTCCTCCTACTTCCCTTTTATTTAGAAAATCAGGAGATAAATGCTGAAAACTCAGTCTGAAATTATCCAGGAGATGAAGTTCCTAGGAGTTGTTCCCTGACGGGTCTTGCTGCTTTTTTTTCCCCTCAGAAATATGACCCATTTTGTTATTCCTCACTGGAAATACTTTTTACTCTCTACCTAGGCTGCCAGAATCAAAATATCCTGACTTGGATGCTTAAATCAGGTGATGTGGACACTGAAAATAAAAGATTCTGTTACAATTAATTATAATTATAAAACCCAAATTATCTGGATGTGCACTGATCAAATAATTCAGCGACACAAATACCTGAAATATACATTTAAGGTCACGACAGAAGTGCTAAACTTCTCTAGCAATAAATGGGAATGAGGGTTTGAAGGGATTTTGTTGTTTTAAAGACTACCACACTCACCTCATCTGTTGCTGTTGTCTAAATAAATACAAAAGAAAGCAATGGAAAAGGAAAAAAAATAAAAAGAAGTGAAATAAAATATGGAAGATAATGGGCAATTGTGGAAACATCACTTTTAATTGGTTATATTACGGCCCAGACCTGAAAATTTAAGTTTAGAACTAAATTCTGTGAGCACCTCTGCTCAATCCTGCTGGATTCTGGTGCGACTAAAAATAAGAATTATTATTTATAATGGAAGTTATGAAATTGTTACATTATGGGATCAAGAAAACCACATCATTTTCCATGAGCAGCCAAAAAAATGAGTGACAAAGCAGGCTGGAAATGAGATGTAACATTTGATATGGAGAGATCACTATGAAAGGAAACTTAAAACCATAAATATCCCACGGAATGGTATCAGAATATTCCCAAAAATCAGCTTTACCTTGACAAAGCGACAGAGTCTGACCCCATCTTCCCACCTGGAAGCGCTGACATAGTCATGGAGAATTGCGGGGTAAGGGGAGATGTGCAGGTGGACAAGGGACCCATCTGCTCTCCTAATTGTGATCTGATTCCCTACAAAACTCACAATCTGGGGGTTTTTGCTGAATTCGCTGTGTGGAGAAAGAAAAAGAAGTTAACATTCAGCTGTTTTTACAAGAAAGAATTTAACATGAATTATTTGTGACCTAATATTTTGCTACTTTCAATGTCCAACATAATTTAACCAAATCTTTTCTGTTCGTTTTTTACAAAAACTGAGGTAATATTTCATGAGAAAGAACTCAAATTTTGCTTTTACATCAAGATGCTGCTCTACTTTCAAACCGTGCATCATCGTTTCAACCCTAAACTTTATAATTTTCCTTATAAAACACTTTTTCCTCATTTCCTAATCAAGAAACAGGAGAATTTTAAAAAGTTGCAAGCCCAACTCTCACTTCTCCTGACCACAATTTGTTAAGGAAGGATGAAAATAGTTAAAATAAATCATATTTGGATTAAAAAGGATTTCTTACCTGGCATCTTTTTCGTAGAGAGTTTTTGGGAGAAGATCTTTATCCACATAGACCGTGTTGGGATAATACCAGACCGTGAACCTGGAATCCTGAATCCCACAGAGGATGTTGGATGTGTCATTCCAGGCCAAGCTTTGCACCATTGTCCCTTCATTTACAGGCAATAAATAACAGACATTTCCATGAGAAACTTCCAAATAAAGGGAATTCTAAAAGGGTGGTTATTCATCATTTTTGGCCGCTTTCCTAAAGTTTTAACCCCAAGTTTGTAACATTTTAACTGCTGCTTTACATGGAACTGACAGAAAAGTTATCAGGATTTAGATAAAATGTACTAAAACTATTTCTACTTCTATCATATGAAAGCCACAGGGTTTTTTTTCAAGTTAAATTTCACTATTAATTAATTAAAATGTTGTCTCTTGTATTAGATCAAAATCTGTTTCCCTGCCAGCATCTTCCCAAACATCAATTTGAATTTTTCTCACCTATTTTGACAATCTTCTGCTCTTTCCCAAACCTTTTCACTGAGGTGATGAAAAGATCTCTGTTCTTATCAATAAAAGCTATTTTTCTCTCATTTGTAAGTCCTTTCTGGTCCAAAGCAATCTCCACAATCTCTGTCTGGAAAGGGAAAAGAGAATCTCTGATTTTTATTTTGGAGATTTTGTGTTTGGACATTGAAACTGATTTTTTTCCTAAAAACAAGGCACAAAATTCTTTGATAAACTGGGCTTGGAAAACACTTTGTGGGAGATTTCTCTGTGGAATAAAGCATTCCATGGGGTTGGAATTAAGATTATTTTAAAGTCCTTTCCAACCCAACCCACTCCATGATCCTGTGATTTTATAAACTGAATTTCATGAAGATTAAAACAACTTGAAGACAACACAAAGCATTAAGAGTCAGCTGAAAAGCTCCTTTCTATTAAGATTTTAAAACCTTTAATGGGTTTTTAGTCTCATTATTGAGGAAGCCCATTAGTGACTCTTAATTTCTAAGTAAAATAAAGACATTAAATCCTTCACTTTACCTTGTGGGTCAGAGGTTTTCCATCACCCAGTGGCTTCCCAGATAAAGCTTCAAATATAAAGATAACTGAAGAAAAATAAAGATTTGGTTTATTAATTAAAACAGCAGTTTTTCATAGATTTTTCCAGTGATTCCATTCTTTTTTGGAAGTAATTTAGTGCACGTGGATAAAATATTCTGTGTGAGTTTTACCTGTGATTTTCACACTCTGGTGAAAAAAGAATCTTATAAAAAACCTAAATTTTCACTTCCTATCCCTATTTTTCATTTTCTATCTCAAATGGGGCTTTACAGAAATGACACCAAGTTCTGGTAAAAGTTTGTACCCTGCAGAATTTTGAATAAATCCACATTTCCAATATCAGATTGACTCAATCTTAACCCACAATTCAATGAATGTGAATGCTTAGAAAGAGAGAAAATTGACTGAAAAATCCCACCAGGGAGTAAAAACTTACTCAAGTATTTTCTGTAAATATTCCATGGATCAGCTGGGAGTTCAGAGCCAAACCATTCTCTTGAAGTTTTTAAATTAATTTTAAGCAAGATCCATAACTTGAATCCATTTTTATAATAGATCTATGTATTTTTGTAACAAATAAACCAGAATTTACCCTTCTCATCAGCTTTGTCCTTCACTGCCAGCGTGTCATTGCTCAGGGACACTGTCTGGGCATTTAAAATGTCTGTTCTCATGCCTGGATATTTTGGAGAGGAAATTAATCTGCCCTCATAGGAATATAAATAAAGTCCTCCACCATCCACAAGAAGAAAATGCCTACAAAAAAAAGAAAAAAACACCCAAACAACAAATAAGTAAGTCACGAAGTAATGTAAAGAATTGTATCTTCAACAATGGGAAGGTCATTGTTTAATATCCTGCAACTGTTTTTCCAGTTTCCATCATTCCTAAGCTTTAAATTTCCAAGATTTTCTGCAAGTTCTGTATGGAAAAGCTCGGTTTTAATGTGAACATTATCTTTTTCCAGGAGAAATGTTTATTAGGTGAAATATTCATGATTTGATCTGGATATTTTTTGTTTATTTAAAGATTTCAATTTGAGCTTATTATGTTCATTACATATATGTACATAATAAATAAATAAATTTATTATATATAAAATACATTTATTTATTATTTGTTACATATATAATAACTAAATTTATTCACTTATTCATTTAATGGTTATATTATGTTCATAATGAGCATTTTAAGAAGTCAGGTACCTTTCTGCTTGGAGAATCAAACTCACAGTTCCTTCCTTCAGGTCAAAAATCAATGGAGTGTTCCAGTTCTTTGTCCTGCAAATATAAAAAATCAGCATTAAAACCATTAATTTTCACATATTTCAAACACAAAGTTGGATTCAGTAAAGCAAAACACACATTTTTGATCACCTAATATTCCTAAAAGGGAGGTTTGCCAACTTGTAACAGCATTTAGGAAGCCAAAGAACACTGAGAAGCAAAAAATATGATGGAATAACACTTCTGCCTTCATTGTTTCATCCCTTCCCACCAGCAGCAGCTGCTCCAGGAGTCTTAAAAATCAGCAAAATTATATTTATATGGATTCTTTTATTTTTAACATATTTCTGACTCCTTCACAGTGATCTGGAGGTCAGAGAGTCTTTGTGCCCTATTAGAGCTGCATTAGTGTTCACCGAGCAGATAGCCCACAGATAATTTCAATTAATTAAAAATAAATTAATTATTGTGCTTCCAATCAAGTTCCTGCCACTCTTTTCCAAAACACCTGAGGAATTTGCTTTACTCACGAGAACACGTAACACTGAAGGGAAGTGGACACCACCAAATATCCGTAGTTCAGGGAGGCCTTAATGACCCTGTCCCGGAATTCCAACAAATCCACGGCATCATTGATGACATTGTGCACCTGAGCAAAGGAACATGGTCATGGCATTAACCCACACAGCTGAAATGGAAACTGATTTGTGAAATGTTCTTGTTCAGAAACTCATCTGAGACGGAGGAGGTCTGAAAATTCCCGTTTTAAGATTGTTCAGTAGTTGATTTTTTGGGTATTTGAAATAACACTTCAGCGATCGCATCCAAACGATCCAGCAATACCGGGGATTGGGATGAAGATGTTGCAGAGCTCTAGAATTTTAATGATTCCACACTTCACTTAGAAGCACAGGAAATTCAGGAGATGGGCTGGGTGAGCAGGTTGTGGTTTTGTTACTTCGCTTCAAATTTGCTCAAGAAAATCAGAATTTGCCTCCAATCAACACAGATCTTTCAGCTCAGAGATTTTAGGGAGCTAAAAATCAAAGGGGGTACCTTAAACAAAAAAGTATCCTGGTTTTTCTGGGGTTTTTGGGTTTTTTTTGGAAGATGTCACCATTCTGAGGGTGGTAACTTCCTTCTGATGTTCTCCATTATGCACCAATTGCAAAACAAGGACTGAACTCAATTATTCCAAGTGCCTAGAAACCATTTCCAAGGACATGTTAATTGCTATGTCCACCACCACAGCATCACTAATTAACTTTGTCATTGTAATACTCAGGAAAAAAATCCATCCACAACTTTTTTATAGGACTTTCCTACATAAATATATAGGAATAAAATCACTATAAAAATATCAGAATTAAAAATGAGTCCTGACTCAGGGTTAGCTACACTTCCTCAGCCTTTGCACATTCAAAAAGAGAATTCAAATCCCATGGTGATCATTCCCAAGTCCATCTGGTACGAGTCGATGTCTGGGAATGAGAGAAAAAACTGGGAATTTTTACCTGATTTGTGCTGTGTGTTCCCAGACACTGACTCACAACATCCCACCCACTGCCCCAAACTCAAATCCAGCACTGCTGCTGCTCCAACTCTCCCCGGTTAAAAATCCAACATGAAAAGAAAAAAACATTTCAGTGTCTAATTAGGAATTTGATGCTGAAAAGAGCAAATGTGTAATTTGGAAAATGTGGAAGGATGGAAATCTTTATTATCCCAGAGAGTGAAGGTCATGAGTCAGTGTCTGAGAACACCAATTAACTTCAAAATTCCCATTTTGCATCAAATTAAGCTTTGTGATCAGACTGCCCAGCTCTGAAGTGATTTTACCTTCATGGTTCTCCTCTTAATTAAGGTAATTTCAAAGTTTTTCCACTCCCAGTGTTGCTCCACCACGTGGGCAAAGATGACGTGGCCATTCCCACACGCTCCGGCCAGCTGGGTGCCATCGATGGACCAGGAAATGGTGAAAATGCTGCCAGTGTTGGGCTTCTCCAGGGCATAAGACCACTGCAAAAGGAGAGAAAATAATAATTGAAGTTATTCTGTACTTTTTAGAAGTCGTTTATTGTCATAAGCACATTTACAGGGTTGGGATTTTTCAAGAAGCAGCAATGAATGAAGTTTTTATCGCGTTGGGATTGGATGTTTAAGTCAGACTGAGGAAAAAAAAAGGAAAAGCATCAGGTAAAGCAGAAATGAAAATGTCACAATGCCTGGAGTACATCAGGTACCAGTTTTCTACTCACAATTTATTGCAAGTGTACTCTCATTCATAAATCCAGGCAATCACTACATAAAATTAAGAAGGTGCTTAAGAAATAATTGTATTTTCTCCACTCTGTTACTGTCCAAGTGAAGGATTGATTAAAAATTTCCTCCAGCAGAGACCTTAATTCTTAATTCCCTCAGCCTTATCCATGAGACCCCTCTGAAGTTTAGATCCTTATTAATAAATCCTTGTCAAAAATCAGAATTTTCAGACCAAGACAGTTGTTTTTTATTTCCTGCATCTCAGAAATAGAGATCACACAAATCAGCCTGAATCTCCAAACAGATGTTTCCCCGAAAATGGATGACAAATAAAAATTAAATAATCTTTTTAGGGAATTTTAGGAAGATATTAAAGTAGATTTTAAAACAAGAAGCAAATCTCAATTATTTCCTCTTTATGTAATAGAATATTTTTTAAAAAATGTAGTAATTGAAGAACTACCTGAATATTCAAATATATTTGAAGTCCTAAGAGCAAATCAGTAACAAAAATCATGTGATTAAAGTTAAATGTAAACATTGGATTGACTTTTGGATATGTGAAATCATCCTCAAAGGGGGACAGTTGGAAGAAAATCTTCACCTGATGTTTCTAAGATATTTCATAACCTGATTTCTTTTGCAGAGCATAAAACCCCTAAAAATTAATTCCTTCACATAAAGTCTTCACATGATTTAGGTGGAAGGAAATCCCCAAGATCAGTCTTTGTACGATTTAAATGGAAGGAAATTCCCCAAATCGATATTTGTATGATTTAGATGGAAGTAAATCACAAAAATCCAAGTCTTCATATGATTTGGTTGGAAGGAAATTCCCAAAAGCAATCTTTGTACGATTTAGACGGAAGGAAATCACAAAAATTCGAGTAAAATAAAGGCGTTGGACTTAAAATGTTCAGTGGGAAGGGAACTCAACGGGGTGGAATCCAGCCCCAGCTGTGCTCCTGGTTTGGGAATTCCAAGTGGAATTAAAGCTGGTTTTTACACATCAGGGTGAGTGAAAGGTGACGTTGGCCCTGCCTGAATTTTCAAGCCTCAATTTTCAAGTTTCAAGCCTCGATTTTCAGGCTTCACCTTCCACATTCCCTGTCTGTGCGAGCTGCACTTGGGAAGGAAATTCCAGTTTTTGGAGACCAGTCCATAACTGCTCCTCTGCCTGGCCAGGATGAATTCAGCCCCAAACACTCTCCAGTAATTAACCCCCAGTAATTAAAGCCTGGCTCCTCCCACGGCCAGGAACAGCCCCGGAATGCAGTGCCCAGCACTGCAGAAGGCTCTCCGTGACCTCCAGCCCAGATGTTTTTCCCAGCTGGGATCTATCTGGGAACACTTTGAAGAAGCTGTTTCAAGCTGAGCCCTCAATCCTCCCAGCCAGACCCGGCTGTTTCCGGGGTCATTTCCTTTGGATCAAGGATCCACCCAGAAGGAATAAAAGGGCATCAAACCATCAATTAAAAACCACTTGAAGGGCTCCAGGAATGTTTTTTTGGAGTTACTTTTCCATGGAAAGCAGAGACATTGCAGCTCTGACACGATCCATTCCCAAAACTCCTTTTTTTTAGAAACTTTTTTCTTCAGGTTATTGAAAATCATTCAAATATTTCCAGATTATAACCTACATTAAAAAAAACCCCACAGAAAAAGCCATTTCAAAGCTTTATTTTCCAGCTGTTTTGAAGGCTCTGTTAATTCAGACCACTCCAGTGATTCATGCTCCCTGCAGACATCTGCTGCATTTATCATGGACATAAAATGTTATCAGAAAAATAGTTTTAGCTCTTCATTTTTAAATAGACACAATTTAAAAACTGCAATAGCTGCTGTGTAGTTCCTAAAAACACTGATTTTTTTTTTTAGGAAAGGTCTGACAGTGACTCCAGGAATGAATGTTGGTCCAACATTACTGCAGTATTAGACTTTGGGTTATACTTTTCCTGTGCCATGATTAATTTTTCACCGAATTCTCTCAAGGACAAACCCAGGAGTTCTAAAAGTTTCATTTAATTAAATAAATACATAAAAGCAGCAACTTGAGCTTCTCTTTTCTGATTGCACAATGGAGTGGAACGGAAGAATTGCAGTCCCTAAATGCTGCCTGACTTCCTACTCAATTCCCATTTCTGGCTCCCGGGATGTGGCTGAAAGGATTTCAAGGAGCACATTCCCAGAACTCTGTCCCAGGAACGAGGACAGTGTTCCACATCTGGAATAGTGATGCTCCAAGACTCAGTCTGAGGGATTTAATTAGCAATTTCTAGACTGCAAGCAACAAATCAATACGCTTAACACCCATTTTTAAAACAATATAGTGAAGAGAGAGCATTTTATTTTATTTTATATTATTCTATTCTATTCTATATTAAAAGAGCAACGCTGATGTCAGCTGTGCAAAGGACACTTGGATGTTCCTGGTTGGATTTTGCTTCCCAGGATGAGGAATTCTGAACAGGGAATGCTGACACAAGCTGTCAAATTGGATCTTACAAGGTTATAAAAATCATTTTCCAAAAGAAATCCATGCTTGGGATCACCTGAAGATGAACACACCTAGGGAATTAGCTCGTGGGAAACATATATGGAATATATCTCCATATAAAACTCCTCTGATACTTAAGTGAATATAAAATAAACTGATATTTCACAATATCAGATTTATCATTATATTTTTAATTATATTTATTTATTATTATTTTATATATTATTATCCCCACAGGAAATCACACAAGATTCCCTAAATCAGAGCCAAAATAGAAAACTGGAGGTAAGAAAATCAGCTCAGTATTACAAAACAAACCCCAGAAAAGGAGATCTCTAAAGTTCTCCTGAAATCCAACAACATTCCCACAATTATTAACCCAAGAACTAAAACAGGATGCCAAACTGTTCCCTATAAATTCTTCCCCTCAGAAAATGAAATATTGATGTAAATAATTACTTCCATAGGTGATCCAAGTGCTTTAATTTTCCTCCAGAAGCTGCATTAGCCAATTCCAATAAATTAAGATATACCAGCTTGGAAAGAGTTGCTCAACAACATAATTCCATGGGAAACCTATCCATAATACTTTTGCTTTTATCGAGCTACAAAGAATTCAGGACCATGAACAATAAAAGCAGATCAAACAGGGGCAGTGCAAAAAAACACCTGATTTTTTTACACTGCCAAATGCACAAGACTAAAACTAAATGGGATGGGATTTTTTAGTGCTCTAGTTTAGGACAATTCAGCACTATCAGAATGATACAAAAAATACGTCTTGTACAAATGTACCATACACATTCACCTCCAGAATTTTGCTCTTTTCTATCTGTATAATATCGATATAATGGTTATTTTATGGACAAATTATATGAATTTTATAGTAATCACACAATTTATTGCCCTGAATAAAAATCATGTAACGCTCAACATTTAAATTATTTTCAAAGCTTGTCTGGACCTGCTGCATTGTAGTTTTAGTATTTCTGGATGTTTTCTATCCTCAGTATTTTTTAGCCACAGCACCACACTCCCACTGGTTTTAAATGGGGTGGGGATGAGGAATAGTTACTCTCGCAGAATGTTTTCCTTTATTTTCCAAAGGTATCAAGCAATATTCCATATTTTTAATAGAATTTCTAGCAAAATTTGATAGAATATAAAAATATAAGAGGATCAGTCAAATATGCAAACTGCCAGAGTACTAAAATTGCCAAAATTTATTCTGTAATACAAGAAAAAATTTGAAGAATGTACAAAATAATTATAAAATTTACAGATTACTGGAAATAATTGCTTTCATTACACAGAATTTGCTCAGCAGAGTGATGAAGACAGGAGTAAAGCAAAGTGCAAGATTTAACAGTCAAATAAACACCAATTTATGGATAAACATCACCAGAAAAAAAAAAGTTCAAGAAGAAGAGCACAAAGAATTTGGAAAATAAACAAAAAAATCAAATTAAACTGATCAATTCTATTCAGGGTAAATAAATCTTTAACAGAAGATTCATAAATACATTCAACATTATTTAAATATAAATTGGATGCCCCTATTTACTAATTAAAATGATTAATTTGACCAGTGTTTCTCTTTTAATGTTTTTTATCACCGATCCCTCTACACTTCCAAGGCCCTGCGAACATAACCTGCCTGTAGGACAGCTATAATAATTTATTTTATATATAAATATATGATTTCTCTTCAAATGCTATAGAAGCAAACGTGCTTTTTAAACAGGAAATACAACTTAAAATGTTATTATTAAATTTTTAAGTTTGTTTTTTACCATGAAGCTGCTTGAACATTGTAGGGAGGTAGAAAGAAAATGAGAAAAGATCACTGAGTGCAAGAATTTAATTTAATTATGCCCCAAAGTGAACACATATGCTAGAGAAGAGTTAATGATATATATTTACTGTCCTGATGGCTCCCTGGGGAGCAATTTGCCAATGCAGCTCCATTACATCAGACACAATAAAAGTGTCTGTGCTGACCAGGAAAAGCCAGGTCTGGTTCTCTTCAAACTCCATCCCATCCTCCTTTTCCCTTCAATTCCAGCACAGCCACCCCTTTAGTCAATATTTACATTCAATGGCATTATTTACATTCAAAATCCTGAATTTGAAGAGAATAAATTATCAGTGGGAACTGCTAAACACACAAAGCATCTGGCACGAGCTACTGTTCATCTTTGTTTAAGAGGTGAGGAATAAACCAGGTAAAATAATCTTAATTTTATATAAGAAATAAACCTGTCTGCATTAAAATTCCCAATCACCTGTTCAGTACTAAATGCTGATTAAAACATTATTGGTTTTCAGCTAGCAGGAGTCTGACCCAGACTTACAGTAAATTAAATTACAGAACAGAGCTGGAGATAACGAAATAAAACATTTTAAAATCAGCAAATTGACACTTTGCAAAAGAAAACTGCATTTGAGTACTTTTCCTTCAAGATAATTGTGATTAAATTTTACTTAGAAACTTGTAATTAAATTCTGTTTATACTCTGTCAGTGAGTATCAGTGAAATCAGAATCACAACAAAAAGTGAAATACGAAAACTCAGATTTTATCCTTATGCCTCTTCTCAAATAATCTTTAAAGGTTCTTCTTCACGAACTTAAAATATCTGAAACACACACTCCAAATTCATGTTGAGATGAACCACGACTGACTGAACACATCCAAAACACCACAGCAATTTTTTCCCCAAAAAGGCAACAAACCCAATGAGAAAAGAGGTAGAAAATGGGACAATATAAGTCTCAAAAAATCGAAGTTTGCTGCAAAAAATCTGAGTAAAAATGTGCAGAATCACAGGAAAACCCACAGAGACAATGAGGTCAATCTGTGCTAACTCAGAGCACCAATGAAGGGAGGTGAAACTGCATTCAATTCATTTTAATTGGAGACCAATTGCAAAAAACTCTATAAAAAATTATTCAGGAGTAAGCCTTCAAGGGAAAAAAAAATAGATTAAATAATAGTGCAGGACACGGTTTTTCTACTTCCTTTTTTATCAGGTTATTGTTATACACTCCTTTTTATGGTTAAAAATTGCAGTTTATGATTAGTTACGATCACAAGACATGCTTGTGAGCTCTGTGCTTTTAGGTAAAAATCCCATGTCCTAAAAGGCAAAACATTATTAAAAATAAAATATTCTCGCCAGCAAAAAGTTGCTGGCAACCACAAGTAGTTTTTGTTAATAAAATACTCACCTGTACCCTGATATCCTGAGGAATATTTGCTGTGTTATCAATAAATTTGGACAACCCCTCCCCTATTTCCAGAGTTTTACTCACCCCAGTTTTATCACAGAGACGTAAAGTGTTGAAAGATCCCACAGCAAACAATTCTCCGTCCAGAGCCCAGGCAATGGAAGTGATGGGATACTCGTGGGGCTGCGAACTGTACAGGGCACGGCCAAAACTGTCCCAGACCTGCAGCAAAATTCCGACATCCATCCATGGCAGCACGGTTTGGGTGCATTTGTATTATTCCAGAAGAAATATTTTCCCTCATGTTTTCAGTGTAAGTTGAAAAATCATCTGTATTATAGCTCACTTTTGTTTTATATATATATATTTTATATATTTATTATTCCAGAAGTGTAATTTTCCCTCATGTTTTAGTGTAACTAGAAAAATCACCTATATTACAGTTCACTTTTGGTTTATATATACACTTCTCACATTTTTATTATTCCAGAACTATCATTTTCCCTCATGATTAAGTGTAACTGGAAAAATCACCTATACTATAGTTCACTTTCATTTTATATATACACTTTTCACATTTTTATTATTCCAGAACTATAATTTTCCCTCATGACCATAGAAATTGTAGAAATAATTGTCCAAGTTAACTTAGTGTAACTATATATATATACATACATATATATACATACACATAAATATTATTATTTAATCAGTATTGCTTTGTTTAATGCAAAAGACTTGGCTTTTTGCCATGGCAAATATCATATAATTCTGTACAAAATATTCTGTATAAAGTATTTTGTACCCCTGAATTTTATTTCCTGTAAATTACCCCAAGTCTGTAAAAGAACCACAAGGTTTATTCTGCTTGTACTCAAGAGGCTCCTCTGCAAATTTCCAAAAAAAAAAGAGATTTTTTTAATGGAAATCAAGAAAATACCACAAATCCAATCCACGAAACAATTTAATAATTTATTGGTTTTTTTAATTTCTTAATTGTGCATCTTCTATCACAGCCACTACACACTTAAATGGCAGAACCAGCACATGATACATTTAAAAATCAGTTTTTATTTAAGGGAAGAAATATAAAATGTGCTTTGTATTTTGGATGCAGATTATATTAATATATCTTCTGCATCCATATATATATTAATATATTTTAAGATTTACTGAGGGATTCACTAATGTTCCTGTAATAGAGAACAGCAGCTTTATCTCCCCTAATTTGTCTCAGCTTATATTAATTCAAATGATCACTTCTATATTTCTACTTGTTTTTCTTTTTGTTTCACTCTCATTTTACTGATTTTTATCCTGCTGTATTTAAAGAAAAATTTTAATTTTATGTTACTTACACAGAGTGAGGTGTATTTATAAATAATACAACTTCTTCTTAAAAAGTGAAAGACTTCTCATTTCATTTTGGGCCTCCAGATTAAAATTCTAAAATATATGGATATCTATCTAACTTTTTTGGTTAGGTAGTTAAAATTTAACCAGAACTCACCTTATATCTACAATCTTCCCCCGCAGAAAGAATCAGATCATTCACTGAATTCCAGTCAGTTTTTAAAATCAGGCCATCGTGGGCTTTCCACTGAAATGGAAAAAAATCAATTAAACAGATGCAACAATCCTGACAACTTCTATTTTTAATATTTATCATTCATTGGACTTGATGATCTTGGAGGTTTTTCCCAACCTTAATGATTTTATGATTCAGCGGAAAAAATAAATTAAATAAAGCCTGAACAAGGCAGAATCAAAGGACAAAAATCTGCACTAAAATCCTGTTTTAAACAACTGCTTCTTCACAAGTGAAAAGGGAAAAGCTTCTGTATATTTATTTATGCAAATAAATGCCAGTAATTAATCAGATTATTAATGGTACCTGTAAAACTTTAGCATTTGGCTGGAGGGGTTTAATGATCAGCTGCTTCCCTGAGGTGTAGAGAACTTTGTCAGAGTCGGGTGCCCAGGATACTGAGTACACTGGTGTTCCTGCATGGAAAACACAGAAAACATGGAAAACATTCCTGGGGCTTGGCTGGTCAAATCCTGCAGGAATTCCTACAGCAAGGCAGGCCATTACCTGTCCTTTTAATACTTTTTAATTTATTTAATGTATTTTAATATATATTAAAATAATAAACTGTATAACATTGATAATAAAATATAATACTGTGTGGTAAATAAAAATATTTTATATTACATATATTTATATAAGGATACACAAAATATGTAACTTGGCATAAAATATATTGCATTTATATTACATAAGTATTTATGTAGATAATACTGTATTATAGAAATGTACACTACATGTTTCTCAAGCCTCTTTACCTACTGCCATTTACCACATTACCAATTTCTAAAACTTTTAAGTGAGAAGTTTTAAACAAGTCCAGAAAACCATCAGAAAATAGCTGCATTTTGTATTTATATTCAGCTTTTGTCCACTGATGCAATTTTATTCCCAACTGTCACTCCAGACATACAGAAAATCAAAATAATACTCACCAAGAGACATCAGAAAAGAATTCTTTTCACCCCGAATTGTGAGACTGAACACAAACGTGGGTAGAAAAAGTTTTGTACTGCACCTAAATTATTCTTTTTGACATTTTTAGGTTCCATAATTAACACAGATTTTTGTTTTGCTGCACATGTAAAACCCCAAACATCCTATACACAAATAATTTACAAAATAAATGATAACAGATAAAACTGGCCCACAGACTTCACAGATTTTTCCAAGCTAACTGAAACTTTCTTAGACTGAAACCCCCAGAAATTTTTATCTGGAATAAAGCTGACTGTTCCATTTTAAAATCATGTTCCAGTTTTCAAATTAGATTTTTTGAAAGCAGAATAAAGCAAAAAATTACATGGAAAAACATCCAAGGAAAAAAGAATTTTAGAAAGCCAGACTTGCCAACTATGCAAATATTTTCCATATTATTTGACAGGATTGTCTCCTCTGAAGAAAAATCAAAGGATTTTGCTACTCGATTCCTTGAAATAAAACTAAGAAAGTTAAGTAAAAAGAATCTCCAAGTATTAAACTGAGCAACTGAATTAAAACTGTTCAAATAAACAATTTTTTAATGTAACTTTATGGTTATAAAAAACCCCAAAAGGATTAAAAATGCTTTACAAGGTAAAATCTTCAATGACAAATTTGGCATTTTTTCTTTCAAAAAATGACTCAGAAGTATTTTTGAATGGGAATATTTTGATGAGATTTAGATAATTAAGTGATTGCATTGCTACAACTGTCCTAAAATCATCCAGCATCTCCCCACTTCTCTCTGTGCAAAAAGCTGATTTTATTATGGTTAAACTCGATTTGAGCTCCCAAATATTCACCCTCTAAATTTGAGACCTGGTGTCGCTGCTCCTGAAGATTTCTGTATTTCATGTATTTTCTCTTAGGGAATTTTATTACTTAAAAATACAGAATTCTGGAAGATTGTTTTAACTTGTCAACCATCAGAGCAGACAAGTCACAGAAACACAACATATATTAAATAAATGTGGCACTGGCTGTTTTCCTCCTGGCAATTCCTGTTGAAAATGCCATAAATTCTGTCACCAGCTGGAGCAGAAATTCTAAATAAACTCAATTTTTTTTTTTTGTCCTGTCCTAATGCTGATTTAACAATCAGAAGACTTTTCTATTTAAACCAAATGTTTCCCTTTTTTATGATGGCTGAGTACTTAACCACAATTTCCAGGGCTTAACAGCAGGAGCTGAGTTAACTCATTTCCTCCTGCACTTAACAAGGCCTGGGCTGGGAGAACACTGCCAACACCCTGGAAAACTCCGAGGAGCAGACACACTGCAGGGATAAACAGCTGCAGCAAGGAATACTCTGGGAGAAAAGCAGAAAAGCGGGATTTGAGGGAGGAAGATCCGGCTTCTTATCCCACAACAGAGACTTTGGGAATTCCAAGAGTTTGTGTGGGATTTTGGACTGTGACAGGAGGAGAAACATTAATTCAGACAATTTTAGATCCTACTGTTCATAATTGTGAGGGTGTCTCCAAAAGAATATAGATATCAGGAATAAATGCCTGGCTGGGAGGGTGGGGAGGGCTGGGATGGAATTCCCAGAGGAGCTGTGGCTGCCCCTGGATCCCTGGCAGTGTCCAAGGCCAGGTTGGAGCAAACTGGGATAGTGGGAGGTGTCCCTGCCACGGAAGGGGTGGAATGGGATGACCTTTAAGGTCCTTCCAACCCAAACCATTCCATGACTCCATGATAATCTTGCGGGTTCCCAAAACAGACAGATCCATGGAAAAAAGTTCCCCCATCAAAATGGGTCAGGGGACTGTGGAAGCCCAAATACAACATTTCAGGGTAAGGACAAGCAGGAACAAAAGGAAGAATTTTGAGGGAATCCAAGGAGGACTAAAGGCCAAAGACAGAACAGGCACCTGGATCATCATTCCAACATAAGAGCCTGAACATTTACTTCTAACACAAAGAGTGGCATGAAGCAAAGGAATGTTGGCAATGGGAATCCTCTCAGTTCTCATGATGATAAAGGAAGGGAAAAATTGGTGGCACACAATGCACCTCCCTTAAACATCAGCATTCCTGCAGAGTCCTGTCCTGATCCCAGGTATGGCAGTGCTTACAAAGGCGGCTGTGGGATTCTGACTCTGAATTTAAAGGGTTTCAGATGATTTTTTGTTGAAAACACCAATACAAGGTGACAGTTATTCCATGGGGACTCAGCTGTGCTTTTGTACTGCACCAGCAACTTGCAGAGATTAGTGAAAATTCATATTTCACACTACAGCATATAATTTCCTTCATAAGCTTTTTCAAACCTCAAATAAGCACAATTATGAATAAAAAATTTGACAACATAAACTGAGAAATAGTAAAGTGTGCTTCAGTTTAACTTTTTTTTTAATTCTAGTTCAGTTGGTTTATCTTTTTACCTGAAAAACACTGCAAGTGCACGTGAACTTCCTTAAAAAAACTGAAATGCATTTTACATTCACTGCTGTGGTTAAAATGCCTTCCCCAGGTTGAAAGAATTCAGATAACTTGTTTCAGAAAGAGATAAGGGTCTGACATTTAACCCAACCCCAGGTGCATGTGGTTTCTTCAAAAATGTCAGAAGGTCACATGGGCTCAATCTATGAAGTTTGAAAAACAAAATTTAGCTGAGGATCTTCACTGAAACGGCACCAAATCCCAGGGTGGGACTGAGACTGCTGCCTAAAAATATTGCAATACTTTTAATTCATAAAATGAAGTATTTTTTAAAAATCTTACTAAAATGCAACTCTGATTTACATTTAATTTTAATTAAGGCCTGAAGCCCCTTGAACAAACAATCAGTGCCAGGTTTAGGGTTTATTCTTTAAATAGATTTCAGAATAACCTAAATTAACAAGTTCTGATGGAATTTTGAGCAAATGAACTCACCTTGCTGAGCCAAAGTGGATCTCAGCATTCCACTCTTAGACCAGATTTTCACTTGGCCATCTTCCCCAACTGAAAATGAGCACAGAAAGCAGCACATTCAATGCAATAATCAGTCTAACAAATGTATTTGTATTCACTCAGGAAACACTCGAGCTAAAATAAATCCAGGTCTTCTTCCAGGTAAATTCCTTTTGTGTAGTCTTCCAAACATGCACTACGAAATACACAAAGGAAAAATATTTAAGATGGTTCTTTTGTTATTATCAACAAGTTTTCCTTTCCCGAAAATCCCTCAAGTCTTATCTGAAGCTGTTCCCAGGAAGGAAAGTCAATCACAATTTAAGTATCCCAAAACCTGCATTATTGATTCCTTCAATGGCCCAGAGGCTGCTTAAAAGAGTCTGAGGAGCCCCAGGGGAGCAGAAGCAGATTTTATGGATTAAACTGGAGGTTTCACAGTTGATAAATGGTGAAAGTGAAGATTACTCTGTTTGGACGGCTTCAATTTTCTAACATAACTGTGTGTTACCCAATAACTCAGTTTATTTACTGAAGATTAAATTGTTAAAACACTGCACAGCACACTTAGGGCTCTATTAACAGCACAGATTTCCTGGTGTGGTGTTATTTTTAAAATGCTCTGGCCCTCCAATTTAGGCCTCCCAGCCTCAATTAATGAGGAAAAAGGTGCACATAGAAACTTAAGGGATTCTTCCATTCATAGGTCATTTATTGACCACGTATCTGCTTTTTATATCTGGCCAAGGTAGCTTTAAATGTTTAAAAAATGTAAAAAAACCCCTCGAAATTAAAAATCTTATGTGTGCATATTAGATGCTGTTGAAATACAGCCATAAATGTATTTTAAATGATGCGGTAGCAATGATTTATTTACTCTTCCTCCAAGTACAGCTGTGGTATAAGAGGAGTTGATCTTTTCAGAATAAACTGGAAGTGGTGATGAATTCCCACACTCCCAAAAAAGTGTCAGTGTCATGCAGTCTCATAAAAAAAAGGGATTCAAAAGACAATTTTGACTTTGTCTTTGGAGAAGTTCCTGAGGCAAAGCTGTCTTTAAAAAGAACAATATTTCTGTCCCTCTGGGATTTCAGAGGAACAGGCCAGACAGAGTTCCTTGAAGCAGCATTTCAGAGTCTGGAAATGAGCAGATCCAAAATTATCTTCAGTTCTTGTGGCCTGAGCTGGAATTTGTCCAGAGGAATCAGCTGTCCTCCATCAGCAGGAGGCTGCAGAGGAGGCTGACACCACCAGAAATCCCAGCAAGGAGTCCAGCACAGAGAATTTCATCAGTTCCCCTTCACACCAAGACAGAATTTGGGACAAAAAAATGCCAAAAGCAACTAATTAGCAAAAGATTTAGGACAAAAAATGGTGTAGAGATGAAGAAATTGTGGGCTCACTCTCCTAGCACCAATATAGACAGGCTGCAGGTGATAATTACTGATAATTAAGGAATAAAAGGACAGGAATATTCAAGATCAATGAGGCCTCAGTAAACTTTGGCTAAAAAACCCCGAATGTGCAGGGATGCAAATGTACCAACTTAGCAACTTTTTCTTGTAACAGATAGAAAAAAAAGAAATCAAATATTCTCCTTTCTGAAGCTCAGAACAGCCACAAAACCATCTAAGCATTCTGATATTAAAGCTTTCAAGTAAATAGGATAACATCTCATAAACAGGATCACTAAAAAAGAGAAATGTTTTTACCAGATCTTCTATTAATTAAAATAAACAACATTAAGGTAAAATAGCATTAATTAAATAGTGCAAAATGAACTCCTATTAAACAAGCTGATAACAACTTCAGTGATAATTAAGACCAAAAAAAATCAGCTTATTATTTTAGTTTTCAAAGCACTTCATTAATATAGGAATGCTCACCTGTAACCAGGGCTGTTCCCTCATAATTCCACCTTCCTGCAAGGACAGCTCCACAATGTGCTTCCACACTTTTCTCCACTCTTCCTAGCTTGGAAATCAAGTGGAATTTCCCTAAACAAAAGATATAGGGTGTAATTCATATAATTACAGATAATTAATTACATATGAAATCATTAATTGCATTACATTATTAATTGCATTCTATATTATTACAGCAATGCTGGTTCCTTCTGTTGAAAACACACACACAAACCAAGAAACCAACAATACAAAGAAAACATCCAGCTGTTTTTCACAGCTAAAATCAGAACTATTCCTGCTTCCATGATGGAGCTGGGATGGAATTCCACAGCAGCCAACCCCAAAGTTTGTAATGATTTCAACAGAAGGATCAGGAAGTCTTTCTTCCCAAATAAGGGATGCTGCTTAAATCCAGGAAGATCAAATTTAAACTGGAGCAAAGAGCAGACAATGGAGAGCTTGGAAAAATGAACAGTCCAGTAATTCAAACTAATTACTTCAAAATCAAATTATTTTAGTATTATTTGATCTAAGCTGCCAGACTGAACCACTACAAGCAAGTTCCTGAGTGACCAGAACTTTTGGCACAATCATCCCACTAAATCTCTGCCAATGCAAGATTTCCAAGGAAAAGATTTTTAACACTGATGAAAAACTACGTTTTGGATAAATCAGTTTATTTGAACAGACTGTTTAAAATACCACAGAATCCCAGTCTGGTTTGTGTTGGGAGGGACCTTAATTCCCATCTCATTCCAGCCCTGCCATGGGCAGGGACACCTTCCACAGACCAGGTTGCTCCGAGCCAACACTTCCAACAATCCAACACTTCCAGGGTGTTCATTCAATGCATTCCATTATTTTATAACTATAAAATAGAATTTATCTAACTAATACATCACTTATTGTATAGAACATCTCTCAGGTCTGAGATTCTCCTGTTTCATGCGTAAGCAACTACTGGATTCAGAGGAATTCAATGCTATTTTCTCCAATTCAACTGCCAAAATGGCCTTTTCTGCTTTTACATTTAAAACATCTTTTATTTTCTCATCACCTTTTTCCACGCAGTGTCTTCGTTCCACCTGTAACCAAGACCTTTTTCACTGGAGAATCCTTAAACCCAGTATCCCAGGACTAGGAATATTCCCATGCCATCACCTACAGGACTCAGCATGAAGTGGCTGAGCTCTTCAGAGCCATTACTTTTTTCAGGATATAAAGAATTCCATGGGATTTTATATATTGAAACAACAGCTTCCACTGACCTAGGGAGAATTCCTGAATATTTCTGTAAGCAATTCCTCAACACATAAGAGAAATGAAATTCCAGGGGAAGAACAAGCAGCTGGCAAGGAACTGAAGGCTTTGGTGAAGTCAAAGTATCAGGAAAACAAGGGGCCATGTCAAAGTATGGGACAAAATCCTGTTATCCAGGGAACCATTCAACTCTTTTCCCAATCTTTTGCATCCTCTCCCACTCCACAAGCTCCTACTTCTTTCACAAGGCCCCTTCCAAAGAGGGAAACAGAGGAAATTGTAGCTGAGCAGGGAAGAATGCGGTTACATGTAAAAGCAGGATCGCCTTTCCCAAATTTCTCTGGAATAAACGTGATCATCACTTAAAACAGTATCATAATCCCTCTGCAGAGCAGCGGAGATCAAGTTTTCATGCATATCATCTTTACTTCTGCAACTTCTTTGCTTTTCCAACACGGGAATTTACAATTGCTGACAGTCTAATGCTTTTTTTATCGCATTCCCACGTGGAGGTTTCTCCATTTCCACGGATTTCTGTTCTTCAGCTTAACGCTGAGGGAACAGAGACTTTCAAATTTCAACTTACTACACAAAAAGGGAAAATTTCAGCCACGTGCCTGGAGTAGGTAGAAGTGATCCAACTTAATCTTACTTTGCATCTCCCATTTGTAAAATACTGGTCCTTTATTTTTATTAAGTACTGAAGCCAGAACTGTCCTCAACCTGAAATTGACTCCCCAGTTTTGAAGGAATTTCCAGTGAGAGACTCTCAGCCTATCCACACACAGAATATAAAATATGTATGTTTTGTTCATTAACTTCCATGGACTCTTAAACGCTGACCTAATGCAAAATTATCAATAAAAAAATGAAAAAATTCTAATCACTTATGACTTGTGCTTAATTTGAAGGTTAAAGCCAAACATATTCTTCATTTTTGTTAAAAAACAGCAACATGACCAACGTAAGTAGGAAGCAAAAGAACAATATCCCCCAAGAGATGCATTTCAGAAGAAAACCCAAAGGGATTAAGTTTACATTTGCTCTGATTTCAAACATCTGCAGTTCAAGCAGGAATTAATGCAACCTTGTAAAGACATTATGCTCCTTTTCCATTGGATTCAGGAATCCTTATCACAGACAGGCACTGGCTGTTGCAGGAAAATTGCAGGAATGAGCTGGTGCGGGAAAATTCATGCAGGAAGAAAAATCTGGCTGTGTGCAAAATCTTTTTCGGGAGAAGAGGAAAAAAACCCACCCCAAGCAATCCTCAAAGCTTCTTGCTCCCCAAATAATGTCTTCTATTTGAGTGACACGAGCACTAAAGGATATGAAACAATAAATATTTTAAACTGCCTTACCATCAGAACTTGTCAGAACAAAGCTCTCAGCCTGGGATTGCTTCTTCCCACCAATCCCTCTGGGGAACCAGTGCATATCTATGGGATAAACATCATCTGGAAGCTTCACCACTCGAGTGGTCTCGCTGGTCACAGGGTTCCATTTCATGATCTGGTGGTCATCACTGCAGGAGTAGAGCTCATCAGCTGTTGTCCATCCCACACAGCTCACCAATTCCTTATGTTTCATTCAGTTAAGGAATTTGAAAAGTTTAACTATTAAAAACAAGCTGACAAAATATCCCATCTCGGCTATACAGAACTGAAGGGAGGAAGATTATTTTGATAAGATTGCATGGAATGTTTTGTATTAAAAAAAAAAATTCTTCTTTTTTTTTTGCTCTTATGTGCCAAGAAGAGCTGGTAAAAATTCAGCCAAATATAAAGCAAACTACCATGTAAAAATATAATTCTTATCATGATGTAAAATTATCAAAACACAGATAAAATGTTGGGTTAATGAAGGGTCTTAGTGCAAAATACAAGTGCAGAACACCCAGCTATCATTCAAAGGTGTTGGTTCACTAACACCACATCATATATAACCGTTCAATATCTCTTAAAAATTGTCCTTAAAGGCTGCACTCAGTGACAAGGGGAACAAACGAAAAACGGGGGGAAAAACCCACCTGTAATTTACTAATATTTTACTATAACTTCGAGGATAAAGAAATATTTTTTGGAAGAGTCTATTCAGAATGAACATGATGTTTGTTCTATGTTTTTTTCTGTGACAAAGGATATGTTTTGGCTCCTTTAAAAGGGAAGTCTTCAGTCTCATCTCAGTTGTTCAGATGGAGCATTAAAACCATGTGTTACAGCTGTAATAAGAGAAAAATACATACGTAAGTATGTATAATTAGCATAATATATATGCATACATAAGCAGCCAAAATTAAAAAGGAAGACAGTAACACTAAAATAAAAAGTTCTGAACTAATCTTACATCAGTACTGGGGAAAAATAAGAACCAAGAAAGACCTGAGTTTAAAGAGAATTCTGTTTTCACATTATCCAACTGAATATGGACAACTTAAAGAAAAAACGATGCTGGGAACAGAGAATCCTTGAATTATTAAGGTTGGAAAAGACCTTTATGATCAAGCCTGAAACATCAGAGGTTGGAGCACTGGAATTCCCTTGTGCTGACACAGCCAGGAAGGGAAAACCTGGTATTTTCCTTTCAAAGCCCAGAACTTTATTACAATTTTTAATGCATTTTACTTGCTCTGTATGTGCCGCTAAAAGGGGGAACGCCCACCCTGGGCCATCCACAGGTACATCCATCACTACCAGCCCACGTATTCCCTACATCCAACTCCCAAGGAATCCAGCAGCGCCTCCGCTGGAGTTTTAGGAGAGATGTGGCAATAACCAGGAATTATCCCGACTCGGAGAAGCCGAAGTGCCTCACGCCTCCTCCCTTTCCCATCCGGAGCTGCTGGCCAGGGGATAAGGATCAGAGACGGTGGAGGAGATAGAGCAGGAGCGGGATGTGGAGACCAGGGAATACCAACAGTGGGATAGGGGAAGCGCAGGGAAGGAATGCCAGAGGGAAGGACGAGGGAGCACCGGGAAGGAAGACTAGCGGGCGGCATAGGGAAGCAAGAGAGTGGGATGGGGACAGCGCAGGAAAGGGAAAACAGCGGCAGGATGGAGGCACTGGGAAGGAATGCCACAGCAGGATGAGGGGAGCGCTGAGGAGGAAGAGCAGCCGGCGGGATGAGGGCACGGAGAAGGAGACACCAAACCCTCGGGGCAGCCTCGGCCCCCACCGCCCCCTCTCCGGCCGTGCCAACACCCGCTTTTTTTCCACCCTTTTTTTTTTTCCCCTCAGTTTCCAGCTTTCCAAGAAGCAGATTATCCAACCCCCGCTCAGGGCCGCCAGCAGCCGGGGGTCGGGGCTCCCCCGCCCGGCCCTCAGCTGTCCCCCGGAGCTCTCCGTCCCCTCCATCCGTCCGTCCCACGCCCAGCCGGGGGTCACGGCTCCCGACCCTCTCGCCCACTGCGGCGGTGACTCAGCCGAGGGGAGGGGGACGGCGGCCGCCGCCTCCTCAGCGCGCCTTTACCTGCGCGGGCAGCGGGAGGGAGCGCGCAGAGCGGCGGCCGGAGCCCGTTCCCGGCGGAGCCCGGGACGATCCCACCTGCCGCTCCCGACGGAC
>VZTD01001799.1:32788-88037 GCA_013397725.1 Rhagologus leucostigma
CTCTCCCGCTCTCGTCGCCTCAGGAGCGGCGGACCCGCTCCCCCCGCCGCCAAGCGCCGCCGTCTCTATGGCGACTTCTCGCGAGACTTCATCCTCCTCCTCCGCCACCTCACGGGTCCCCCCCGACCCCCCCAAGGTGCCACGGCGCCGCCCGTTAATTAATTAAACCCACTTCAAACTCGCCGCGCTGTCACAATTTTTGAGTTTTTTTCGCTTTTAAAATTTTTTTATATTTTTTTTATTATTTTTAAACCTGCGCGCGTAGCCCAGCAACCAAGCGCCGCCCACTGACCTACTTCTAAAATTAAAATTAAACCCTTTCTCCGCCGACACTGCCGCGGGGCTGTGTCACCGCGTCACCCTCATCCCCTAATGTCTCCTATCACTCCCTCTCTCCCCAGAAAAAGCCGCTCCCGGCGGATTTCTAGGCGCTTTCTCCTCCCGGCCGTAACGAACACAAGATGGCGGGCGGGGGCGGCGGTGCCGTTCAAACCCGCGGGCCCGGCCCCTCCCGTCCCAGCCTGCCCCGCGCTTTTCTAACGAATTTCGGTTCGAGTTCGCCGTTTCGGCGCCATTTTCGAGTGTGGAAGCGGCCGAGCTTCTACAGCAGCCAGAGCCGCCCGCGCTGCCGCCGCCTCGCCAGGGTAGGGAGCCGCCGGGACGAGCAGGTACGGGCTCGGCGGGAGGAAGCGATGGTGGTTCGCCTCAGGGCGGTGGAGTTGGGGGGGCTTCGCGGCGGAGGAGGTGCCCTCAGGGGGCTGCCCCGGGCAGGGGGTGCTGAGGCGATGGTGCCGATGGGGAGAAAAGAGATGCTGGGAGTGTTGAGGGGAGACAAGGGATGCTGAGGGGGAGAAAAAGACTTTTGAGGGGAAGGCGCTAAGGAGGAGACAAGAGGTGTTGAAGGGAAGGTGCCGAGGGGAAAGGCTGGGGGTGTTGAGGGAAGACACAGGGTGCTGAGCAGGGAGACGGGGTGCTGAGGGGATGGCAGGAGGTGCTGAGGGAACGGCGGGTTCTGCTCCGCGCCGTCTTTTCCCACTTCCCTTCTCGCCCGGAGGGAGCAAAAGCGGCGGCAGCGCCTCTCCCCGGGCCGGGCTGCCCCGCTGAGGGTCCCACCGAGGGCTCCGGGCACGGCGGGTCCGTCCCGGCTGCTGTCGGCACAGGGCTTTGAGGAGCGGGTCACAGAGGGGCTGTGCAGCCCAAGGCTCCCGCTGTGCCCTTAGGGACCCCCGGGCACCGCGGCTCGGAGATCCGCGGAGGACGGGGAAGTTCAGGGACGCGTTTGGGTAGAGACTGAATTTTAGTCTGCTTAGAGCAGGGACCCTTCTAGCCCCGGCTCTGCCTTCTACTTCGATACGTGAAGGATGAGAGAAAAATGCCAAGAAAGCCTTTAACGATTCGCTTAAAAGAGCTGGACTCGATGAGCCCTTCCAACTCGGAATATTCTGGGATTCTGTGACTCGGAAAGAGCGTGACAAGGGTGCAGTCGGGCTCCTTAGGCTTTAAAAAAGCCTCAGATTTGTCACTGACAGGGCTTGTCGCTATCAGATTTAAGCAGCTGTTAATAAGGAAGCTTTTCTGTCCGTCTCTGGCTCTTTTTTCGCCATCCCCGTAAGGAAAACGGCGCTTGGCAGGAGAGATGCTTTCACCAAACACCTTCGAGCTGGCTCGGGGGAGGGGCTGGGCACGAATTTGTTAAATTTGTTAGAGACTATGTGGCAACTGATTTATCGCGCTTTAAAAGCTGAGGTCAAGTAGTTCGGCTTGTTCGTTCTGGTGAAGTATCCGACGGGGGGAAGGGTTGCGAAGGTAAATAGGTCTATATTGCACAATTCTGTTGGAGTGGAGCAGTTCGGAAAAAAAATAATAAATAAATGTGCTTTGAGAGGCTGTAATTGTCTGAGACAGCCATTGCGGAACAGTTCTGAACGGGGGCATAGCCTCCAATTGCCTGAAAATGAGTTCTGTCTCTCATTTCCCCCCTCCCCCATTGTCCCAAATGAAGGACTCTCATGAGAGTGTGGGTTGGGGGTAGGTCTGAAAACGTCAAATGATTGGCACCAATTGTAAGATGACTTTCTAACCACGTCAGTTTTTTATCTTGTGAGAAGTAAACTTTCTCATGTCTGTTTTTCTGGGAACTCACTTCGCCACTTGCTGCGATTTCAACTCTTTGGGGAGAGTTTCGCTCCTCACTCGTCTTTTCTTCTCATCGGGTGCTTTCTCTTCACCCGTTTGGGGAGCTGTGCTGAAGTGCCAGCTGATGGCTTTTGTAATGCTCGTCCTTGCTCAGATCACTTTAACATCCCAGCTAGAAGAAGGTATTTCATTTTGCTTTCTCTGTGAAATGTTGAATGCTGGCAGGAGGGGTTGTGTTGTATTTTGTGAGCAGAGTGTGTTGATTTAAATTATTTAAGAGTCGAGTCTTTGCTATAATCATGCCAGTCTTTTGTTTCTCTGTTTATCAATCTATATATACACATACAAATATTTAGCACGGATTATTGGAAGTAAAATGAGTGTCAGGTCTGAAATATAACGAGTTCTTCCAGGAGAGTAGAGGCATGTGGCTCCTCGGTTTGTTATTCAATGTGTCTTTAACTCTTTTGCCCCCAGCCCCACGGTGGCTTTCAGTGAGCAAGGTCACTGCCCTGAACGTGTCCACTCGAGGTGGCAGCAGGTAGATCCATGCTGTTAATACAGATTAGGCTCAGCCCCTCGTTTTGGGGGATGATGTATCTTAAAATATATCATTGTGAACCTAGCCTCGATATTTTGTTTCAAATTTGGATTTTTGTCTTCTAAATACCTCCAGTCTTAAGTTTCTAAATGAGTCAAACATCTGGGCAGAGGTGTAGGTAAATTCCTTGGGGGGTTGTAGCTCAGTGCTGAGATCACGGGGTTTTCTTGTTTGTGTTAGCAAAGGAGATAGAGCCCTTCAGTAGTTTGATTGCTTGGAATGGAAGGGGAGAAGCCAACAGGGACCGTGCCAGGCAAGAGCACCAAAACCTCCACTGCAGCCCATCGGAAGGGCAGGGAGCCCTTGGAGGAATCCTCCAGTGACATGGAAGTGGAAAATGAAGGCACCAGGGAGCCTGGCAAAGAACCTCCCCAAGGTAGGTCTGCTTTGGCTGTGTGGTGCTGATTGAGCCTCTTTAGCAGCAACTTGAATTTACCAACTCTTCCAGATGGGATTTGCTCTTTTCCCTTTTACAAAGTAATGCTGAAACTCCTGGCAAATTTAAATTGCTTTTAAAATGGTCAAAAGAGCTTGCAAAGAGTTACAGAGTTTGGCCCAGTACAAGTGCAAAAGCAATTTGTAGACTTTCTCCTAATAAAGCCTATTTCGGAGCCCTGATCTGGAACATTGTGCTTAAGATTGTGGTACAACAGCAGGATTTTTCAAATTTATAGGCAGCCAATGGTATGGGATTTCTTGGAACGGAATAAATGTCAAGTTTATTTACTTAACTCTTAAAATGATTTGACTTTCTTTTTCATGAAGCAGTGTATTTTCTTGAGTTCCTTCAGTTGAGCTTTTGCAGAAAAAATCTGAAAACCCAGCAGCTGTGTGACTTTTTAGGGAGCCAGATGTGCAGTTCTTAAAGGCAGGTATTTGACAAATAGATGAATACACTGAAATTGGTGGCAGAAACTGCTGCCTGTTGGAAGAAGGAGCTGCTGGTGCCTGGGGAAAAGTTGCTCTGCTGATATCCAGGGGGCCAGTTTGTTTTCGTAACAAACTTCCTGTCTTTGCAGAGCAGCCGTGCTGTCATTGCAGCTTTCAGAGCCTCGTGCAGAGATCCCCAAATCTTGCACAGTGACTCTGGAGCATGCCTGAAATGTGGCTTTGCACTTATTAATTAGAAAGGCTTTGCCTGCTTCAGATTTGCAGATTTATTGTGATGGTTGGAGCTGTTGGAATTGCAGGGGGCCTGTTAAAGTGTGTTGGAATAAGAATTACATAATGAAAGAACAAACCCAGCGATGGGACATCTTAAGTAGCTCTTAAAAAACATTTTGTTTGTGGAAAGAAGAATTTTAATTCCACTCAGTTCATATTAATAATTACAGGCCAAAATGTAGCTTTGATTCAGACAGAAGTGATGTTTGCTTTTTCGGTTGAACATTTTAAAAGGTGTGAAATCATTGAGAGCTTACAGTTCTTTTTTTTTTTTATCTTTCTGTTTATTTGGATGGGTTTTAGTGGCCTCAGATGAGGTGGTGGATAATCGAAGTTTAGAAGAGATTTTGGGTAGCATCCCTCCTCCCCCACTGCCAGCAATGACCAGTGAACCTGGTGCTCCTCGGCTCATGATCACTCACATTGTAAACCAGAACTTCAAATCCTATGCAGGGGAGCAAACTCTGGGACCTTTTCACAAGGTATCTTTCTTTTTCCTTAAGTAGTTTTAAACTGAAGGTAAGACTTCACTGGGTGGCATTATTCCTTCCTGCATTTTCATCTAAGCTGACCTCAAAATAACTGAAAAAATATTTAAGGTTTAGAAATATTTTGATAGTAATATTCTAAGTTAAGTAGAGAAAACAGTTAAGTGCAACTTTCCAATGCTGTGCAATTTTAATTTGTCAGCACAGCTTAGAAAAGCTCACTTTTCTCTTGATTTCGTTTGCAGGAGAACTTTTAGGGCTGTGTTTGAAGAAAGAGAATATTTTTTAGTGCCCACAAGAGACTTACGTGGCTGAGCATGAAACTTTGCTCGTGGAGCCTGCGAAGTGCAGGGCTTTGGGTTAACCAGTTCAGCTGGGAAAGCTGAGCTGAGGTGTGGGGCTTTTATTCACTTTTACCTTTGGCAACAAAAGCTGAGCTCTCAAACACTTGCATGCACGAGGAATAATTGTGTTTTAAATGGGTGATGGACACTGGGCAGGATTTATTTCCCTTTGAATATCACTTTTTTCCCCTTCTCTATGCAGCGTTTTTCATGTATTATCGGGCCAAATGGCAGTGGCAAATCCAATATCATTGATTCCCTGCTTTTTGTATTTGGCTATCGTGCCCAAAAAATCAGATCCAAAAAACTCTCGGTGCTGATCCATAATTCTGATGAGCACAAGGACATCCAGAGCTGTTCTGTGGAAGTTCACTTCCAAAAGATCACTGACAAGGTATGTATGATTCCAGGCACAACAGGGGAGCCTGGGTTTTTCCTTTAAAGGAACTGAAAAACTTAATATTTGCTTATTTTAGTTGGAGCTGGGGAAAACTTCATAGCATGATTAGTTTACCTTTGGGATATAAACCATCAGTGTTAATTAACTTTTAAAAAATCCTCTGTTGAGTAATGCAGCTCTTAGAATATTAGTAAGGATTGTTTTTTATTTGCTGCAAAACTAATATGTGGTATATGTCTGTTTTAAAACAATTTAGAAATTTTTAATAATCATTTTAAGAAGAAGTCGTTTTAGATTTGTAATCTCATTTACCCGAAATACATAAAACTTATTTCTGCAATTAAAAGAATAAAAATGTATAAGTCTGTATTTGGACATATTATATATTCTTAAATGTATAACACAAACGTGTATTAAGAAATAAAGCCTATTTAAGCAAAACTTTTCAAACCAATTAGAAACTATTTTAGGTTATCTATATTTAGAAAAATATATAATGAATCTGAAACTTATTTACACTTTATGTACTGTAAACATGCCTGCAGTTTTATACCAGATTTTTCAGCAAAAATTCTGGACCCCACGTTTTACCACTAAATTTTTTTGAAGCTGATATTTTGTTTGAATGAAATAGAAAGTGTTGGCAAATTAAGAAAATAGTTATTTTGCTTGGTGTTTTGTGTGTTGATAAGAACTTTAGCACTCTTTTGTTGATTTATTGCATTTGCGATACAAAGAATTTATTTCTCTTAATTTAAATTTCTTTTTCGTGCACATATCCACACTTTTAAATTTAGGGTCAACCAAAAAGGTGGGAAGTGTACATTGAAATTTCAAAAATGCTGTTAATAAAGTTGCAGCATTTGCAGCCTTTTTTAGGAACTGTTTGAAAAGACATTTATTTTTTTTCCTTTTATATTTATAATAACCAGATTCAAAAATTAATCTATTTAATTTAAATTTTTTTTTTTTTTTACTTTGTGTTAACCTCCAGAAGCTGAGTTTGATTTAAAACCCCTCTGCATGTACCAGAGAGCAATTTGAGAGCTTTTGGGGGTTAATCTGGGCAAGTTTTAACTTTTTAAAGCCTGGCACCAGCCTTATTTTGGCTGCTGCTCTGGAGGTAAATGGAAGCTCTCTTTTGAAGCTGCTGATGTCACATTTGTCACATCTTTAATGTTTGGCTTTTTTATCTCGTGCACTTTCTCTTTGGAGCTGCTGAGCTGAGAGCAGCTCTGGAGAAGAGGAGCTGCAGATGCAGAGAGCTCTGCAGTCCCTCAGGGCTTCCCAGAGCCACAGGCCAGGCTGGGACAGCACAGCCACTGGAACCTTTGGCATTTGAAAGGGAATAAATGCAGCATTTTCAGAGTGGTAGCTGATGTTAGAGGTGAGAAAGGCGTCAGATGAAGGCAGTTCAGTTGAAACAATTCAGGGTATTTTTTGTCCACTTCTCAAAGGATTTTTTTTGTTTGTTTGTTTTTCTCTCTTTTTTTGAGAGATGCAGTTTTAAGACAGCTCCCACTTCTACCACTCAGAGTCCATGATAAAACAGATCATGATAAAACTTATCTACTTAATTGTAAAATAGGAGGTAAATACACAGCTACAGTAATTGTTTCTCTGGCTTTGTATTTCCTCAAAGCAGGAAGGAGATGATTACGAAGTCATTCCTGACAGCAAATTCTGTGTCTCTAGAACTGCCTATAGAGACAATTCTTCCAACTACTACATCAATGGCAAGAAAAAGACATTCAGAGATGTTGGGATGCTTCTCCGAAGCCATGGAATTGATCTGGATCATAACAGGTTCTTAATTTTACAGGTTGGTGTGTGAATAAAACAGATTTGAAAGTTGCATTTCCAGTTAAAATTCTAAAAAAATGCAGGTTTGAAATCTTGCCTCGGAGGCCTTGAAGTGCTTTAGCAGCACATCATGGTTTGCATGCTCTGCTCAAGGTGCAAATCATTATTTGCTGCTGTAGAAATTGAAGGCAGAGAAGCAGTTGGGGATCCTGATGTCCCTTTTTCCGTGAGGGAATTGTGTTCCTGACTGGAGGAGTTGTGCTCGTTCCGCCCTAGCAGCACGTAAATATTGGCGTGTAAAATAAACCTTCAACCCCAATATTATTG
Source organism: Rhagologus leucostigma (assembly GCA_013397725.1). Classification (NCBI taxonomy): domain Eukaryota; kingdom Metazoa; phylum Chordata; class Aves; order Passeriformes; genus Rhagologus; species Rhagologus leucostigma. Next base: position 40,052 of record VZTD01001799.1, read on the forward strand.
TGCTGCTTCAGCGTGGCAGAGACTCAGCAACTGGGGTGTACTTTTATCTAAACTGCATCAATATGAATTTAAATTTTAATTGTTTAATTGTTTAATCTACTGTTGTCTGCAGCTCTCCTATAGAGACATGGTTTTCCTGAGAAGGGAGTGTGAAAAATTAGCTGTGCATAAAATAAGTGCAAGAAAAATCGCCTGAATTGTGCTTGTTGTTTACACTCGTTTAACAGCTCCAGAAACAGCAGGTTTATAACCAATTCAGCCTCTGCTTTTAACAGTTACTGTAAAAATAATCACAATTTGTCAATATAATATAATTTATATTCATGTTTGACCTTCAGATTCTGAGGCTTGCTTGCATCTGTTTGCTGTTTTAAAGACAGGATGAAGGGAACAACGTTAATTTTTTTCTAGTTTTTACATAATGAGAATTTTGCTATGTGCCGGCCAATTAAAATGTACATTGAGTTACAAGGATTTAAATATTAATTCCATTAAATAACTATGTCTGCCATTACCTGTAATTACTAACAAGTCCCAAATCTACTCTGGAGGATGATGGCCTAGAGATCAGTGATCAGTGGGAGCTTCCCAAGGTCTGAAATGTTTTAATAGAGTTTATTTTAGGCCTGTTTCTGTCAAAGGAGCTTCCAGTTCCCCTCTGAAAAAAAAACCATATATATATAAAAAACTTGTAGCTGGCTGGCTGTGCTTGCTTCACTTCCTCCAGGCTTTCTGTGCAGTCCTTTTTTACAGCTACACCCACAAAAAGGGGATATCTCTGTTTGCAAGTCTCCATGCCAATTAATTATTTCCTCCAACACTTTATTCCTGGATTTTCTGGTTCAGGATGGAGCGAGAAGCACCTCCAAGAAAACAACTTGGAGTAAATACACCCTTTTTTCCATACAGTTGTTCTCAAATCTCATTTTGCCAAAATTTCCAGAAGGGAGAAGTGTAAAGTGAAAGATGAAGCAGGGTGGAAATGCTGGGGCAGAGATACCCAAAGCTCACTGTGAGAGAACACTGGGAGCAGGGGAGGGGAACATTTGGAAAGGAATATTGATATCTTAATTTATTTTATGTTTTTTCCCCCCAAATGGGATTTGTTTTCTTCTCCCACAAATTGTTTCAATGAGGAGAGCACCCCTTTTTTCCTAAAAGCTGGAATTTCAGGCTTTCCACCCTGCAAAGGGAAATAAGAAGTAGAGCCAATATTAAAGCACAGTTTCCCACCATAATTTTTTTCTTTCATCCCACCAGACTTTGTCTCAGAAACTGCACTGAGATTTTCTGGGTTTTTTAGCCTTTCTGACTGAGGGCAGGGCCTTTCTCTTTGCCTTTTTAAAGTGAAGTCCACTGACCTGACTGTCCAAAGCTGAGTATTTCCACTTGGGAAATGCAGCAATATTTTCCACAGAATGACAGCAGAACTTCAACCCCCAAATCCTAAAGTTTATAGTTAGAAGCAAATAAGACCATCTAAGGCTGTGGATTGTTATCACAAGGATTGCCTTTTTTATTCCCTAATGTTTTCTGAATTATTTAAAATTAAAGGGATAAGTAACAGGTTTATTTGGCTTTTACTCATTTTTTTAATAGCAAAACTAAGAGTTTAATTAAACTTAATTTTAACCAAGTATTTCTCATTTAAAATAAGTTATAAATCTGATTTTTTATTATATCAATAGGGTGTGATTAAAATATTTCATTTTGGATAAAAATATTAATTAAGGATTATCAAATGCTGGTTTGGGTGTGTGTCAGAACATTCACTGTCAATATTAAAGAAAATCTTGTAGGAGAACATGTCCTACGTGAAGTAACAACACCTTTAGAGCTTTGATTTTATCTTGCTAACATAATTACCATTACTCAATGGAAAATATTTGCTTTTTAGAAGACTGCTTCAGGTTTTTTTGCTTCCCTTTCCCCCTTTCACCCCCTATTTTGCACTGTTTTTTCTGCTGATTTTGGTGCTTTTTAGGGTAAAATTTGAAAGCTGAGTTTTGATCTAGGTATTTCTGCTGATTCCAAACTGAAAATATTAAAATCAAACTGCTGCTGACTTCTGTGAATAACGTTACAAAAAACACCTGTGGGAAAACAAAAAACGTGAGAGTAATTGAGTAGTTCTAGAAAACTTACAAATTCTGTGCCTGAACTTGCAAATTGAAATAAATCTGGTTTCAGAATTCTTCTGGTTCCAATGGGATGTTGCCAGCACAGAACAGGAGGAGTCTGTCACTTCTGTGATCCTTAACTCCCAACACTCCATATGGCATATTTTTAATAAATTGCCCTGTGCTTTTAGTACTTCAGGAATAGACAATTATTTTGCATTATTATCATAATTAATATTTAGAATTATTACAAATATGATGCATTTTTAATGAGCTTGCCACAGCCTGAAACTGCAACAGGAAAAAGTGCATCTTGTCACTTAAAAAAGAGTGTTTGGTGGAAAATCTGGCACCTTGCTGCTGCTTTTCTGTCTTCCACACCTACTGCTCCCACTCCAGGAACTTGTAGAGGTGTAAAGAACAACAAATAAAACTATTTAGCTTTCACTGAAAGCCTTGGAACCCTGCTCTGCCCAGGCTGACAAACTCAGAGTAAGTATTTGTGCTGTTCTCTGTAGTGACTCCTCTGAAAGGTTAAGAAACCTCAGCCTCTTCCTCCTGCCTGGTTTCCTCTAAGGAATGATGAAAGAAGTGGGAGCACTTGAAGGAATGTCAGGTTTGGAAGTGCAAGGGGGGAATATTTGGGAGCAGAGGCTGTGGCCACCTCTGGGATGGGCAAGGTAAGAGAAGCAGAGTCACCAAAAAGGGTGGAAAAGCAAAGTGGAGCTCCCCAGGTAAGCCCCAGCCAGCCCCCTTGCACATAAATATTGCAGAATTAATTCTGTATTCACGGCAGCAAACTTCTAAGTAGTTTTTAATTTATTTCAGAATCTTGCAAACAAATCGAAACTGCTTTAAGTCATTTTGTACTAATTACAGTGGTATTTCACTTGAATATATTTGATAGACTAATTAAAATATTCTCCTGTAATCATAAGCGGGTATAAACAACTGCAGGGATTTTGTTTGGGTGTATTTTGTAACTGATTGGAGCCCAGTCTTATCCTGTGGCAAGATGAGGCTGCCAGAAAGGAAATTCTGTCAGGTTTTTCACCTGCTCCTGTGTGGAAACAACGTGGGAGTCACTTCCAGGGGAGTGGAGAGGAAATGAGGGAGAGATTTTCTTCCCTTTTGAGATAAACCAGAAATTCCCAATTGTTGAGGTCTGTGCTCCTGATGGGACATTGGAGCTGAGGCTATAAATGGGATTATAAATGGGATTATAAAAAATCTGTGCTGCCAGCACTGAGGGTGAAGAGAGGGTTGTTCTTGTAGGAAATTCTGCAGAAAAACATGGAAAAATGGGAAGAGAAAATGAGTGATAATTGAATAGTTTCTTTAGAACACACCAATAACAAATCAAACATTGCAGGTTGGGTTTGCCAATTCCTGACTTAAATTCCAAAGTGACTCTAGATTTGCACTCACTCTGTGCTCTCATATTAAACACAGCAATGTCCCTAAAGCTTCTAAAATTATTTCCAGAATGCAGAATTGTAGTTTTGTGCAAACAACTGAATGTTGTGTAAAGGCTCATTCTGAGCTTCTCCTCATCTCTGGACAGTGGTGACATTGTAGATTTTTATATGTACATTTATTTTTTATTTGACTTCATTTCCCACTGAGCTTTCCTGGGAAGGCAGAGCATGAAATTTTTGGTGCTTTTTCCCCTCCTGTGTATTCACCATGTGATAAAATTGAAGGGTAAAAATGAGATTTTTACTGCAAGCATTAAATAATACAACAATAACATGGAATCACAGGGAAAAAATCCCAAAACAAACTGTTGTAACAGCAGGAGAATAATGAGGTTATGGGAATATTGGCTCTCTCCGTACATAGCTTCCAAAATCCATAGATGCAGAATTGGAATTCATGGGCAAAGCTTTGTGAGATGGGAGTGTGGGTCAAAATAAATTGAGGATACAGAAATTTAAGACTTATTTTTGCCATTCCTTACTATACTCCTGCTTAAAAAATGACAGCTACCCTTGTGGTAAAGTAGGGGAAAAAAACCCAGAGCCAAGTGTGAGCACATAAAAGAAAACTTAAACAATTGAAATATGGGCGAGAGGGTGAAAACAGAGGAAGTTGCAGGCAGGGAAAGGGAGACACTTGTCTCATTTTGCTGCCTAAAGGCTTTTTTGTCAGAGAAAAATGCACTTTTGGTGCCTTGTTATCAAGAAATTGATGGCACAAAACAGCCAGGAAATAAAAATGTAGTGAGAAAACAAAATTACACAACATCCAGGCTGCTTTTCTTCTAAATTTTACTGCCCCTTGCCTTTTGCAGCAGTTCCAGGTTGTGTCAGACAGGTGGAACTGGAGCTGAGTGAGCAAAAAGCTGAACCTCGGGAGTAGTAACTCCGTAGTAGTGCTGCTTCTACTGTGTGTGCAGGAGTGGGGTGAAGAACCAAAGGAAAAATGGGAATTAGTCTTGGATTTTCTCTTTTAAGTCTCTAGAAAAACAGGTTTATAATAAACATTCCAGATGTTTGAATGTGTTTTTCCTTCGAGCAAGCCCAGTGTCCCTGTGTCACTCCGGCTTTGCTCCTCATGATGCTGAGGAGTTTTCAGCTTCTGTAGAAGCTCTTGCTAAATCTGCTCAGGCTCCTTCAGTGTTTGAGATAATTGAAACATTGCTGTGGTCTGGAAAAGAGATTAAAATATAACATGACCTTTGTTCTATTAAGGGAAGTTTGCCCTATGCTGGGTCACTTTTGTCTCAAATTCCATGTTAAAAATTAAGGAAATAATTGAAACTGGGTTGTAATTTGAATTAAGATGGGTTTTTTTCATTTGGACAAACAAATAGCAGGTTTTGGCTCTGGCTGCTCTAATCCTCTACAGCAGTGTGAGTTAAGGTGGCTTTTAAAACTGCAAACACTGCTTACATTAAATTTTATTTACCCATGCATTTACAGTACTATTTCATCACAAATATCCCTTAATCTTGTGATGTTTGATAAATTAAATCTTGATCACTGCATTCAGATATCACTTAATTCCATTTTGTTTATGTAATACCATAAGGTTGCAAACTAATTTATGTAATCACTCTATTTAGTGAGCAAATTAAATGTACATATTGAAGTATAAATTACAAAATTATTGGAATTGAGCTGTAAAAGGTGTTATGGTTGGATTACAGTAGAGTTTGCTAAGGCTCAAAGATTTTGGTCTCAAGAAGAAAACTTCATTACATGGGGGTTTAAAAAGCCTCAAAACCTCGTATGTTATAAAAATATGCTGCTACTGCAGTGAAACTACTAAAATATTGTTCTGAATTCAAAAAATTGTCTTAAAAATACTAAATATTCTTTAAAAAACTAAGTATCATAGTCACAGTTGTTATACATTAAATTTTCTGGTTGTTTAATGGGATTTGAAACAAAATTACCTGGTTTGAGGGGTCCCCAGCCCAGGGAAGGTTTTTCTTATCTATAATTTTGCATTTTCTACAGAGTCTTTTCTCTGAAGCCATTTCTCCTGAGCACAACTGTGATTTTCACTTCAGTCAGATGTCACGTTACTCCATCTTCGAGTAGAGGTGGAGAGCTCCCCTAAAAAAAACCCTCCCAAACCTAAACCACCACAACTGCGCCACAAAATTCCCCACAGAAACCACCCAAACTCCCCATAGCTCCTCCCCAGGGCACGGTGCATTCCCAGCTACTGCATTCCCAGCTGTCCCAAGGTTCTCAGCACTTGATTTTAAAGCTGAGCTTAAGACATCTTAAGGAGAAATTAAGTGACCATCCAAAATCCTGGAAAACTGTTTTTATCTCCTTGGTGCCATAATTATTCTGTGGGACCTTAACAAAGAGCTCTGGGAATGCTGTAGTGACAGTTTAGACAGAACTCAGGCTGTTCAAGGTGCTGCCTTCCCAAAGCTTTTCCCAAATATTCAGGGGTGAAAAGAGGAGGCAATAATCAATAGAAGCAAACATCTTCCTAGGTTCTCCAGAAACAACTCATCCTACCAGAGGGCAGGGTTAGATGGGATATTGGGAAGGAATTCTTGGCTGTGAGGGTGGGGAGGGTCTGGGATGGAATTCCCAGAGAAGCTGTGGCTGCCCCATCCCTGGGATTGGCCAAGGCTGGCTTGGATGGGGCTTGGAGTACCCTGGGACAGTGGAAAGAGTCCCTTAAGGTCCCTTGCAACCCAAAATGTGTTTGTTTTTTATTAAGAGCTCTCAGGTTCCTGTCAGGAATTCTTCAATGCCAGAGGCTTTTTGCCATCCCTGTCTCTTTCACACCAGAATTTTAGGATGGAATGTGGTGGCTGTATCCTGAAGCTGCCTCATTCCTGTTCAGCACCACGTGCAGGGCACGAATGCCCCACACCCCCAGTTACACCACTGGATCCTGGATCCTGTCCCTGCTGGGATTAGCCCATGATGCTATTCCCACTCCATAGCTCTGGAAAACAAGACCCACTCCCCAAGGGAAAGGAACATTCTGGAACACAATACAACAAAAGGGAGTTACCTCTGCAGGATCCTGTTTCTAGACCAGTGTAAGAGCTGCAGAAAAAACCTCATGAGTAGGTCAAACCTTCCCTTTATCAAGCAGTTTGATAACCTTGTTTAAAATTTCAATCCTTATGTGCCAGAAAACATGGGCTAAACTCAGGTTAGAGCTGTTCTGAGAGGATCAGCTGTGTTTTTCTGCTTTTAGAGATTAGGAGCTGTGGGCAAATTCAGAATTTTAAACCAGTGATGGAACCTGCTGCTGGTGTTGCCAGTCCTGAAACTTCTTTTAAAGCTTTTCCTCTTAGATATGATAGAAATTTAAATTCTTAAACTGAGGAAGAATCTTAAACATCACAGCTGTGAATTATTCAGCTGTGCAAAGAAACACAGGTTCCAAATTGCTGGAATTTATTCCTTGTGCTTTTCACCAGGGGAGCCGCTTTCAGCTGATAAAGGCTGTTCCCGTGTTTTACAGCCTGGTCTCAAACCAGGTTTGTCCTGATTTGGCCCAGGGCTCAGCTGATTGCTTGGGAATGTTTCCCCGGACGAGGCTGTGTTGTAGGATTCCCCATGGTTGTTCCCTGATAACTACCCTGAGGAACTCTGTGGGACCTGGTACTGGGATGTGTGTGCGTGGTACAGAGTTGGCCACTTCCAGCTCGTGCTGTACCTGCATCCCAATGGATCCACATGGATGTGGAAGGCTCCACACTGCAGAAGCTGAAACTGGGTTTGTAATTCCATTTAGAGCTCTTGCACTGAATGTAGAACCTTCCCAAAGGGCTCAGTGGGTATGGAAACGTGGAATCCCAGGATGGTTTGGGTGGGAAGGGGCCTTAAATTGCATCCAGTCCCACCCCCCTGCCATGGCAGGGACACCTCCCACTGTCCCAGGCTGCTCCAAGCCCCGTCCAGCCTGGCCTTGGGCACTGCCAGGGATCCAGGGGCAGCCACAGCTGCTCCGGGCACCCTGTGCCAGGGCCTGCCCACCCTCACAGGGAACAATTCCTGCCCAACATCCCATCCATCCCTGCCCTCTGGCACTGGGATGCCATTCCCTCCATCCTGTGGACACATCCTGTGGACACACCTGATGGACACATCCATCATGTGTCCTGTCCCTCCATCCCTTGTAAACAGTCTCTGCCCATCTTTCCTGTAGCTCCTTTAGGCACTGGAAGGTCACAGTTCAGTCACCCTGGAGGTTTTCCAGGACACATCTGAGGCTGTTTTTTCCAGGAATTTCTTCCCTTGTGTGGAGGTTTGGTTCCTTGTTGGCATTGCCCATGGCTGGGTGTTGACATCCATTTTGAGTATCTGAGCAGAGCCTGCATTTCCTTTTTATTTTACACATTGCTGCCTCTCCTGAATCCTTGAGCCAGAAGGAGACAACTGAGGGAAGGAATTGGGAGATTTCCGGGGGTTCTGGTGGGAGCCCTGGCAAAGGTGGGGGTGCCAGCTCTGAGGAGCTGCCCGAGCTCGTTCCCCTCATTGCTTAACAAATGTCTGCCTGCCCCGCCTTGGTTTCACTTTCAGAATGTCAGGGCAATACAGAAAGAGCAAGGATGTTTGGGGGTTTTAAATTCGTAATTCAAATAATGGGTCAAGTAATGAGCACTGGTAAATAATTAGGAAACACTTAGAGTTTTAGCAGTGCAGAGTTGTAAAATCTGTTTGCTCTGTTAATCATTGTCAAGAAGAGCAGGTACAAGTTTTTAAACTCTCTTTTATCAGTTAAAACAGCTGGAAATGTTTTTATTTCTTAAATCTGGGGTGAACTAAACAGATTTATTTATATATTAACTTAATAAATAGTATAAATATTAAATAATATTTAGTACTCTTATTATTTAATTAATAATTTCTAAGTATTTTTATTTTTACCCTCAATAAGAAAATAATGTAAATATTCACATTAGTGAGCTACAAAGAAACCCCACAACTGCATCATCATCTTTCTTAGAGACGGTTAATTATATTTAGCCAAATAATAAAAAATTGATTCATTCCTTGCTTGTCCATAATTCCCATTTTTCCCTATTAAATCCAGGGTAGGTTTGTGATTTACAGCACTGAACATGGGGGGTGTAAAGCCAGTGTAGAAAGAAACTTCTCAGTCCTGATCAGCATGGAGTTAAACCTTTCCTGTGATTGTTTTCTCGTGGATGTAAACAGAGGAAATGCTTTAATGCAAGAAGGAAAAAGACTTCTGACAATCCCAGAGTACTTTAGGGGGTTGCAGAGTTCCCTCCCCATGGGCTGACAGGCAGTTTTGGGGAGAGAAACCACGCTTTTGTGGCAAGGGAGCAAATGGGTAATTGGGATTTTATACAATCCAGCAGCAGTTATTCACAAACTGATTGTTTAGCTTTTTGAGATGTGCAAGAAGTAAAAATAAGAGTTGGGTTGGGGGTTTGAGTGTTGTCAGACCTGCAGCAGTAACACAAACTGTCCCTGTCACTGCCTCTGTTTAATCCTTTCAAAATCTTTTTGAAAAATCAAATTATTTTTAGTATCACCTAAATCACTTAAAATTAATGCTGCACATAAAGGGAAGTTACACAAAGGAACCCTCATACCCAAAGAATCATTTTCTTTCTCCACCAAAGAAGCCTCAATTAAAAGAATTACAATTCCAGTTCATCCATCAGGATTTTATGGACTTTCTGTTTCTGAAGAGACACTTCAGAGACTTCAAGGGCCTGCTTTATTCTTTTCTTTTTTTTAGGTTGGGGAGACACATTTTGAATCTTTAGAGAATGAAGGAATGGTCAGACCTGAAGGGTGGCTCCATATCACCACTGGAGAGGAAATTTCTCTTCATTCTGATCTTTGTTTTCCCAAATAAATGTGAAGGTTGGACTTGATTGTGGAGATCTTTTCCATCCTTAATGATTCTGTGATATTCCAGTTTGAATAGTTTTGATTGTTGCCTTTTTTTATTTTATTCTTTTTTTATATTGTCTCATACTCATTCCATTGATTTTTTTTTCAGAATACTTTCCCCAACCCGGAAAAAAACCTCATTAAGAATAGAACTTTTGTTTCCCAAGGGGGAAGTGGAGCAGATTTCCATGATGAAGCCCAAAGGGCAGACGGAGCACGATGAAGGGATGCTGGAATATCTGGAGGATTTGATTGGATCTGCACGGCTCAAGGAGCCCATCCAGACCCTGTGCCGCAGAGTGGAGCTCCTGAACGAGCGCAGGGGGGAGAAGGTGAGGCTCCAGCTCCTGGGGGATCCTAAACAAATCCCAGGATTTCTCTCACACGGCCCCATGAGGAGAATTAAAAATACCCAGAATTAGTGCTGCACAACCTGCTTTTGTAACGTTTGATTGGTGCACTGAGTGCTGAAAGGACTAGAAAAGCTCTAAATGATATCAAAGTTCTTTCTCCTTGATGTGTCCTTGGTAAATCCCGTGGCAGACTTGTTTTAAAGGGGAACGAAAGACCTGCAATTGTAGGAATTAAATTAGAAAGGGCCAGTTGTAGGAATTAAATTTAAAATGGCCAGCCAGAAGGCTGAGATAGAGAGAATCACCTTAAAATTGCCTTGCAGAGGTAATTCCTGATCACCATTTTTCCAGAGGACTCGTGTCCTACAAAGGGTTGGGGTTTTCTCCTCATGGTTTCCTCCTGTAGTGCTGGCCCTGCCTCAGCTCTGCCCCTCTGTTTTCTCCAGTTAAATCGAGTTAAAATGGTGGAGAAAGAAAAAGAAGCCTTGGAAGAGGACAAGAATAAAGCCATTGAGTTCCTTTGCTTGGAAAACAAAATATTTCAGGAAAAGAATAAGATCTGTCAGTATTATATGTAAGTAATTCTCAGGGTTTGGGTTGGCTTTAATGTGCTGGGGGTGTTGTTAAACTTTGCTTCAGTATCTCTAATTAGAAGTATTTTGCATTTCTTAACTCCAAATTAGTGTTATCTTTTGATACCTTACATAATCCTGTTGTTACACTGAAGATTGGAAATAGAGATTTATTATGAAGGTGGATAAAAATGAGAGTTCTTGTTGTTTTATTTCCTAGCCATGACCTAAAGAAAAGAATAAATGACCTGGAAATGCAGAAAGAGAAAATTAATGAAGAAACAAAAAGTATTAATGAGAAAAGCAGTAATCTTGCAGAGGAAACAAAAACCAAGAAAAAAGCTTTGAAAGAACTTGAGAAGTGAGTACTTCAGGGATGTGTAGTACTGTGTTTTGCTTGCTTCCCACCAAAAATTTAAATTATCTGATGAGCAGAGTCACTTCTGGTACATCTAAATACACAAAAAAGCGTGTAAATTAATGTACAAAAATAAATTAAAGCAAATTCACATTGGTTTGATTTGGTTCTGGGTAAGATTCTCAATTGCAATAAGAAAGTGTCTGATCTTTCTAATGGATTTTAAATATTTCTTTATATTGACTGTATAAAAAAATAATTGGGAGATGATTTTTAGATTTACAACCCTAATGCTTAGGGGCATGGATCTGGGAATTTTTCGCTGGTTTCCTCATGAATCATTTATGCATAAATTGTGTTTCTTTAAAATTGTTTTGCCTGGGTGCTGATCCCAACTCCAGCTGCAATATTGACCTGCTCATCCTCAGGGGATTACTGGGGAGAGATGGGAATTACCAATTGTCAAAGAAAAAAATGAAAATTTCTGAAAATATGTTTGATATTGCTTGGGTAGTTGATCTTTTTCTGATGGAACATCACTATCCCAGGGAAAATACTGTGAATATTGTAAATGTTGGACGTTGTTAATCACAAGAACTGAGTAATATTGGTTTAAACTCTTTATGTTGATTTATTAAGCTAAGCTCCACTGGCATTATTTTTATACTGTATGAAATCATTCTTTTTTTCTTTTTTCCTTCAGGAAGTTCAATAAAATCACAAAGTTCATAGAAGAAAATAAAGAAAAATTCACTCAGTTGGATTTGCAAGATGTGAAAGTGAGGGAGACTCTCAAACATGCCAAGAGCAAGGCTAAAAAACTGGAGAAGCAGCTTCAAAAGGACAAGGAAAAGGTAGTGGGATGGATCAGCTGGATTCGCTTGGAAAAGTGCAGTTAAATGTGGGAGACAATGGAAAGGTCACCAATTGCAACAAAGAAGGTGGAAAAACGGGGTTTAAATTGTTTTAATCAGATATTTTAAGTCATTAGATCAGCCAGAGATTTTGTTTGCAAGTCACTCACTGCAGTGATTACTCCATTAATGGAGTTAATTCATGGATCTGTGTCATCCACTTGGTCATTGCCAGCTGTTGTGATGTCTTTGGGTCGAGGGGGGATTTAGGGATTCAGGAATTCCGCTGTCCCAGTGGGAGAGGAGCTTCAAAGTCCTTTCCTGGTGCAGGTGGAGGAGCTGAAGAACATCCCCTCCACGAGTGCCAAAGCCATCGAGGACGCCACGGCCAAGAAGGAGCTGCTGGCAAAGGCCAAGGAGAAGGAGGAGGCCAAGCTCAGGCAGGTCCTGGCCAACCTGCAGGAGGAGACCAAGGAAATTCAGAAGGAAAAAGAGGTTTGGACAGGCAGGGATTACCCACCTGCTGTAGTAACTTCACTCTTCTGAAGGAAACCAGCACCAGACACTTCTAAAATGCCATTTATTGACAATTCCCCTGTTCCTTGTGGTAGTTCAGAGCAGCCTCAGTGGGAAATTAATCTTAAATTAATAATTACAGCTAAATCCCTCTTGTCTGCTTTTAGAGTGCTCAAGCATCATCACATAGCTCATTCCTAGATTTATATTAAATAATACACTGATTTTCTCCCACCAAAACATTGAAGCCAGTATGTTGCTTAAATAAATAAAGCTATTCTGGAATGGTCCCTTCCCAGCCTTTCCCACAGCTGTGATGTGTTTGTAAGAATGGACAACTCCTTTACCACTTGGTTATTGTTGGTGCTGCTGTTCAGTCCCTGAACACCTGGAGGCTGGAAATTTATTCTGTAAAAACATGGCCTTGAGAACATGGATTCTCCATTTGAGCTGTAGTTCAGCTCAACGTGTAGGGCTCCTCCCACCTTTGAGAAAATGACACAAAGCTTGTATGGAAATGCTCTGTGATAATTCCCTGAAGTTCTTCATAATTAGGAAAAGCCTTGTTTAATTCCCACTCATTAATGTTAATTAATGAAGAAACGCTGGTTCTCCCAGAGAACAGAAGTGTTTCTGCTGCCAGGGCTGTAAAAGCACATTCCATTTCCTCTTTCCCCTTTCCCCAGCTGGTGGGCTGAGCTGTACCCCGGGTGTTTTTGCAGGGCAAGGAGAAGGAGCTGATGGAGTTCAGCAAGGAAGTGACCGAGGCCCGCTCCAACATGGAGATAGCGCAGTCGGAGCTGGAGCTGTACCTGAGCAGGTACAACGCTGCTGTGGCTCGGCTCAGCCAGGCGCAGGAGGCCCTGGGCAGCACCTCAAGCACCCTGAAGGAAAGGAAAGCTTCCATCAGAGACATCACTGGGAAATTACCTAAGGCTGAGCAGCAGCTCAAGGAGGTGAGACTTGACTTCCCCATTTCATTTTGAGTCACACACAAACCAAAGGCCCACTCTTCTCTTTAGCAGTAATCGTGGTGCAAATAAACCAAAAACCATCTCCTCTAAAAGAACACTGAAAAGTTGTTTTTGAATACTCAGTTTGCTGGTGAGGCAAATATTTGATTTCAAGCTTACTATGTTAAGCCCATGTTGACGTAAATTAAATCCTGCATATTCTTGCAAGGGAATCAGGTTAAATATCACACAGAGATGTTAAATAACTAAATAGCTGTGCCTCTAAGTGTTCTTCAGGGTGCTGAGGCCCTGGCACAGGGTGCCCAGAGCAGCTGTGGCTGCCCCTGGATCCCTGGCAGTGCCCAAGGCCAGGCTGGACGGGGCTCGGAGCAGCCTGGGACAGTGGAAGGTGTCCCTGCCATGGCAGGGGTGGCACCGGGGGAGCTTTAATGTCCCTCCCAACCCAAACCAGTCTGGGATTCTTTGAATTTCATTTCTTGCTCCTCAGTCATACCCCAAAGAAAAAAGCCATGCACTGAAAACTCCCTGAATCCAGTAGTTTTTGGGAGGCTGAGCCAATGTCTTTCTTTTAACCCCAGAAAGAGAATGCTCTGGAGAAGCTGGAAAGGGAAGAATCCGGGGCCAAGGATCTCGTGCGAAACCTGCGCCAAAAAGTAGAAGAAGCCAAAAGTTCATTAGCACAAAGTCGCAGTCGAGGAAAAGTGCTTGAGGCTCTGCTCCAGCAGAAGAAATGTGGGAATATTCCTGGGCTCTATGGAAGGCTGGTAAGTTTTAGAAGGCTGTTACACTTTAGTGCTGAACTTCAGAGGAGCTGAGTGGTGTTCCTGTGCTGAAGTGTGGGATACCCCACTGCCCTGGTGGTGGGAATTTGGAGAGCAGAGCTGTAAATCCTGTGGACTTGCTGTAAAATAAAACATTTTTCAGTTCTTTCCAAGCAATGTTGGTTTAAAGTTCTGAAAATTAAGAGCTGAGTTTTTCATTCCTGTTGCACATCAATGTAAATGTAAGAGTGCTGGTTTTGTTTCTGCAATCTTTTGTCCAAGGAGAATTATCTCTGCTTCAGAAAAATCAGTTTATTCAGTGTGCGTAGATTTAAACAAGTGCATGCATGGATTTACTGGGAAAGGACGGGACTCAAGGAGCAGCTCAGGTGCCAGCTAATCAGTGTTTCCCCTTGTCCCTCAATCCTCAGGGAGACCTGGGAGCCATCGATGACAAGTACGACGTGGCCATTTCCTCGTCGTGTGGAGCCTTGGACCACATTGTTGTGGACACCATTGACACTGCCCAGGCCTGTGTGAACTTCCTGAAGGCTGGAGGGATTGGAGTTGCCACCTTTATAGCCCTGGACAAGGTGAGTCCCACCCTTGGGAAAACAAATCATTTTATTGTTACTTGCAGTCTAATTACATTTGGTTTAAAGCCTTAACATCCCATAGAATAATGGAGTGACCTCAACATTTATCCTAAAGATTAATTCCTTTTTTTCCTTTGTGGCTGTAGATGGCCGTGTGGGAAAACAAAATGCAGAAAATCCCAACTCCTGAGAATGCCCCGCGGCTCTTTGACCTGGTGAAGGTGGAGGACGCCAAGGTTCGCCTGGCGTTCTACTTCGCTCTCAGGGACACTCTGGTGGCCAAAAACCTGGAAGAAGCCACCAGGATAGCATTCCAGAAGGAGAAAAGGTGGAGGGTGGTAACCCTGCAAGGACAAATCATTGAGGTGTCAGGTACTGCACACCAACTGGACTCCACGGGAAGCACTTTGTGGATGATATCAAAGCCCAAGGAGTTCTCTGACATCTTTTTATCCCTTTTTCTGTAGGAACCATGACTGGTGGGGGTGGAAAAGTCATGAAGGGCAGAATGGGCTCCTCAGTCGTGATGGATATCTCAGAAGAAGAGGTTAGTACGTAATGGAAATGGAATTCCAGCAGAATTCCTTCATTTGGGCAGTTCTTACACACACGTGCCTTTCAAAGCAGTGTGAGCAGGAGCAGTCTGGGATGGAAGAGAATTAACAGGGGTTACAAAGCCAAAGTTCCCAATGTTAGCAGAAGTTAAAATGCTCTGAAGTGCATCAGGGATGAAAAGTTTGTCATTGGCAGGGGCTGCCCAGGAAGGTTTGGAGTCCCCATCCCTGGAGGGTGTCCAAGGAAGGCCTGGACGTGGCACTCAGAGGTCTGGGCTGGGGACAAGGTGGGCATTGATCACAGCTTGGACTCGATCCTGGAGGACTCTTCTAGCCTCAGGGATTCTGGGATTCTGTTTGTTCACAGCCCAGCCCATTATTTAATTTAGTCTCACAGTGCTCCCTTGGATAGCTTGGACACCATTTTGGCATATCAGGGGACAGTTTGCTTTTCCTTCTGAATTCCATTTAGGTTTTAATCTAGAGCTGCTCCTCTTGTTTCTCCCTGGCAGAGCTGATGTTCCCAGCACTCAGACTCCCCAAGCTGAAGTTTTTACTCCACTCTCTCCTGTGTTTTAAGAGCTGTTGAGCACAGAGATGAGCCCTGGCTTGGTTTTGTCATGTTGACACCAGTAAATAATGCTCTCATTCTGTGTAGATCAGCAAAATGGAATCCCAGCTGCAGAGGGATTCCAGAAGAGCTGTGCAGTGTGAGGAGGAGAAAGCCCAGCTTGAAGAAGCCATAAGGAAACTGCAGCAGGACATTCGGGACATGAGGAACACCTCGGAGAAATTCACAGCGAGTATCCAGGTGAGAATTCCTGAGCACTTCCCAGCCCCACACAGGCCTGGCTGGTGTCAAGGAGCTTTTCAAGGACAAGATTCCAGCCCAGTTTTGTGTTCTGTGCAGGGTTTTTCTGAACAAGAAACGGATCTCAAAAACCAAATCAAGGAACTCGAAGCCAACGTCACTGCTGCTGCTCCAGACAAAACCAAACAGAGGGAGTTGGAAAAAGTCCTTGATGGTTATAAAAAAGGTACATCTTGTGGAGAGGGGATCAGAGATAAAAACTGTAGTAATGCTTCTTTACTAATAGAGGAAGGAATGGGTTTGGTTTGGGCTTCAGTTCTGCACCTTGGTTTGGGACCTCATCTTCCTAAGAGGGATAAAAGAGAAACCTTGCTGGCCAGTTCTTAAAATTTAACTTTCGAGCATCTTCCCATTAATTAAATGCAAAGAATGAGCTCAGAACAGCTCCTAATGCACCACCTCATGTATTTAAGCACTCTGTGTACATTAACTAATCCATGCTGAGTGATTTTTATGGCAGGAGAGCTTTGGTAGGGCAGTGGCAGAAAGAAGTGGGTGTATTGTTTGTCACAGTTAAACTCATCATTGTCACAGCATAGAGAATACGTGCACTTTTCAATCGAGGAACAGAGCAGAGCTTAATCTGAAATCACTTCCATCCCTTCAATCTTGATGTCCATGAGCAGTCCAAGGCTGGCACAGCGCCCCTAAATCCCCTTTTCCATGGACAGATTACGAGCGCGTGGCTGAGAAAGCCGGGAAGATGGAAGAGGAAGTGAAACGACTGCACAAGCTCATCATGGACACCAACAACCAGAAACTGAAGGCACAGCAGGACAAAATTGATAAGATTGACAAGGAAATGGATGAATGTTCCTCAGCCATCACCAAGGCCCAGGTGGCAGCCAGGACTGCAGACAGGTACAGCACGGGAGCTCCAGGCTGGAGCTGCACTTACTCAGTGTCTGTGCTAAGTGGGGCTCAGGGAGGGAAAGGAAAGTCAAATGTTGTAGTTTCTAATAGTTTAAAAGTCACATTTAATCAGCATTTCTCTAGTAATTTGCCTGAACTATTTGTCTAATATTGCCTAAACGGCAATATTCAGGGTAAAGTCCAAAATAGCACTGGATTGGATGTGCTGGAGCCCTTCAAATCTGAAGGGACTGATTTTATTAGGAGGCCTGTCAGGAAATAAAATGGGATCTATTTTTTATGGGAGTTCACCAATCCATAGAGATTCCACACTCCGCAAGAAAAAATTAAGTCATTTAGTGAGGTCTGGCTGCTGAGGAAGACAACTTCGTTTTCCTTGGATACCTCTGGAGTGTGGGAGCTGGTGCCTAAACAAGCACTTCCCCCTTGTTGTCAGTGAGATTGTGTTCCTGGATTACTTTCTGTCCCATTTGCCTCGTGTGAGGTGCACAAAGATCCCTGTCCCTGGGCAGGAACCTGAAGAAATCCGAGGAGGCTCTGCAGCGCACGGAGAAGGAGCTGGAAGAAAATGAGAAGGAAATGAAAAACTTGACAGCAGAGCTGACAACGCTGGAGGACAAAGCCAGCGAGGTGATGAACGAGCGCAGGCAGGCTGAGGTGAGTCCTGGGGACCACTCTGGGCTCCAGGGAAATCAGGGAGAGGAGTTAAATCCTCCTTGGATCCCACCGATATCCTATTCTCTCTGCAGAGCAGCCAGGCCATGGCAATGGTGTGTTTTCACTTTTTTATACTCACCTGGAAGTTTATCCTGACCCAGTGTAGGAAAAAACTGACACCAGCTTTCCCCAAAGAAATTGCTGGGTTTAAAAGTTGCTTAACCATAGAATTTTCCCAGTTAAGTGGGATTTTAGTTTCCCATCTAGATTTCTGTGAGAGAGGGAAAACCAGGATGGCTGAAATTCTTCCAAATAAATCTGGGATTTGATGTCTTTCTCTAATTAGCTAAAAGTGAGTGTAGGACCTGTTTGATCCAGATCTGGAATGAAAATACAAAAACTGCAGCATTTTCTCAGTCATTCCAGAATTCAGGGATCAGTTATAAATCCAAAAATATTTATTTGTTTCCATTAATAGCTGTGAGTAAATTAGGTGAAAGCAGATTTATCACGCAGCATTTTTGTAGGTGATTGATTAATGCCCTTTTGGGGGCATTTGCCATTTTTCTGTTCAGGAAGCTTTGCCAGCAGTGCAGGAGGAGCAGAAAAATTTACTCCAGGAGATGAAAACTATTCAGGATGCTGAACATGCCCTTCAAAGTGAAGCTCTGAGCATCAAGCTGAAAATGGAACAAATTGACAGCCACATTTCCACCCACCAGGCAAAGGTTAAATACTGGCAAAAAGAGGTAGGTAGGAAGTGGTTTAGTTCCTAAAACTGAAATCAGGGAATTGTGGAATGGTTTGGGTTGGGAGGGACCTTAAAGCTCATCAGTTCCACCCTCAGGGACACCTCCCACTATCCCAGGCTGCTCCAAGCCCTGTCCTGGCCTCGGGCACTTCCAGGGATCCAGGGGCAGCCACAGCTTCTCTGTGGATCTCACTGAATGAACTCATGAACATCCCATTAGAAAACAGAGAATTTGGGAGAAAATTCCTCTTCAGATCACAGCTTATTGGTATTTATGCAAAACAGGGTAATAGGATAAAGGGACATTTATTGTCTTTTTCATATCTAATTTTAAAGGGAGTTGTGGGAAGAATCTCGGAGTGTTTGGAGACTGGAAGCTTCACTGTACTAACCCAGAAAAACTCATTTTAGAACCAGCTCCACGTGCCTGTTAAAGCTTTCCACCCCGTGGGTTTTGCCTTGCAGATCTCCAAGTTATCCCTGCACCCCATAGAGGACGAAGCCCCCGAGGAGCTGCGGGCGCTGAGCGAGGAGGAGCTGGAGGCGCTGCAGGAGCCCGACGTGCTCAGCAAGAGAATCGCGCTGCTGGAGGCGCAGCGCCACGAGCTCCGCCCCAACCTGGGCGCCATCGCCGAGTACAGGAAGAAGGTAAAGCTCCAGGGCCCTGGAATCCCTGGTGGGGGGAAACATCCCAGCCTGGGCATTCCAGGAAAAGGGGGCACATTCCTCCTCCTGCCTTTTGGAAGCTGCAGTGGAAACCTGGAATTTGCCTGTTGCTGCTGTAACCAGCTTGTCCTTAGCCAAGGGTGAAAGTTGTTTCTAGGAGCTCCCATGTGCCTTTTGCATTCCACACCATCAGTGTCAGGTGACAACCACTTCCTGGGATCTTGAAGTCTTTTCCAACCTAAATAATTCTGTGATTCTCCTGGGAATGTGTATTTAATAGAGTCAAGTCTTCATAGCCAAGACAGATACACAATACTGGAATTTTTTCCCTCCTCACTTCAGTAATAGTGAACCATTCAACAGATGGAATATATTTTATTTTAACACAGGTTTGTTTGGGGTTTTTTCCCCTCAACAGCAGAGATGGGAAAAGAGAGATAATTTGGGGTTTTTGTTTGAGGGCTGTTAGCCAAGATGGGGAATGTTCAAATGGTAGGAAAAGTGGTTTAAACTCTAAATTGAGGAGGCAGCTGCTGCAAGTGCCCTTGGGTCTGGTCGTTTTCCCCTGCAGGAAGAGCTGTACCTGAAGCACGTGGGAGAACTGGACGACATCACCAACGAGAGGGACAAATTCAGACAGGCCTTTGAAAAGCTCAGGAAACAGAGGCTGAATGAGTTCATGGCAGGATTTAATGTCATCACCAACAAGCTGAAGGAGAACTACCAGATGCTCACACTGGGAGGGGATGCTGAGCTGGAGCTTGTGGACAGTCTGGATCCCTTCTCAGAGGGAATCACCTTCAGGTTTTCAAAATACTTTATATTCTATTAATTTTTAATCATCATAGTCCTTTTTTCAACCTGTTTTTAAAGTAAATGTTCATTGATCATCAGGGAACCAAGACAGGCTCAGTGTGGGTAAATAGTGACAGAAACCACAACTTTTTAGCTCTCAGATGCATTTCTTTCTCCTGGAAAAATCAGGAACCAAAGCAGTTGGAAAGCTTTGAACTCATTTCCCAGCACTTCTTAATTCCCCAGTCACTTCGTTCTGCCTAGGGAATGATGGCAGTGTTCTGTCATAAATGCTCCCAGGAGTAAATTCATTACTTGGGAGTTCAGTTGGGAAAGGCAGTGAGCAGTGGGGGTGAGGTGCTGCAGTTCCTGGAGGAACAGCCCCGTGTTACCCCAGGCTGAGCTCAGGCAGAGATCACAATTCCTGACACACCCAACTCTTGCTTTGTTCCAGTGTCCGGCCTCCCAAGAAAAGCTGGAAGAAGATCTTCAACCTGTCAGGAGGAGAGAAGACCCTGAGCTCCCTGGCCCTGGTGTTTGCCCTGCACCACTACAAACCCACCCCGCTGTATTTCATGGACGAGATCGATGCTGCCCTCGACTTCAAAAACGTCTCCATCGTAGCATTTTACATCTATGTAAGTTCCTCAGGGCTGCATCTTCCTGAGATGTTCCCTGCTCCTCCAGAAGGGACCAAGTGGCCACACAGTTACAGCCACATTTAAGATCTGGGATGCTGGAGTTTTACTGTTTCCTCTTGAAAACACAGAGACTTTCCCCAAAACCATCAGCTACTGTCAGAATACACAATTAGCTGTTCCTGATGTCTCTGTGTATCCAAGCTCATGATTTCCCAAGGTTCCTTGGATTCATACTTCCATGTCATTCCCATCAGTGTCTTTGATCTATAGCTTAATTAAGTTTTTTTCCATGCCTTTAAACTTCCGCCTTCACCATATTTAAGCAAAGCAAAGCCCCATACACAGCTCCAGTTCAGGTAATTAAACACTGAATATTCAGTTATTATTCACTGCTGACCACCAGTTTTGGAAACAGGTGCCAAAGATCAGGAGCAGCTACTTCAGATTAGGGAAACACTTGGAAGTTCCCTGCCTGCAGCTGTAGTTTTACACTTGGCTTTGTGTGCCACACCAGGACAGAGACTTTTTGGGAATGCTGGGCACTAACACAAATCACTTCTGTTTCAGGAACAAACCAAAAATGCCCAGTTCATCATCATCTCCCTGCGGAACAACATGTTTGAGATTGCAGACAGATTAATTGGGATTTATAAAACCCAGAACACCACCAAAAGTGTGGCCACCAACCCCAAAATCCTGGCTGTGAAAGGACTGGAGGAACTCGGCATGCTTCAGTGCAGCATAGCCCAAAAATAGGAAAGAAGCAACTTCCAGCCTCATGGCTGCTGTTTATTTTTGTCTGACCTCATTTTGTATTTTAGACTTTGTTTTGTTTTGTAAATTTTGATTAAATTTTGTAAAAATTTGATCTCATTAGTATAAAGCCAGCCTCAACAAATTCCACTTTTGGAATGTCACGTAAAAATTGAGGGAGACCTCTTTGAGAGGGAGCAAAGGAAAAAGTTCAGTCCATGCTGGGAAACAGGAGGAGCCTGGAACTTACCACCCTGTCAGCCTCCCCCCCGTGCCTGGGAAGAGCATGGAATATCCTGCTGGAAGCTGTGCCAAGGCATGTGGAGGGCAGGGAGGGGCTGGGGACAGCCAGCACAGCTTCACCGAGTGACCACATCACAGGACACAGAAGGGCTGCTGATGTCACCTCTGGATTCTGCAAGGCCTTTGACACGATCCCAGACATTCCTGCCGGAGCTGCTGGGTGGAGCGGGGGCTGCAGTGAGGGAATCACGGTGCTGGCCAGTCCTGCTTTAAGAAAATGCTTTATTTGTATGTAAATTAATGAAAATACAGAGTGCATGGGTTTTACCAGGGGGCAGGGGCAGCACCAAAGACAGACACCAACTTAAGGAATCAGTGAAATTTACTCCAGTGCAAAACTGCCAAGAGTTACAGGAGAAGCTCAGCAATGCACCTGATCATTGGCAGAGAATCCCAGGAGGATGTTAAGAACCGAATTCCGCAGTTGTGGATCAAGGCAAAACTCACTTCTCCTCCTTAAGTGGGTCAGAATTTTAGCTCAGAGGAAATCCATGCAGTACAGAAAAGGAGGATACAGAAATAGAACAAGTGTAGAGCTGTAAGAATCCAGCTTTTAAGTAGAAATTACAAATAATGCTGGATTGCTGCAGTAGGTTTTCACCTAATCGAAGTAGTCAGGCAGAATTCTCCTGCAAAACTCCATCGGTAGGGCAGAAGTGTAGCACAGCTCTAGCACTCTGTTCCACAGGTAGATGCAGGAATCCTGGTAAATCCGCAGCAGGAATTCCCAGAGATCTGTGAGAGCAGCCGGGACAGCACCAGCTGAGAGTTCCTTGTGCCATACAAACCCAACTAGAAACAGGATCAGCCCAATAAAGTTTGCCCAGAGCACAAATGCTTCCGTTTGCTTTCCAGAGCACTGGCTTTTGCGAGCCAGGTGGAGTTTTGGAGTGTGGATCTTGTGGACCCGACCGATTTCAGTTTTGGACCATGTGTCCTGCAGCAGGGTCTCCATCCTGGGATGAATCTCCACAGGTTCAGGGTCCGGGAGCTGCTTCTGTTTGAGAGCATGCAGCCGCTGCTGCAGCCCGGCCAGCTTCTCCAGGAAAAGCAGCGGGGACTCCTCCTTCTGAATAGCTGAATGCAGCTCCTTTAACTCACTCTCTTCTAACTTCAGCTTTTCCACTTCCTCGATGAGGGGATCGTATTTCTCCAAAATGCAGCTCTCGAGTTCATCCAGCGCGCTCAGCAGAGCTGCTTTTTTGTGCTCCAAAGCATCACCAAGTTCCTTAAAATACTGCAGCACAGCTTCCCTGTCGCTCTGCAGGGCGCTCTGGCACTGGGCCTTCTGCTGCTGCAGCAGCCTCTCGGAGCGCGATTTATCCGTCAGCTCGTCCAGGAGCTTTCCCGAAGCCTCCCTGGCTTTCCTGTAGACGCTCTGGAGGTCATCGATGGGGTGCCCGTAGTGCTTGCCGATGGTGAGGCACTGGCCGCACACCAGCTGCCTGTCCTGCAGGCAGTAAATGTTCAGCGGCTGCCG
Organism: Rhagologus leucostigma; assembly: GCA_013397725.1. Classification (NCBI taxonomy): domain Eukaryota; kingdom Metazoa; phylum Chordata; class Aves; order Passeriformes; genus Rhagologus; species Rhagologus leucostigma. Next base: position 62,861 of record VZTD01001799.1, read on the forward strand.
GGGGTGTGCCCTGCACGTCTCCACCTCGGCCCCGGCCCCGGCCCTGGCCCCGGCTGGCTTCTCCTGCTGCCACTTCTCGATCACGGCCTTCAGGGCGAAGTTGATGGGCAGCGCTTCGGGCCCGGCAGCGGGGACGGCCACCAGGGCCCTGCAGGTGGGGCAGCTCAGGCATCTCCCACCGGGAAACTCGTCCGAGGGCTGCAGGAGGCCCTGCAGGCACGCCTGGCAGAACGTGTGCGAGCACGGCAGCACCCGCGGCTCCTCGAAGATCTCGTAGCAGATGGCACAGGTCAGCTCCTCCTCCAGCCGCTCCATGGCCTGCCAGGGACACACACACAAACACCAGGGGTTCGTCTCTGCTCACAACCACTGCGGCGACCCACGAGCCTCAACAGCACGTTTCCTGAGCGGGAATTCCCTGCCTGGGCACTTCACTGCTAAGGGGGGAAAAAAGAGAATGGAAATGAGCAATGGTTCAAGGAGCTCAGCAAATTCCAAGCTGCACTTAGAGAGCATTCATCCAACCACAGCCAGATCATCCATATCCAACCTCTGCCTTAAACAGCCAGCAACAGCAGCCCTCTGCCACTAGACACTGGTTACAGTGGGAAACAGTAGCAGAGAGTGGTAAAAGCCAGAACTAGAATTTCTAAATAACCTCAGAGCTATGGAAATTTTCTCCCACCAGGAGTAACATTTTCAATGTGAAAAGAAGTACAGAATTTGTTTTTCTCCCCTACTTGTTTCAAATGTTACTTTTGTAACATAAAATAGTCGTAAATGCATTGAACAGTCACATTTAAAAGCTCTCTCAAGGCTCTGGCACAAAAAGTCCAACTCAGCAGCCCTCACAGACAACACCACACCAGGAATTATTCCTGGGTTACTTTAAGCACAAAGCTGAAAAATTAACTTTCAGTTTCCATTCTCTGCAATGTTGCTTTGTTCTATTTCCCAGCTGAGTGAACTCACACTGCGAAGTCCCGAGTAACAGTAACACTAAAGCCTGTTTTCATAATAATTCATAATCCTGGTTTTCCTTCTGCTAAAAAATGGGGAAATTGGTACCAAATTTCCTTCTCTTTGTGCCACACTTTCCTGCCCCCTTCATCAGCTCCAGTCAGCTCTGTGGACTTTGCTACACTGCAAAAAGAAATTGTCAGAGCACTTAGGATCAAAACCCATCAGTTTGGGGTCTAACCTGAGATCTGCAGCTGGGCTCAGGCTGAGGGAAGGCAGGAGCTCAACAGCCAGACCCTGTCCTTTGGGAGTTAAACCAGCTCTGAGCACAGGAGCCTGTGCTGCTGGCACAGAAATAAGCCTGGCTTGTCTCACTGGGTTAGCCGGGGGGGGTTGGTCAGGGAGGGCAGCCTGGGCTGCTGACTCAGCCCCTGGGCTGAAACTGAGGTGAAATGAGGCCAAAGGATCACCTGCAATGTTTTATATATGGCAGCAGGAGTTTCAGCTTTGAAGGAGAGGAAGGAAAGAGGCAGGAAAAAGAGGAAAAGCTCGGGATCAGCACCCAGGGCTCCCACACTGTTATGAGAGGGAAATTTCCTTCCTAAAGGACACAATCCAATTTATCTGAGCCAAGGAAAGGGCGAAACAAAACGAATCTTCACAAAATTGGTTTAACTGCCAACGAGTCATTTGCTACCAGGAACCCAAAAGAAAACCTTTACAAAATGTTTTTGGCTGTGTCAGGAAAGCCCTCACAGCTGCAGGAGGAATGTCCCTCCCAGCACACTGCCCTGCCCCGAGCCAGCCCCAGGCCTGCACTGCTCCAGGGTTTCATAACCCTCCGGCTGCCAGCCCGAGGAAGTGACACTCCCATTCCCACAGCACACTCCCCTCTGCTTCCCAGGCAACTCCCAGTCTGAATGTGGGCACGAGTTAGCAGCCGGCGCAGCACGTTTGGCTCTCAGCTCCGGGCAGGGGCCAAGGCTGAGTGGGACGCCCTGCTCCGGGCTCCCGGGCACCTCCGGAGTGCTGTTTATCTGTTACTCCTTCATTTCCAAACAGTACTGGGAATGCTCAGGTTTGCTATAGGCACCCAGCGTTTTCTTACTTTGTTCCAGACAAAGTAAAAGGTGGAAATCCTGAAATTCAGTTTCATCCGACACTGGCAGCAGCACGGAGGAAACGTTCATTTACTGATTTATTTCCACCTGCAGACTACTGGAAGTAGACTGGGAACACAATGGAAAGGACAGAGAAAACACCACAGGGTTCAGCAAAGAGAATTAAAAGTTTTCCAGGGAAAACAAAAGCAACGGAAAACTGGGAAATGCTGGCTTTATCTGCCACAGCATCCACACTGCTGGGGAATACAGCAGCCATCAAGTGTTTAGGTAGATAAATAACTGCTTTATAGGACAATCCCATCTCCCATTCTACTCGGGGGGATTTTAACAGGTGAATTTGGCACTGGGTAAGGGCTGTGACAGCCCATTCCAAGGGCAAAGAAAGCCTCCCGAGGAACGAGATGTGCCAGGCTCCCTGCTGCTCAGCAAAGGAATCATCTGCCCTCTCCTGAAGGACCGTAACACTCCAGCATTGTGCTGAACTCAAACACAGGCACAGCCAGGGGTGTTCTGTGGTGTTTAATGTCGAAAGGAATTCAGTGCCACCCTTGGCTCGTAAGAAATCCCCAGCAATTTTCACTCAACTTTCATACTCTGCCTCAATCTCAGAGATTTTTCAAGACCTGTACAGGCATTACTTCAATTAAGACGTTTACAATAGGAACCTGTGCTGGTAATTTTAAAACCAAACGTCAAGAAAACAGTAGAAACCAGGGCCAGGACTTAAGACTCTGCTGATCCTTGTGGGTCTCCTCCAAACGAACCATATTCCCCTCCACCTATCGATTCCACTGCCAAGACTGACTCTCCATCCCTTATAACTCTGTCAAAGCTTCTGGTCTTGAGCGTTTACCTGTTACTCACCGCACAGCCCCGGGCAGTGGAGCCAGAGGGAGGAGCACACCTTGACCTGTCCCCCGCAGCTCCCACAGACAGCGGGGATCGATGGGCGCCGTCCCTGCACGAGCGGCTGGGAAAAGGGATCCACACCCGAGACCTGCCGAGGCACAGCGATAGGAACGAGCTGAAACACGATAAAAGCGGCGCTTGCGCGGCCCCGAGCCCCGCGGTGTCCCGGGAGAGCAGCGCTCACCGGCTCGGGCCCTCACGGACTCCTCAGGCTGCGGGAACCCTCAGCACCCGCCCCGGCACCCACCCGGGCCCTCCCGGGGAGCTCCGCTCGGCGATGGAGCCGCTCCCGGGCCCCGCACGGGAAGCTCCGCTCGGTAACGGCCGCGGCCCTCGAATGCCAATGGCGGGAGCGGGGGCGGAAACGGGCGGAGCTGAGGGAGGGGATGGAGGGAGGGCAGGGACGGAGCTGAGGGAAGGGATGGAGGGAGGGCAGGGACGGAGCTGAGGGAAGGGATGGAGGGAGGGCAGGGACGGAGCTGAGGGAAGGGATGGAGGGAGGGCAGGGACGGAGCTGAGGGAAGGGATGGAGGGAGGGCAGGGACGGAGCTGAGGGAAGGGATGGAGGGAGGGCAGGGACGGAGCTGAGGGAAGGGATGGAGGGAGGGCAGGGACGGAGCTGAGGGAAGGGATGGAGGGAGGGCAGGGACGGAGCTGAGGNGGTTTTGCGGCGCTGCGATGGCAGAGCCGCGGGAGGAGCGGGAGGAGCTCACCGGGAATGGTCCCTCGGTTCCAGCAGCAGGGAATCACTGCAGGGCTCGGGCGGGATGGAACATCAGAGATGATCTCGCTCCATGGGCAGGAAGGACTCGGAGGCACCGGTGACACGGAAGGGGAGCCGCGCGTTCATCCCTGCCCTGCATCCAGCGTCTCAACAACCTCATTCCTCTCCACGATCCGCGGAAAAATTCACCCCGAAGGTGGGAAATGGGAAACACGAAACCATTCCAGGAATTAAATCTGTGATTAAACCCATGATCTGTATTGCTGAGAGGAAGTCTGACCATCATCTGCCTTTCCCTCAAATTATAAAACTTCTGGAACACATTTACCAGTAGTTGGCATTGAAAGTTTCCCAAAAATGGGTCCTTTCCTAGTAAGAGCAGCTTTCAGTGTTGCTTTATAGAAATTTAAAATCAAAAGTATTGACATATGACCATTTTAATGACAATTTCGGGAAAATTCTTCCTCAGTTTTGGGGCACACCAAACCAGCAGGATAAATACAGGTTTTATAACAGATTGACAAGCAAAAATGGGAATTATTTTATGGAAATTAAGTTTCCAGCCACTTTTCTGTGCATACTGCAGCAATATTAACTTTTCCAGTGACTGTGTGCCTCCCAAGTTTCACTGGAGCAGTAGCTAAAACTGACTCTGAGTGAGTTTGTAAACTTGACACGTTTGCAGCTACTAAGTTCCCTCTCCCCAAGTCTATTTGATCCAGATGCAGCACTCCTCTAATTGCTTCCAGCCCCAGCACCGCCTTTCCTGCCAGGAATTTGGTGACACGCAGAGCTGAGGAAACATTTATAGTTAAAAGGGGCAAAAAGTCTATGAGTTTTAATATGAAGGCATTCTCAAGTTATAAAGCTGCCTCTGCCAGCACTTCATTTTCCTTGAAATCTTTAAAATTTGTTCATTATCTCAACATTCTATGCAGAAATCAGGATTTTTTTACAGCCTGTCCCACTCCCAAACCAGGAATTCACAACTTACTGGGAATGCTTGGGAATGTCTGGGAAGGAAGATGGGATGAGGTCTGTGCAGGGCTCCACGATCCAGGGAATGCTGAAAACCTTCACACAACCAGGGCCAATTCCACTTCCAGCAGAGAAAGGATCAACTTCTCTCAAGAAATGCCTTTCCACTCAGCTTATTCTTCTTCTTCCCAGATCCTAAAATTTCAGGGCAGCTATTTGGTTTTTTTCCTTGAAATAACAATTCCCACCTGGCACAGCTGATTTGTGGATTAATTTTTGTCCTTTTAGTATTTTAAATCTTTTTCCTATCCTAAGCTCAGCTGAAAAGATAATTTTCTACTCCAAAACACATATTTTAATACATTTAACATATATATATAACATATATATGGATACAGCACCCAGCCTCAGTGATCAGTATTCCCTGAGGCAATTCCCAAGTTATTTCTTGTTCGTATCCCGAGATTCCCAAACAAATCCCCTTTCCCCAACAATGTAACCAACTGCATCACCTCGAAATGCAGATTTTGGGGAAAAAGGCGTTGCACAAAGCGGCTTCAGGTTCGCTCCTGGAGAGTTCCGGTGGTGCCACCCCGTGGAGGTTGGAATATTTCACTCTTCCGGATTTTGGTGAACTAACAACAGTGGCAGGAGCTGCTGTGAAGCAGGGGAAGAGAATTTTCCAGTTAAAAAACCCACCCCGAAAACCCAAACCCACCAAAAAAGGGAAAAAGCCAGAACAGCACCAGCTCAAGGGAACTTTCTGTAGTTATGTTATACCCAGGAAGTGCCCAAAAGGGCATTTTTTGGCAGTAAACAGAGTTTTGGTGGAATTTTGTTTTTAGAAAGAGAGAAGGTGCCACAAATACCTGTTCTCCTCTTACCCCAGCAAGAAAGACCAGTAAAACAGCGATTTTCTACACAGCATCCCTCACAAAGGTGTTTGAGGGTGAAAACCATTTACTGGGTAGAGTTTTCCTTAGAACATTGCAACTTACATAAAAAGGATTTCATTCCCCTCCTCCATGGATTTCCTATGTTTTCCATGAAAACAGCCCTGATTATTCAGTGAATACACAGAGCTAATTAGGTAAATTTGGTATAAACGTTAAGAAATAGCAAAATAATCCCGTGCTTCCAGCCTGCAACACACCAACACTGAGATCAAAACCTCATCCCAGAGCCTTTAAAAATCACCTTCTTCAAATAATCCCTGTGTTTTATGATGAAAAATGTGAGTATTCTATAAAGAACCAGCCAGAGCAGCAGAGTTGCAAGTTTTAATGTTTATTTCCCCAAGACAGCCTAGCCTGCACTCTACTTGGATAAATTCACAAGCTAGTTTTCCGCTGCTTCTAGTTTTAAACTTTTAACCATGTTTCTGATGACAAGGAATGCTGCAAAAATACTCTAGTCCAACAAAGAGTTATGATCACAAAATAATCTTTATCCATTCTACAGTGTTTCAGAATTACCAGCTGATTTTAAAACACAAGGTAGATATAGATGCTAATGGTGGCTAATCTGGGATGTTTTATTATAGCAAACTGTTGTTCATGCAACACTTGTGCTCAAAGGGGAAGGCACAGCATTTCCTACAATGAGCCACCTTATCAAGAGTTCAGTTTGTACAAATTTGTAACATCACCTTGAATTTAGTGTGCAGGACCTCAAAACTGAGGCATTCCTCCAATTATAAAAACACTTGCATCCTTTTTGTGCAAGTTTTAAAAATACAAAGTTTTTTTTTTCTCTCTAAAGTGGCTCAAAATAGATTGTTCATGGCTGCCTACATCTAAGATAAAAAGAGTCTAAAACAATTGGATTAGGCATATTAAAGGTGTTCAAACCATGACTTGATTTGTACATCTATTCACACCTCTTTGTTTCGGTCTTTATTCGGCAGTACATATGCACCAAATTTCATTTTTAGACGTTTCCATATCATTTTCATAGAAAACAAAGTTTGAAAACAAGTAACATTGAAACACAGCACGGTATCCTACCACAACAGAAACATTTTGGTTACAGGACTCAACAAAATCTAAAAATGAACTATGCTGGAGAATACCACATGCAAAGGTCTTCATGTTATCTTTGAAAATGAAAAGGATGAGGTTTTATTACCACATTTTACTGCTTTCTACTATTATGGCAACTTGTGTACTGCAACACAGTCTAGTTTGAAGGGAAATGTATGATTTTTTTTTCGTTTGTTTTTCCATGCAAAAATCTACAAATTAGTTTTGATGATATGGAAAAGCTTTTCATAACATCAAACATTCATCTGGTGCAAATGCACAGGGAAGCCTTCCTGAAATTCTGACTTTACAAACAACTAAGAAGCCGTAACAGGAAAAGAAATTAAAAAGAACTGAAAGAAAAAATAAGAGGGAAAAAAAAATAAAACCAAAACAAAAAAAAGAGAAATAACACAGGCTGCAGGAGTAAACCAGAGTCTGCTGCTAAACCGGTCTTTGTGTGTCCAGTGTAAGTCAACACTTAATGAACTCATTGGATGATTTTAGGTTCTCAGCCCCTGGAGGCGACTCAAGCTCGCATGCGTTCACAGACACGTCACAACCACTCTCTCGCGCACACGCCCGGCCCCGGGCTGGCCACGGCCCCAGCCCGGCCACAGCCCCGGCCACAGCCCGGCCACGGCCTGGCTCCGGGGGCCACAGCCTGGCCCCAGGGCAGCCCCGGCCACAGCCTGGCTCCAGGGCAGCGGGTGCAGACATTCACTCCACGCTGGCCATTCACACGGGGCTTCAGAGCAAGGCCTGGGCTCGTTCTCCTTGCGTTGTGTGGGCATCCTATTCTCTTATGCTTACGAGGCTGATGATGAGAGTACTGCGTTCCCCCAATTGCTCTAGGAAGTCGGTGTTCCTTCTCAGGCACTGAAGATCTGTGACCTGTAGCCCTTTTTTCTTTGAACAATCTAAAGAAGCATTCAGTGTGAAGTTTGTCATTACATTTTGCCACTCATTCTCACTCGCACCCACTCGCCATCTTGACTTCATTTGGGCTTTTCTGTGATTCCAAATGAAATCTTCACATTTTCTTTCCCGATTTAATGCAGCAGCGGATCCCATGAGCCAAGATTGATGGATCAAACCTTTTTTTTTTTTTATTCAGTGCTGCATTGTACCTAAACTTCCAAAATACCACTCTAAAACTGGAACCCTTCTGCTGGTACATTGGCAGATGAATTGAAACCAAATGTTCCGCCTTGTATTGCTTCTGGAACAAGGCTTGGATCTTCATCAATCTGCAATGGAATGGCAACATCATGAGCAGGGACACAACAAAACCTCACTACACAGGAGCTGGACAATCCCAAAAGCAACTCTCTCTTCACCTCCTCGCATCCAGTCCTGCCATTCCTCCCCTAAATTTTGTGAGAGCACTAAAATGAAGTGATTTAATTTATCAGGAAAGGCTACAGGGCACCCAAAACCCTCTTGTTTACACAATTTTCACTCCTGGAAAGCCTTCTGGCCATCTTAGAAACCGTCTCAGTTCTCAGGAGAAGACCAGCACCATTAAGCCGAGGCAGGATTAAGCCCAGACTGTGGCTACCAAAACAACACTGCATTAAACTCCAAGTCTGTCTGTATGTGTGAAAGTTGAGCTCCTAAACAAGGCTTGGATCTTATTGTTCACGTAGAAGTGAAACTCCAGCACAAAATAATCTTCCAAGTGAAAACAGGCCACGAGTGCAGCTGAGCTCGAGCATTTCTGCAGTTCTTCAACCAAGCAGAAACCCCTCCCTGCACGGCACAGGCTGCCAGGGCTGCATTCCCTGTCCCTGCAATTAACTCCTGTGACTGGGACTGCACACCAGTCAGCCCTGCCTTTGATTTATGTTACACGTTTGAATGGAAACAGCGTTCCTCATCAGCACATTCCACCCCTGAAATTACTCCAGTATTCCAACTACTTTGTTTCCTAAGCAGCAGCCTCAGCCCTGGACTCAGTAGGGAGCTTATCAATGTGAAATGTCAAGCTCAGGCAGGGGCTGAGAGCTAAGGGAACTATTCACAGCCTGGGATTTTAATCCTTAGAGACGAGGCTTAAATTAGGCATCAGATCTTCTTTAGATGCTTCCTCATGAGCAATGGGAGGAGATGCAATAGGTTCAAACAAGGGCTCATTGTTCCCTGAGCCCAACGAGTGTCACAGGGCAGCTCTGGGGCCGCTGCCTCTCTCCTGAGCCAGGTTTATAAATGAAAACAATGAGCACACTGCAGAGAATTCCACACTCACATCATCTGAAGAGAAGAACTGATCAATGATCTCATAAGCCAGTTTGTAGATGTCTTCATTTTCATGGTTTTGTAGTTGTTCAATTTTCTCCAGGCCTGCAACAAACACACAAGAAATATCAGAACACCAAATTCGGGCCCAGCAACTTCCAACAAAGAATTTAAAAACACATCTGGGAATAGAGTTAGGAATAATCTGATTATGAACAGGATGCTGTTAAACCCATCTGGCATATTTATATATATTTTATACATATAAACACACAGATGTTCAGGACACAGAAATATTTCTGAAGCTCTGACAAGTTGAGTTTTGGCACAAACACCTCTCTTCTCCTCTCAGCCACCACCAATCACTTTCTGCCCTCCCTCAAGATTTGGTATTTTAAAGATTATTCTACTCCGTGTTAACAAATCACACACAGTTTTTGACCTGTGCCCAAATTTAATATCTCTGTTCTTTCATCCCTGAAAAGTTTCAGTCAACTTAAACCACCACCAACATGGAGAAAGTCTCAAAGCCATGAGGAAATTAAAGTTATTGCATTTTTACAACCATTGTATGTAGAATTATTTTTTCCAAGTTCACCTGGACATAACTTGTGCATGATTAAGGTAAGCACATCATCCCCACATTGATAATTTAGTTTCTGTTAATAGACTAATTTGTCTAATATGCCAGGCTGCTACAAAATTAGCACCTAATAAACTTTACTGCCATTATCCTGCTCCTCTACATTTTATTTGATCATGAACTCAGTAAAAGCTGTGGATATTCACCTGATAGGCATGAAAAGGGCACTTTAAAACAGCTTTGCTTAAAATATCCATGCCACCACACAATAAACCCAACACGAGCAGGAAGCCGAAGCATCAACCCCTGAAAAAGTGATGAAAATATTGCTGCTCCTACCTCCACACTCTTCTATAAGATTGGCTATGGTTTCTGCTTCCTCTTCAGCCATTTTTAATATATTACTTAGTCCGTCCAGAACCACTTGCACAACTTGTGCATCTTTTACTGTCAGCAAATTGCAAAAGGGAGGAATTACATTTTGCTGAATTAAGTAAGCCACCTGAGGGGGGAAAAGCCGAGAGTTACAGCAGGAACGTGGCAGCAGCACAAGCACACAGGCAAACACATTCCAGGAAATCCAAGTGCTCAGAGCCACCCACCCAGCCCAGAGCATTCTGCAGTGGCCACTTCAGGAACCCCTTTTTAGAGCACTCGAAGGTAACACCTGGGTATTAAACTAAAATCAGATTTAAGATCTACAACACCCAAGGAGCAGATCCTGTGAATTTTTCAGTATTATATAAGGAGTTTCAACCTCATCTCTGAAGAGTGACAGCACCAGCCCAACCCTGCCACAAATCTCATACTCTGGGCTTACAAACTTGTGTATTCCTACTCATTGGTTACTGTCCTTTAAATTATCACATCCTTATTGTTTGGGAAAAAAGGTAAAAAGAAATGTGGAATGTTCAAGAATCCCACCAGAGCCTGCCTGAAGTCACCCATCCCAACAGAAGAGCTTCCAACCAAACCCCCACTGATGCTCCTGATCTCAGGTCACTCCAGAAGCAACTGAAGGTCACTCTTAAATCCCATGTGGAGAAGGGAAGAGTTACTGAACAGTGAAGGAACAGAGACATCCATAGCCCTGGCACTGCCCAAGACAGGAATGGAAGCTTTCCTAAAGCTGGACTCACCTGGTCTTTTCTCCCACTGATTGTTAAGTTGCTTATTGCCCAAGCAGCTTCTTTCTGAGTACCAAAGTCCCCCTGAAAGCACAACCAGAGACAGGAACAGTCATCGCAGGGTTTATGTCAGGCAGTATTCCCACAAAAGCTGTATTTGTTACAGTCCCCTCTGCATGGTGTCACTGTATCGGTTCCTGGGAAAGTAACAAATACACCCTGTGGCTGTTGGAGTCCCTCTGTGTTCATCCCTTCCCTACAATTGATCTTCCAGGGGAGGAGAACTTTTTTTACATCAAAGAAGTAAGAACTGCAGCACTGCCCTCTCCCAGTCCTTATCAGCAGCTGTCACGTCCTGCAGGGAGGGCTCAGCACTCGGTGTGAGCTGTGATAAGGCACTGCACACGCTGCAGCTGGGCTGCTCCAGCTCCTCAGCTCAGGGCTGTCATTACATGGAGAAGTCTCCACTCTTTCCTCACAGATCAATAAATTGGCAGTGAACAGAGCCGTCTGTGACCAGCTCTGTGTTAGTTGTCATTTCCCCTAAATACTTCCCATGCGCTTGTAGCTGTTCCTTCCTTCTGCCCCAGCAGGTCCTTGAGGGCACAGCGTGGTTTGGGAAGCCGTGTTTTAAAAGACACCAACACCCAACAGCTGGAAAGGAACACAGGATTTGAAGTCCCAGCACCAATCCTTGGGATCTCACCTTATCTAGAAGATGTATTATCATTGGAACAAGGTTTGCATCTATTACTGCCTGAACTTGCTGCTGGTTTCCTGCAGTGATGTTAGATAGGAACCACACTGCTTCCTGCAAAATAAAAGGATCAGGAATTAGTTCACAGAAGGATTCCATACAATTTATGTCCACTGCAACTGGCCAACCCTAAATACAACCAAGTATTCAATCAGCTTTTGTGCAGAGCTGAATTCTTGCTGAGACAAACCAAAGGGACAATCTCACCTTAGGAGACTCCACAAGACTCCTCAGTCTTTCGCTGTTACCAGCTTCAACCAAATACTTCAAATTAAAAGGAAAAATTATTTGGAGACAGAAAATCCCAAATAAGCACTTCTAATTGCTTCCTGCACTGCCAAAAAGCAGGTTTCAGCTGATGGCCAAAAAGCCTGACAGCACTGTGTGCTCCAGACATGACAGTGTAGGAGACAGTTCTTTACCTCCTTCCTGATGTCTCTTCTTAGCTTCAAGAAAATGCAGCACTATTAATTAAACACTTGCTTTTTAACAATACTCTTAAGTTTATGACTCTTGCTGCTCATTCTGCCCATAAGCCCAGGACTCTCCCCCCGGCAATACCCAACAGCAGGTGCCTGGGAAAGCAAGAACAGATCTCTTCCCCAGCAGCCCCTCCCGGAATTAAATCCAGAGCCCTCACGCCCCTTTCAAAACGAGAATCTACACTTTAATCAAGAAGTAACAGTTTCACATAAAGTTTTAAGTATATTCAGAGTATCAACCTTTTAAAATCCTACAGCTGATAGATTTCTCCCTTCCTAGAAACCTTCCACCATTCAATTCCCTTCTCAACCTCTCTGAATGAGTTTTTAGCTGAGTATTTCTCTCAACATGAGGTTCAGCGATGTTCGTACTTCACTCACCGACTCTCTGAGATCAGAGCACAGGATCAGTGGTGACCCTGGTAGAGATTTGGGCTGCCTGGGCTCTCCTGGTGGGCTCGTTTGGGGCTTTAATCACTGGCAGTGTTGCAGAGGGGCCCCCGAGGTGCCCAACACGCCTCAGATGCACTCCGGCCTCAGCACTGCCATCAGTGCCCCCATGAGAGCCCCCCTCACACCCACACACACCCCCCCGCCCCGGCTCTGGGGTAATTCCCTTTCTCACACACGCTCCATCCACACACACCCAATTATCTCTGTTTCATCACTTCCAAGAGAGTCAGTTTAATTAAGGTGACATTTCACATATGGAGAACTGCAACTTTCAAGTCAACAACCAGATTTATAAGAAAGCTTTGATTTCCTACCAACACTGACATTCTTGTCAAGCACAAGTCTGCAGCTCCTAAGAGACTTCCCTAGGGATATTAATTTCCAGAAAAAAATCAGGATTTGCTGAAATTTGCCACAAACTGGTGGAAGGAGTCAATTATTCGCATCTTTATGTCACTACACAACGTGGAACCCAAGCCAAGCCAAACAGAAATGTTATCAATCAAGTAAAATCCCTGCTGTTGCTCACCTTATTAATTTTTTCTTTGGGATGTGTCAGAAGTGCTGGGAAATGTGAGAGAGCTTCACAGTTGAGAACTACCTGTGTCTGCTCATCGGTGCCAGTGACGATGTTCCCCACAGCTCTCAGTGCAGCCGTCTGAAAACAAAACATTTCCTTTAAAAACAATGTTTTTTTCAGCAAATATTTTCCTAGCTGAGCACATAAAAGGTTTTATGCAAATGCTGCAGCCCACAGGAAGAAATATTTTTTACATTTCAACATGAGTTATAAAAAGCAAGCAGCATTTTCTGTAGTAGCACGTTTCGGGGGTCACTTCCTCCACGTGATCCAAAGTTACCTGGACTTTAACTTCCTGGTGGCTGAGGAGAGGAACCAAATGAGGGACAATTCCAGAGTCTATCACCATCTGGATCTGCTCATTGCCAGCATCCGTTAGATAGGAGAGTGCCCAGACTGTATCTACCAATATCTGACAGGAAAAAACAACAGCTCTGTCAACAGCACAGAAATAGCAGCAAAATAATGTACATTTATAGATCAATTTAGAATTAATTTAAGTTAATATGTGTGTGTGCATTCACACACAGAAAAGCCAGTCTGAACAGCAGTAAATGTGAGCATTTCAACTGGCAGCTTGCAAAAACATTGAGTGAGTGTTGTTTCAGTTGACAGCTCTTGACTGGCTCACCAGTACAGCCACTTCAAAAATTCAAATAAACTTAATTTCACCTACTTAGAGACAAGAAATTAAATCACATAATTACTATAGGAATAGTGAAGTTAATGTAGACACATTTTTTGCAGAGCACTGGTGCCATTAACTTAACTCAGCTACAACTTCTTTAGGAAGCAAAGAATTAATCTTCAATTCTGACTTATGTGCAGGCAAAAAGTTGACCTATTCCGTAATTTCAATAAAGTTTTGCTCATTTACTTCACTATTAAATAAAAATTTCATATTTAACACACCTCAGGAATTACATCTAATCCTGACATCTGACATGTGCAGCAGACACTGATTTTCATTACAAATTTAAGTGCTAGGCAAAAAAAATGCTGTTTTTATTTGTGAATGAATGCTCAGAGAAATAAAAATAAAATGCAGTTTCAGTTGTTAGTGCAGGGAAAGTACACGCAAATAAACACTTGCAAAGACAGAAATACCAGGGAAAAACATCACTATTTAAAAATAACATCAGTATTTTAAAATAAGCAGTTAATAGATATCAAAACAAGAGAGAACATCACAGATTTTTATTTTATTTTCTATTTCAGCTAAAAAACTAGAGCAGAACGTGGAAGGGGCTTTAAGAGGGGTCACTCACATTTACATCCGTGTGGTGAATTAAAACACAGAGCGCCGGCAGGATCTGAGGGGGAAAGAAACAGCTGAGGGTTATTTTTAAGGCACACAAACACTGAGCTGGAGTTCCACCCCACTCCAGAGCAGTTCCATCACCTCCTGGATGGTTTCCATCGGTGGAGGGGGGTCTTTGTGGCGGCACAGGTTGACCATGACCCAGGTGACATTCCTTAGGAAGGTGATGGGGATGGAGGGGCTGATGAAGGACAGCAGTGGCTTCACTACTCCAAGACTAATAACATAATCTCTACACTGGGGTCCGTCACCTGTGGGAGACACAATCAGCGGTATTTGAACAGAAAACATCCCATCATTGATGGATTTATGGTGGTGGGCAAGGGAAAGGGGTGGCAGACAACACCAAACCACCAAGCACAGCGCAGAGCCCAACACACTCCTGGAGATTCCTCGATAAAGTTTCCAAACAATGATAAAACGTCCCCGGAAGTTTGTGGTGGCAGGAATAACACCCACCTATGATATTTCCTAAAGCCCACACAGCTTGCTCACAAACATTTTGATGAGGTGAATGCAGCAGTCTCAGGAAAAGCGGCACAGCATCTGAAAGGCACAAAAATAACCCAGGAAATGGTTAAAAAATGCATCTCACAAGGGCAAATAATTCACAAAATTAACTTTCATATGAGACATTTTTCTCCTGTTAATGCCTGGTCAAAGCTTCACTAATTTCCCAGGTGATACTGAAATAAAACACTGCAACAATTCTTCCTTTGCTGCATATTCTTACAGAGCCTGCACTTGAGAATATTAAACCCCTGACATTTAATTTATTTGCAAGTCTCGAGTTTACTGAAGCTTGTCAGGATCCAAATTTAGTTCCATTTATTCAATTCAGAAATTCTCTGCTAAGTTATGCACCAGACCCAAGTGCAAAACAGCAACAAAGGCCAGATTCACCCATTCAAATGAAGCAACCTGAGAACACGCAGGAACAGAGCCCCATTAAGGAGTGGCAGTGTAGGAAGAGGGCAGGAAAGGGCTCCACATTTAGGGAACTGATCCTGTTTTATTCTCCCCCAGCACTAAGGTGCTTGCTTACATAATAGCTTAGTCTGTAAGGAACCCATTTACTTCACATATTTCAAGAGAAACTGGTATTTTTACTTAGATTATTTCTTGATGTAAACCCTGTTTTAGTAGAGAAACAACAAATCGGCAGGATTCTTTTCTCCTGCTAAATAAGGGTGTTTATGTCTGTGTGCAAGGACAAAAAACATCTCCAGCAAGCAGATTAATAAACTCTTACTGAAAAATTAACAGAGCATCTTTTTAATTGAAATAAATCCTAATTTCGTATGTCACAGCTATTAAATCGACTAGCAGAGTGCAATACAGACCTACAGAAATCACTGAAAGAAGTGTTCAATCCATTGATAAATTAGGTTTAAATACAAAGTGTTCTAGATCAGGGGTGGGATAGATTATTTATTAATTAGATTTCCCAAAGAAAACTCAGGATGCAACTGGGAAAGGAGGAGGATGGGGAAGAAGGGAATTTGAAAGTATTACCAAAGGTTCATCTTATAAGGGTGAAAAACAAATTCTGTCAAAGTTCACAGGCTCTTAACACTGAGTTTGCAAAAGCAGAAGCAACTGACCTTGCAGCCAACCTAAGTTTTGTGTATTTTTTTCCCTTAAATTTCAGGAAAAACTCATTTCACAGTATCTGATTCTTCAAGAAGCTCTGGTTTGTTTGCTCAGTTAAAAATCCTGCCCACTTAGCTCTGATTGAGCAGCAGAAGCTCTGCTTCAACTTAGGACACGCTTGGAGTACAGAACAAAGTCTGCTTTGCCTGGCACCTCAGATTCCAAGTCCAACAACAGTTCCTTCCCATGTTTCAGATGCCTCAAAATAGGAAGGACAGTTTTTTTAATTCAACTTGATTTTGGAGGAGTTCAATGTCAGGCACCCTCCAGTCCATGAATTTTCTTCCCTGTTCACAACAGGAAGCTCTTCAGAGGGGCTGTTTGCTCTTATTTCAAGTTTTCTGGTGAGTTTTGGTGGGGTTTTAAGTTTGAAAACTGGAAACCAGCAGGTATCAACTCTGCTAAGATATTTCAAGTTTCCAGAAGATGTTGCTCGCCATTAGGAAACCCAAGTGAGTCTCAACCCTGAGAAAATGAAGCCAAAACCAGGTGTGTGATGCCAGAGGTAAACATCTGGCAGCAGCTCCTTCAGTGCCTTTACTGACAACCTGACTCCAGCCTGATTCCAACCAAATCCCACACATGGATGGAACCAAATCAACCCTGCAGCACTCACTGGATTGAACTACAGCCTGGGTTTGTTCCGAGGTTCCAGAGGCAATGTTTGTCAAAGCCCACGCAGCTTCAAACTGTAAGGAAGGACTGCAGAGAAAGGAAAAAATACAGCAATTATTATTCAAATCAGTGGCACATCAGCTGAACAGCAAGAATTGGTGTAACATTTTGAGTTTTGGCAATACTCACTTGTCATCTCTTTCAAGACAGTGCACTAAAATAGGTAATATTCCTGATTTTATTAGGTCATCAATGGGTGGGTTGCGGTCACTGGACAGCAGCTTCCTGTGCAGGAAAGGAGAAAAAACCAGATTACAGACAAATCCTGCCTGGAAAGGAGAAAGGAGTTGTTTAATCCAACTTTCCCCTCAAAAAGGGATCAGTCCTGACACTGGAGCAGGTCAGTAAAGGCTTCCTGTCGAGTTTGGGAATCTCCAGTGGAACCCCAACAACCAAACTGCTCCTCCCGGCCTGGGAATTCCTTCCCAGGTGCTTCTCTCCTCCTCCCAAAGACCCAGCAGGATTTTTTTCCTCCTCTTCAAGTGAAAAGAATCCCCCAAAGTGAAATTACTGAGCTACTGGAAAAGCAAAGCCATTACACCCACTGGCCATTTCATTCCATGTTTTCTCCACTTTGGAAGTTTATCACCAGTCAGGAAAATAAAGATCAGAGTTATTCAGTTCCACCCTCCTCCAGCCTCTTCCTTCTCCACCCAGCAAAGGAGATACTCAGCTCTTTCTGCTCTTAAAGCCAAAGATTCTACAGCTCTTTAAAGTGTGTATTTTACTCTGTGAGAAGCATCAAGTTTACACCAAATAAATCCAGGTATTTACATCTAAAGAAAACCCACACTACTTAAAAGCTCTGTGTATTTTGATTTCTTTAAAGTTCTATTTTCTTTTAAAAAATCATTTAATTACATACAATTTCAGTTCAGCTAGAACACATTTTCTGACCTTAAGAGCATGATAAATTAAGAATAAAACCAGGATATTTGAGCAAAGTGTGTTCTTACCTTGCTGCCTGCACAGCACTTAACTGAATACCCTGGTTGTCACTCGAAGCATTCTAAAATAAGAAATATTACATTTTTCATACATCTGTCATCATGACATGAAGAATATTCACACATTTAATTGTTTTTACCTGTACTATTGCCTCCAAAGAAGTGTTTTGCTAGAAAACAGAGACAAAAACCAGTTAGAAATTCTGAATGTCTTTAGAGAATGCAAAAAGAAGAAATTATTGAGAGTTAATTCTTACCACTCTAAAGTCCCCATCTATATCAGAATCTTCACAGATATCTTCATGGGGAACATTCCTTCTCTTTAGGAGATGCTCATCTCTTTTGTTCTTAAAGAGAAAAATGATGGAATACCTTTAGAACTTGGATTTACGGGGTGCGGGAAGGGAGGAGAAGCTTCTGTTTTAAACAAGCACCATAAAGCTGCTGTCATCGATGCTGTTAAAATTTCCAACAAAAAAAACTTGGAAAGGGCTGCACAGAGAAGAACATTCTGGGAATTACTTCTTCCTAAAAAATCCTGCATCCAACTTGTGCTGGAAGTTTCCTGTGCACACACCCATCGACATCACAATTTATTTGTCATCGTTTCTAACAGGACACAGCGATTCCCAAAGGTTTTCTCTTCAGCCCAGAAGGAAACTAATTCCAGTTGTGATTCCTTTTTTCCAGCAATTCCAGTGTTTCCTTCACACTCTTCCACTCTCACTTGTAAGGACTGAACTTTCTGCCCAGAGACGAGCAGGAACAGCTGATTTTCAAAGGCAAAGCCAAGCTTTTTATACAAATTTAAAAACCTAACTGGAAGTGCAAGAATGATTCCCTTTATCAGATTCCAAATAAACCCCTGGTGTTCAGGACAGAAGCTATGGGACTCCCAGTAGCAGGTGTGGTAACTTCAGAACTTTCAAGTCTTTAACAAAAACTCTTACATTTTACTAAAGTAAGAACATAAGAATAATAATATAAAAGAATAATAATGCTGTGTCATCTCACCTTTCTCAGCTCCACAACAACTTCATTTCTTTGTCTTCTCATAGTCTGGAAAGAATCAAGATCAAAATATATCATAATCTGAACTCAGATCAATTAAAAAAGTTCTTGTACAACCACTTCAGCTCATGCACTTTAAACAAAACTTTTACACACATGGTTTAATTGTCATTATAAAAGTAGAAATCTACAGGAAATGGAAATAACTACAATATTTCTGTTATTTCATAGTAAAACACTCTCCTGAGTCTTCATGTCGAGGAAAAAAGGAATTAGGAATAAAAACATGTCTTTTAAAGGGCAAAATTGAAAGGAATTGTGCATAAAACAGCACCAAAAGCATTAAAAAGACCACGGCAATCTAACAGTAAAATAACGTTATAAATAAGCTCAAATTAGGAGACCTTGTAAGCCAAGCTGAGTTACAGAACTATTATTTATAAATGAAAACCACATAAAACCTTTGACATTCTAAGAGCAATTTTTTCTGGTCATTTTTTCTACAGCTCCCACTGACAATATTCAGGGAAAAAAATCAATTGTAAATATATATAAATTGGTTTATTGCTGCTTGTGCTACTGCAGTGAAAACAGAGAAATAAATCAGTCTGGAGCGATTTTATTCTACACTTTGAACTTCACAGTGAATGAGAACAGCAAAATTCCAAACAATTCCATTTTTATTGTGACTAAACTTTCACAAGCCCAGGGAAAGCGGCAAGTCCCCGAGCACAGGACAGAAGGAAAAGGAACAGCAGCCAGACCTCCTGAACAGCAAGGAGATCTGAAGATAAGCATTAAAAGCTTCACTTTCAAAGCATAATTATTTTTATCAAAAAGAACGTGCAGTTCATCAGATCAAATTTCAGCTGAGCACGACACTTTAGCTCCTCAAAGGAAGGAGCTACCAGAAAAATGTAAGGATAGGAAAAAAGTGGAAGAGAAGGGATGGTTCCCTGCTGCTCTGGAGGCAGAACTCTTCATGGTCAGAAAAACAAACAGGTGAGGGAAAAACCCAACATCCCCTCAAGGACAGCTTCCTGCTCCGGAAAAGGCAAAGTGCCCAGGAGCAGCTGCAGCAACCTGGGAAGAGCCAGAAGAGAGGAGTTCAAAGCATCCCGGCACTAAAATTCCTCACAGGACACTACAAGTGCAGGGCAGCATCACACAGCCTGGGATTCCCCAGGAATGCCCAAACCAGGACAATGGATGCAGCTCTGAAGAGCAGAGCTGAGGGCAGGAAACACTCCGTGGGCATTTCTCTGAGCTCCAAGAGAAGCTGATCCGCTGCTGGATCCCACCCTGCACGTGCAGGCTTTGGAAGGATGCTGCACCTTTACACCTGACTTACCTGCTACAGGCTCCTGCTCTCAAATGCTCAGTGTAGTTTCTCCAAACCCCACTAACCTGGCACATCCAAGATGAAAATAACGTGAGGAATCCCTCTGATAATCAGACTGCAGAACTGTACCACGCCCCTGATGATCTCACAGGACTTTTAACACCTTCCCAAACCACAAGCCAACAAAATCAGCATTCCTACCCAAAAGCTGCCCTGGGACAGGGATGGCTCTTCCCAGACCCCAAGGATGACTCTGCTGGTCACAGCAGAGCTGGTGCTGACATAGCGAGAACTGAGCGGGACCAAAACAAATATTACAAGAAAAAAAGCCTCAGATGTGTCATTGAGAAGATTCTTTACTTGAAAAATCCTATCTGCAGTTGGTCAGACTTTAAAAGAGCCTCTGCTGGAACACAAAGAATGTTCTCCCTCCTGCAACAAGCTGACAGGCCCTTGGATGAATTCCTGCCTGCCATGAAGAGGTAATTCCTACCTGCACACCTTGGAATCACAAAAGCCTTCACATGAAAGACAAGCCACCAGTGAAGTCACTCTTAAGCACAATTTACCAAAACTGGGCTCCAAATCATCCTCTGTGTAAACAGAGTCTGTTGACAGAATAGTTACAGGTCAACCTGGCACTGCTCATCCTTTGAGGAAAAGCACAACAAATGAGAACTGAAGTCAGCTCTGCCTCGGAGCTTCCCAGCATCACCAGCCCAGCTAGAGATGGAATAGTTTGGAGGAACTAAAATGCCAACCAGAGCCAAGATCAACTTGTGCTGCGTTTTGGAAAACAGCTCAAAGGGCAGAAACGAGGGATGGTGGTGTCTTGGCACGTGGGGAATTATTCCTTCTGTTCCGGGGGAGATCTGAGTTATCTGAATCAGCTCCCAGCTTGCACCAACACAACTGTGAGCAGGAAACTACTCTCACCAGAAAGGCTTTTAAAGCAGAGTTCAGAATGGTCCTGGGAAGGGCTCCAATTGAAAAACATGCACCACTTCATCAGGAATTCATGTGGCTCTTTCAGCCACTGGATCCTGTTTGTCATTTGCTACACCAAAAATCAAATGATCCGATCTATTTCTGTCAGCCTGTGATGGCCACCCCTCCATCCTCCTTTTTTCAATTATATTTAGCTTCAGATTTATCATAAGGGCTATTTCTGACCATTAGTCATGACTGAGCCCTTCAGCTTATCATTAAAATCTCGTGTGAGTGATGCCTGCAGGATCCTGAGACATTCTGGGGGTTTTCACCACACAAGGAACATTCCCAGCTCCGCAGCAGGAACAGCTGGGATCCACCAGCCCTTCCTAAATACACCCGGAAAGGGATCCGGACCCCTCTTCCTTCCCCGAACGGATGAGGAACTCAGCTCCCACCACACACAGCCTGTGCCCACTGCTGTGAGGGGTGGGGGTTTATTTGCTTTTATAAAATGTTCCAGTCTGTTTCTACACCTACAACAGGAAGGTCTGACAGCAAACGAGTAACTGTAGAACTTGGCTACTCCTCCCATCCTAGGGAATGGTTTCCAAAGGCACATTGTTTCTGCTGGGGAACTGCAAAGTCAACAGTTACTGTAAATTAAGAGTTGGTTGTGACATCCTTCCTTCCTTCCTTCCTTCCCAGGAAGTTGCTACCAGCACCAGTGTGGTGTGGATTCAAAATGAAAACAAAAAACACCCCCCAGGGCAGGGACATGTGAAACCAGACTATTTTTCCTCAGTTATATCCAGTAATTCAGGCCCTCCTCCATCCCCTCCTATACAAATCCTACCTCAATTACAAACTGGAGCAATGAAATCTACTCTCAAGATCACCGATAAAAATGCTTTGGGATCATAAAGCCAACCCAAGATACCCCCTGAAATCACATCTCAGCAACTCTTCCCCCTTCAGAATGAAAACGGGAGTCTGAGTTACAGATAAAAAACCAAAAATCAATATGACATTACATGTGCTACCAGCCCCATCTTTCCTGGAGAAGCTGTGCATGGCAAAGAAAATGCCTTATACAAATATCTCGGTATCATTTGAAAGTGACAAGATGGATGAGCTTCACCACAGAACTCCAAGTCAGCTTAAAGGAACCTATTTTTATCTCAGTGAGTGAAATTCCTGCTCTCCTTCAGTTCTTCCATATTTAATCCCAAGCAGACTATTTCGTGTGGGATACAGAAGGGGTTGCAAAGCTTCAAAGTACCTGCAATATTCAATATATCTCACACCACCACCTTTCCTTCACTCCCCTGGAGCTTCCTTGGTGTTCTCAAATATATTGGTATTTTTAAAGTCCAGTGAATGATGCTGGCAACTCTTAAAATCCTGACACTGCTGATCTTAAAGCATCTTGATGCAATGGCTGCTCCAAAATTAGTTTTGAAGTGCTCTGCATCATGGAATTATCATCATTTCCCTTCATGCATCTCTCAATTACAGAGCAGAAATCTCTATTTAACACCTCTCCTGTGCTGGCACTGTTCAAGCAATCCTTAATCTCCTGCCCAGCAACACAGGTGAGTCAGGGGAGAAAAGGCCAGCAGGAACTCGGCAGATTCTTCCAGGATTTCCAGAGAAATAAAATGCAGGAAATATTTTTTATTTCATTTCAAAAAACCCCTTAGATGTCAGTCAGATTGGAATGCTGCAGCAGGCAACAATCACCAAGAGAAAATGAAATGTTGAATCACCAGGTGAAACAAAATGAAGCAAATAAAACACCCCAAAACTCTGCAAACCTTCCCAAATCAAGACCCCTAAATGCAGAGCCAAAAAGGCATTATTTAAACCCAAACTGTTCATAAAACTCTATCACAGACACAAGGAACAATTTGCACTTATCTGACCTTAGTATAGCAAAGATCTGGTATTTAATTCCAAGCTCTGTGGTATTACCATTAAAAATAAAGGTTGGAAAGAAAATTGGGTGTCAGCACAGCCATACCCACGAGAACCAGTAAAAAACAGCTCATCCTCTCTTATCCAAGGGGAAAGAAAAAGCCCAAGTAAAACCTGTTCCTCACTGAAGGCACAAGATGAAAAAAGTCACCTTACCCAGCTCCCTAATGGATAAGTATTTGCATAATTTAATATTTGAGTCCAGATAAGCCCTTCTTCAAGTCAGATTTTGGGGTTGGAGGTTAAAGAGAAAAACTGTGGCCACTCCTGCAGTTTTTAAGGCTCCTCTTTGTGCTGAACCAATTCTATTTTTCCCCCACAGCTCTAAAATGTTGAAGACCCTAAAAGAATGTTGCAAGTACTGAGCAGAAATCTTAAAACCCCTCCAGAGGTGCTGCCTCAGTCTCAGCTCCAAATTACTGCTCTCCCAGCAGCAACTCTCCCAGTATTAAAAACTTTATTACACCGTGTATTCCTTTGAGCAGGAGCATAAATAAGGGAAAGGACAAGGAGGTATTGGAGATTTCTGATCCCACTGAATCCCTCTATTCCCAGTGTCACCACCAATCTGTCATCTCCAAACACATGGCAGCAATTATTTACAACGTGCCCGTGCAGGCAATGTTTACCCAAGACTTCAGCATATGAAGGAATTTTGCTAAACATCTTATGTAAAACAGGTGTTTGTGTTAGGGTTTGCTTTCTTTTGTCCCCCTTTTTTTTTCTTCCAGGCCAGAATTTGTGTTTTTAGAAGCATATTGGGGAAAAAAAAATGAAAGTCCAACTTTAACTCGTTAAGTATCCAAAAAGGTGAATAACTGCTTGGTGCTTTAAGGGATAAAATGTAGGAAATTCCCCAATTTTTGTCAGAAATACAAGAATTTCCTGTGAATATGTAAAAACCTGGAAGGCAAGGACAATGTGACAGGAACTGCTGGCACTGTAACTGTCAATGGACTGATCTGAGCACATGGAATTAAGAGATAACATTTTTAGGAAGTTTGCAATTCAAGACATGGCAACCTTTCATAACCTCTAGAAATCTCTTCATTTGGGATTCACCAAAATCAGGGTGATTTCTTATTTCTCTAGAGGTGAACTGCCATGGAAAAGTTAAAAAAAATGATGGTTCTGTAAAAACAACCCAGGGCCAAACAGAATTTCAGCAGAGATAAAAAGGGGGAGGAGTGGAGGAGGGAAGGAGATAAAGATCAAATGTTGGCTTCCTCTTCGAAGTAAATACACAACTTTCTGCCCAAACAGCCCTGGAAGTCGGGATTTTGGAGCTGTCCTACCCCAGGACCTTGGCTGTGAGTGGGCACCACCAATTCCCTCACGCTAATGACCAGTGTGATGTGTAAGCAGTTAATGAGCAGGAAGGACAGCCAGAAGCCTGAGCTATTGTATGAAAAATAGCCCTGCACCGTGGTTATTTTAGGGAGCAGGCGTGTGCTCCAGGATTTGCTGGATAAACGTCACTCTCTAAAATTTAACACGGCCCAGCAGTGGGTTTGGGCTGTGGAGAAAAGCCTTTAAGTGCAGCAGCAAATAAAAAAAAAAATGACGGAAGAGCTTCCCTGCCTCCTGACACACTCACACGTGGTGTTACCTGCATGTGTCCATCTTGCACCTTCCCTACTTCAGCCCTTTTCCCTTAAAACTCTGCACCAGAGCAGCTGAATTCCAGCCTGTATCTTCCCATTAATCCCATTTTTCACTATAATTGCACATTCTCTGTGCAGTCCTAAAGATGCCTCCCTACAGCTGTCTATTCAGTGGTAACAGAGTTTATATAAAAACAAAATTAACAGCTGAGGCAAGTGGTTACCAACCAACCTCACTACCCTGCTAGCAAACAGAGCAATATTCCCACTCCCAGTATTTTTGCCAAAACTTTGGACATAACTGAATAATAAACTGTTTTACCCATCTAATTGGACAGGTTAAAAATTGAGGTGTTTCAGACTTCTGGGAAACTTGGCTGATGTTTTAATTAATGCCAGGGACATAAACGAATATTTACTTTTGAAACATCACACTGTCCTCGTATAAAAGACTGGAATATTATGGAAAACAGAAGGAACACTTTGAGGCTGGTAAACAACAGCCACGAAAATGCCAAAATTCTTGTCCAGAACCCTGTACAGACAATTTTAAGCTCCAACCAGCACTCCTGAACGAGCGTTTAAAGGTGAGGATTGACATCTAATTTTGAAATTTGACTATTTCCTAAGGAAACCCCTAGTTAATTATGTATCCTGCTATGTTTAGGAAGCACCTTCACAGCTCAAATAATTGAGCCACCAAAAAGTTCAGGGGCTCTGTGCTACAAGCCAGAACTGCTTCTCAACTACCTGAGCAGAAAACAGCAATATTAAGGAAAAA
>VZTD01001799.1:88623-108700 GCA_013397725.1 Rhagologus leucostigma
CGGGGCGAGCGAGGGAGGGAGGGGGAAACAGGGGCAGCCTCGCTCTGGGCGCCGCCGCCCATTGGCTGCGCCGCGCGCGCCCGGCGGCCAATGGCAGCGGGGAACGAGAGGGAGGGAGCGGTGACGCAGCGCGGGAAGGGGGAGGGAAGGAGGGGCCGCCTCAGCGCCGCCGCCATCTTGGGTGGCGGGGGCTGAGGGGAGGGACGGCGGGACGGGCACTCCCCGCGCCTGCGCCGCCGCTGGCCCGGCCGAGACGGAGCGGTTTAATGCGTTCCGGACGCGGCTTTGGAGGCGAAAGTTAACATTTTAATCCTTCACCCCCACTACGCTTTCCCTTTGCTCCCTTTATGGAGCCGACCGTTAACAGTTTAATCCTTCCGCTTGCTACACTTGGCATTCACTCCCATCATGGAGCCGAAAGTTAACAATCACTCTCCCCACTACACTTTACATTGAGTCCCCTCATAGAGCCCAAAGTTAACAGCTTAATCCTTCTCCTCGTTGCACTTTGTATTCACTCCCCTCATGGAGCTGAAAGTTAACAGTTTAATCCTTTCTCTCACTAAAGTTTGCATTTGCCCCATCATGGAGTCAAAAATTAAGTTTAATCCTTCCCCTCACTACACTTTGCATTAATTCCCATCATGGAGCCAAAAATCAACACTTTAATCTTTCCCTTCACTACAGTTTGCATTCACTCAGAATAATCCTTGTTCCTCCCAGTCTTCCAGAGTTTAAAAAAAAATCTGCTATAGAAACTTTTTAATTTTTATTGAAATAAGATAAAGAGTATTGAAAGCAATAGAGAGATACACCTGCAGAGCAGAGGGGATGGTAAATTTGTTCCTACTTCTGAAATTTTACCCAGAAAAGAATACCTCTGTGCATAACTAGAAGCACTCTCTGGAATGTGTGTATATATATATATATATATATATATACACACTGCCCTGATCCTGCATGTAGTCTCTACTCACTTTTAATAATTGGAAATTAACTCTGTTAAGTCTTGCATGTTGACAGAGCTCTTGTTATAATTTTCCATGATACTTGTTGAGAAAAGCCAAAGCTCTGACAGGAGATGCAGCTTCCCAAGTGTGAAAACGAAGTCACCGAGTCCCTCAGAGACTGAGGAGTATCAGGAAAGAGAACTTGGTTTAGCTCCTTGGGAAAACACAAAGACAATGATTTTTCAGACTAGGAGGAACTCTGTGTTTTATCTCTGGACACTTCACAGAGGATGAGGCTCGGCTCTAGATAGTTCTCAGAAAAACCCCCAAAAGTGACAGGAGCTGAGTCACCACAGCCCCATCTGTTGCCTAAATGTAGCAGCGATGTCACAGCAAGATGAGGTGGGTTAATTAGTCAGGGCTAATTAGTGCTGGTGATATTCCGTAAGGGCATGGCTGCTTGTCTAACAGTATGTAAATCATTTTGTCCAAACCCGGTGTAGGGACAGCAGCCCTTTCACATCCCAGTCTGGATGGACAAAAATGACATTTTCTTGATACAGCTATTTACATTGTTAAAAGTAAAAAGACTACATAGAGACAAAATAAAAAAATAGTCTCTTTAGTTAGTGCTCTGTTTCATTTACAGGCTCAGAGAGTTAGGGTTGTTCGGCCTAGAGAAGAGAAGGCTCCACGGAGACCTCAGAGCTCCTTCGGGTGTCTAAAGGGGCTCCAGGAGAGCTGGAAAGGGACTTTGGACAAGGGCCCGGAATGACAGGACAAGGGGGAATGGCTTTAAACTGAAAGGGCGTAGGTTTAGATTAGATATTCGGCAGAAATTCTATGACGAGTAATGAAACTGGACTCTGGCACTACATGTTCCATTCCTGCCCGGTCTTCAGAACTAGTCAGAATATGATGGTGAAAAATACACGGTGTGTAAGACCCAGCCTGGAATTTTATGCAGGGAAAGAACACCGTTTTCTTCCATCACCGCCCTTTTCATCACCACCTTTCCACATCTTTGCTACCCCAGACATGCTCATCCCACCTGTACTACTTCCCACCCTCACCTCCCTTAGCACTGACCGAGCACTTGGTGTGGTCTGGGAAGGATGGAATTGGAAAGCCAGCACATCCTGGGCTGACTCAGTGCCCTAACCAGGGACAGTGACCTTGCAGGGAAATCATCCGTCTGCTGACCTTCCCTCTGTGCTCTTGGAAAAAGACTGACCGAGTCAAGGGGCTGAGCAACAACCGTGTTCCTTTGTGAGTAACCATTCCAAAATAACTGAGAATCGCCCTGGAGAATCTTCTTTCAAATCCAGACCTGTCTGAAAATCACATTGCTGCACCAGCAGGTCTAACACCCCGTTTCCTTTCTGTGTAACTCCATATAATATAAAAAACATGCTTTGCTCTTGCTAAATTACGTGTGTTCTGAGCAAGACAATCCTTCGGTGGTCTTTGAGCTGTATTTTTGACCTGGTATCATCCAAAGAATAATTTATATCATGACTTCACTGAAGACATAATCAGAGACGAATGAAGTGCATTTTGTGTAACTGTAATCTAATTAAGCTGCTTGGCTTTCAGAGGAACAATTACCACGTCATTTTTGTTTGATTTTACCTCAGGTCCACAGTGCAAAAACACTCAGAAGACCAATTTTGAAGGATAGACCAGCTCCCCTCTGAATCCTTGATCCAGTGTCACTGGGCTGTCTCTAAAAAAACCCCAAACAATTGGCTATTTTGATTCTAAATGAGGGGTTTTTTTTAAATGTAGGTGCCTACAACATAATAAATTATGCATATAACACAAATTCTCTTGGTATGATGCTGTTCATGTGATGCTACAGAACAAAGCTCTGCTTCTTTGATATTTTTTGCATATTTTTTAGCTTGGAAAATAGCAATGCAAATGTAAAGGTGGGAATTAGGCTCTGCTCACCTTCCTACCCTTCCAGCAACAGATAGATTTGTTTTACAAAGAGTTTACATTTTGTTTACAATACATAATTTGTGAATTTTGCACCTCATTATGCAATTAGAAAATGTCTAATTCTCAGCTTATCTTAAACACCTCCTTTGAGTAATAACGTGAATTGATCTGAATGTTTTTTCTAATATATTAGTAAAAAATATAGAAAATATATACTGTATCTTTACTAAATGTACACTTAGGTGAGAGGAGCTCCTGTGATGGCTTTTCATAGCCCTGTCTCCCTCCTATAAGAAACAAAATGTTATGCAAAGCTGCAAAGATTTGTGTTGCACACAGAAAAATGCCCATTAATCCTGGGGTTTATACAAATGGAATAGCTGGCATTAACAAAAAAGCAGCCCACTGCTGGGAGGATATTTTATGATAATCTTTCAGCTGGTGTGCAAACACAGTCTTCTGCAGAAGCCAGGTTTGAAGGGGATTTTTGATGGGAGTTGGCTGAAGTGCTTTGGCTGAGAGTAGGAATCAAAGATTTGGCCCACGGACACCTGAACAGCTCTGCTGTCTTGTGGCTGTGCTCACACTCACTCAGGGGTTGTTCCCTTGTGTAGGGAACATTTTTATTCAAAAGGTGTAGAGTTCCTGTGCATGTTTCCCCTTGGGTTCGTTCATTTAGAACCACTGGTTACGCTGTATTTTGCTTTTTTTTTTCTACTTAGAAAAAAAGAAGTAGTTCTGCTTCAGGAAAAATACTCTTCAGTTGGGGTGGTACTTAAAAACTCACTTTTTAAAATCAGTTTATTAAAGTGATGAACAGCACAGGCTTGAGAAAGAAAAAAGCTTCAAACATTCCCAATATGACAGGATTCAAAGCTTTTCCATTTCTAACCCTTTAATCATGTTGTGAGGGACACTGAAACTCCTGGAGCTGCTCTGGCTCCTGGTGCCGGCCCCTATCAGATGTTAACGCGGCCAAGGGCCTGCTGATGTCACTGATTTAGTTTGGGATCTCTCCTTCGTTCCCACTGTCCCTGGGCTCTGCTGTGTCCCTTACAGCCTGGACATTCCAGCTGCCTCCGGGATCTCCTCCCACAAGGCCTCTCTGAATGTGAAACACCCCCTAATGAGCACTTTTTTCCTAGTTAAAGACCTCTAGATATTTTTATTCTCATCTTTTTGGAAGCTACCGTGTGATTAGTTCTGAGATAACGCCCAGTGTTCTGTGTCTTCCAAAGGAGAGGCTGCAGCACAGCTCCCAGAGGGGGCAAACGAGGGAGTTCCTCTGGCTCCAGTGGCCCTTTGCTGATTCACATCAGCCCAACATCTGCTCCTGTGATCAGAAAATCAGCCCAGGGCTCCCACATGACACCGAGCAGGAGGCAGGCAGCTTCAAATGCATGATCAGAGCTCCAGAGCTGCCTCTGGAAGAGCACAGCCTGCTCTGATCTCAGCCACTCTGCTTTAAATCACTTTTTATTTCATACAGCATTCAATTTGGGGATTGCTTTTAATTTACATTGGTACATTTGCTACAATTCGGCCCATATATGTTCAGTTTTTAATGCACTAAATCAGAGCTTTTGCAGACAAATTTATAGGTCATGACATGACCATTGGCAAAAATGTTGCTTGGTACCAGAGCTGGAGTAGATCCCAAAAATCCATCAGCTGCAAATAGCCCAAGAAGAAGAGGAATCAGTCCTCAATCAGCAGATTGTGGAGCTGCACTTCCCTGCTGGTGTCCCAGCTGCTTTGCCTTTCCAACACAACAATCTCCTGTAAAGAAAAGGGAAAAAAATTCATTGGAGATAAAAAGCAAAGAAATGATTAGTGAAATGAGCCATTTCAGTGTGCCCTGCAAGGTCCAGGGATGCAGTTGTCCATGTTAAAACAAATCCTTGTAGCACCACTGATGGTGGGACAGTAACAAAAAATGCTTCTGTCTCTGCTGGTTTTGGGTGAATTCAATAATATTTCTAAAAGGAAAGGAAGACTTCTTATCTGCTGGCAAGTCTGGGATCTCAAATATTCTGGATCCTGTTCCACTTGACTGCAGGAAGGGCAGTTGCTTTCACGTCCTTAATTCCTCTGGTTTCCAAATGGAAGGCCAATCATTGGAGCTGTATTTGAAAAACTGAACTGTACAATATGCTCAGGTAATTAAATGGTGTGTGGTGCTAGGTGACGTGTTTCATGTTGTACACAGAAACACTGATAGGATCATGAACCCGGAGACATTTTTGGGAGCATCTCAAATTTAAACTCTTGTTTCTGGCTGTTAACACTGGCAGGGAGCAGAGTTGAGCTCAAAAAACAGCATCAAACCCAAGATGCAACAAAAATGTAAATGTCCAGATGCAGATTGCTATTGTCAGTGCTGTGTCTCAGGCTCATTTTGAAAGGAAACTCGAATACATGACTGAATAAGGAATTTTGAAAGGCTCAGGGCTTGGTATTGAGCAGAGAAATGAAAATACTCGAAGTTTGCATCTCTCTTTGTTCCGCTCTAATGGAGAAAATGAGTGCTCTGAGCAGCAGCACTAACGAGGCCCATTCTCACAAGGCTCAGGACTGAGCTTTCCTTGATTTTCTGATGTCTGATAAATGGTAATATTTCTGTTCAGCTTTTCTTTTCAGGGGGAATAATGGGCACATGATTTTCCTGCAATACACAGCATTTCAGCAGCTTCAGGAGTCCGCGCCTGTCAGATCACCAAGATCAACCCTTTCTTTTAATGCTCATTACTCCTCTTGGCATTCAAACCTCATTTTACTTATGAACTGGTATCCAGGGCTCCTCTAAATCACAACCAACTTAAGGTGGAAAAAACCATAGCAGCAATGGGAATTCCAGTTTGGGAATTTGCTTGTTTGGGCAGTTTGGACATCACTTGTTATGAATTTTCAGTGCCACAAAGTGAGACTTCATCTTAATGCATGATGAAAACAAATGTGGACTTTACCTAAAATTTACCTTTATATTTAACAAATTGAAAATAATCAATGTCTGAAAATGAGTGCTGTGAGAGGCAGTTCCTGTTTGAAAAAATGAGGTACAGGATTTTTTGGTGTGGTTTAAGCCTCCCAGAGAGTTCTCAAGCTCCTCTTGTCTCTCCGTTTTAATTTGTAACACGATAGTTTCGTTTTGACGAGCTGCAGGAAGCCTCACACACCACAAGATGTCTCAGCCATGAAACACCACATTTTATGCACGTATTTTTAAATAATATAACTCAGTTTTCTGGTGTTTGCCTTGGGTTTTCCTCAGTGCCTGACAGGGGCTTTTCAGCAGCACATGAGGAAGCAAAGCCTATACAAATTTACCCGTTAGCGTGGGCAATAAATGGGTATTTTAAATAATCAGTGATCCAAATGACTCAGTGGAAAACCTTAAGCTTCAAAAAGGGAAGGCTCAATGTAGGTGACAGCTAAGAGATACGAAAGTTTTCCTGTGTGGGTTAAAGGGAAGAGTTATTCGAAACTATAATTAATTTCCACAATGTTTGACTTTAAAAAGATGTTAAATACTTTTAACTGTTCATACTCAGGATTAATATTGTTTAGAGTTACCATGAGGAGACAGTTCTTTGCAGAATATTTTCTCCAAGGTTACATTTTCTTTGGGGCCTGACGTTACTTCATGTATGAAACCGTTGCCTTCAGCGTGTAAGGTTAAGAGAGAGCTCAGGGAAGTTCCCCCTGTGAGCACCAGGAGGGTTTGCACACAGGAAATGTCGACTTTAAAAGAAGAGCAGCTTCAGCTTTTGAACCAGAGTGCAAAGTTTTTTGCTTTCTGTTGCTTTTTGTATCTACAACACTCAGTACTTTGGCCTGAGAATTTTCTCACTTATTTTTCTTTTCTAGTCCCTCTCCCATTGTATTGCTGTGGTTTATCTTCCGCCACTGCCCCTCCAGATTAACTCCTCATATTCTTTTTCTGTAATTTTTTCTTATTTTACCCTTTCAGAGTAATTCAAGCTGCGTAAATAACTGATGGGCACACAAGAATTGTGTGACCACCTATAGACATTTTAGGTAGATTAAACCTTTATTGTTAATCCTCAACAAAGGAAAATCCATGTAAATTCAGCCCAAAGTTATTCCCTTGTGCTGGGAAGAGCTGATGGCACCAGCTCTGAGCGTGACACCCACCCCATGAGGAGACACATTAATTTCTCATATATAATTAAGCTGTTTGCAGAACGCCTTTATGTTTTGTGTTACATCCAAACGATACGAGGGATTTTCACAGGGATCTGGGATAGCCCTATGAGAAATAGAACTTCTCTGACTTCTTAAGGGAAGCTTGAGAGACTCATGTTGTTCAGTGATTAATGTGTGTGCAGTAGATAAAGTAACTGGAAACTATTAAGGCACAGTTACCCTTTAACAGCCAAGCAGAATTTCAAAGGAGATTGGCCTTTGTCTGGATCGATAAAATTGTTGCTGCAGTTCCCAGCTATAATCGCTAAAACCAAACAATATGCATGGCTCAAGGTTTCAGAGCCAGGTGGTTTATTAAACTCACAAGGTTACTTATCTTAGCAGATATTTCTCCGAAATCAGGGTACTTATAGCAGTAATATAAGGCCTAGAAACTTCTCATTGGCCAGGCAAATCAAAAGGGTAAAAACAAAGTAAAAAACAAGTCAGCAAAACATGAAAAGAAAATAAAATCCCAGAACAAAAAGATGATCTTTGCACCAGAGAAAGCACCTTGTAAGACTAAAAGAGGGCAGATGAATAAATATGGGCAGAACAAGGAAATAATAAAAAGTACTCATCCAGAGCTCCGGCTCATGAAGCATTGTCAGGAGGTTTGCACACATCATGGGAAAGGAGTGCTTTGAGGAAGGGCCTGACAGAAAACAAAGAAATGGGGCTGTAAATGTCTGTAGGTCGTTCCAAGCATGAGGAGTGGTGTGAGAGCAAACCCAAAAAGCCAGGGGAAATCTGATAACAAGGCCATGGGAGCTGGCACTGCCACTGGGACTCCTGGGGAAGGACAAGGGCAGGGGGAAAGCTCTGCTGTGTAAGTGCGGGGAGGGAACACAGCTGACAGGAGCTGAGGGGAGGTGTCTCCTGGCACAGGTACCACAAACACGTCGTGGATGAGCAGGAGTGGCGCAGGAGCACTGAGCACAGCTATGGAACAGAATATTGGAGAAACTGAAACACAAGGAATGCTCCATTTGCTAAAATCCCCTGTCTTCAGAATGTGTCTGGGCTTGTTGCTGTCCATGAATTTACATTTGCAAATGGTCCCTGCAGTGTGGTGTGTGCTCAGCAGGGCCTCCACCCTCAGAGTTTACATCCCAAATTACAGAGAGTTGGCTAGTCCAGGCTGTGGGATCTGAGGAGATGGATGTCCAGAATCCAAACAGGATATCTGAGCTAATTAAAGTGGAAGAAGCCTAATTGTAGCGGCACAGAACTCAGCACGGCCCATTTACTTTGGGAAAAAAGCTGTTTGAGGTGCACAGAGCACTTCAAAGTGGTGTTGTCTCCTTTGCAGCACTTAGAACTTGTTTGACACATGGAAGTCTTTCCTTTGGTTCAGTTACCTGTCAGAAGTGAGATGGCACAGAGGCATTTTGGGTAACACCAGTTATTGGATATTGGAAAAGCCTTGTCCTGCATTCCTTAGACACTGCACTTCCCTTGGATTCTCAATTATTGGGACAGTTGTCTCCCAGACAAAGCAGGAGGGAGTGCTACTATCCGAATTTGAAATGGTTTCTTCTGCTGCTCCCCACCTTCCCTTAAAATGGCATTTCACCCCACCGGAACCACGTTCAGTGAGCTCCATGAGTAATTTCTGAACTCAGAAAGCCCTTTGTGACTTTAAACCACAGCGATCTTATCAAGGAATGGCCAACAGGGCAGCTCCCAATCCTCTGGGTCTGTCAGCTTTTAAACAGTCCCATCCAAACACATCTCCTTGAGAGGGCACGGGGTCCTGCCGGCCTTGGGGTTCAGATCCTTCTTCCCCTTGTGATTCCCGATCTCAGGCGTGTTCCACTCAGGTGTTTTGTCGTGTGTGACTCTTCTGTCAGCACAAAGGAACAGTACAGCAAACTGGGTAAGGAATATGAGCAGACACTGAAGGATTTGAGCCCTTTAACTACAAAACACCTGTGATGCTTCTGCACAAGACTGCCAGAATGCAGCAATTAAAAAATGCAAAACAGCAGGGTGAGCTGATGAAAAAAATTCCCAAACTTGAAGCAAAATAAACAGCTGACCCCAACAAACAGCTGACCCCAACTCTTCAAGGCCTTTCATCCCATGGAAAGCTTTCGGCTCCCAGACTTCAGCTCCACTGCCTTGGGGCTCTTCAGATTCCGATTTCCCACCATCTCAAAGCATCCCAAATCCTTCAAAAATCCTAAAAGTTTTTTAGCGAGTAATCTGTAAAAATTCTAAATAATAAACCAGTACTTATCCAGGAACAAATTATCACAGTGCTGTGGGTTGGATTTTAGCACGGGTCGGATTCCTGAAACACCAAGCCAGTTCTGCTCACTGTGTTCAGCCAGGCAGCCACGAGGGCTCAAACCCTCCACACCTTTGGAACTCCCTGGCTATTGATTTCACCTCGGAACACGTGATGGGATCAGATACCCAACAATTCCCCGGCTTCCGCCGGGACCACGCAGCGCCCCGGGGTGAGCCTGTGCTCTGCGCCGTGCAGAGCTGAGCCACAATTCCGCTCCCTCTGCGCCTTCCTGCCCAGGCAGCTTCCCAAACACCCTTCCCCAAAAGCTGCTGGGTGTCAGGGAGGCTCTTTGCTCCAGGTCGTTCGGAGCAGTGCATTCCATCTCTGTCTCCTCATCCTGAGGAAGCCCCTGAGTGCTCTGCTGATCCAAGCAGGATGGAAAAGCCGCAGCAGCTCCCGGGAGCAGAGGAACTCATTAAGCCCTGGCTCTGGATGGATGTCCTTTGTCAGCTCCGATGGAACATTTATCTCCATGGGGATCAGTCCTTTGTACCTTATCAGCCTTGCCTTCGAGGGGGCACCGGTGTGGCCACTTTTCTCTGTCTCAGTGACTTGTTTAATTAAACTTTCAGGCATTTAATTCCTCTGAGAAGCTGTGCCTCCAGCCAGCTTGATTGATACTTATTTTAAAGCTTTAAAATTATTCCAAAAGGTTGGGGTCTCCTTGGGCAGATATAACGGGCCTGCTTTCACTTCTCTGGGAAACCAAGCTCTTAGAAAATTCAATTTCTAAATTTTTATATTCTATAAAGTGAATGAAATTGAGTTTATTCCTTTCTTTTGAAGCATAATGTAAAATATTTCTTCAAGTTGATGTGTCATTTAGTCTAATTTGATAACCTACAGCAGGGCCTGTGTGCCTGAGAGCTTATTCTCATTTTTAGCTGTACGAGCTGGTCTATTTTACGACTTTATTTCTCCCTTCAGAACTTGCTGCTTGGCTAATTAGAGACCCTGGTGCACCCTTATTAAACCTCTCAGGAGTGTTTCTCCTTGAGGAAGTCCTGAGGCCACAGAACCAAATTCTGCTTTGTAACAGACACATGATTAGATTAAGAGAATTCACTCTATACCAGACACATGCAAACGTTTGTAAATGTATTGATAGGAAATATCACATTTTTAAACATTGACTTGTTTGACTTAGAAAACCAACGTTAATGACTTTTAAAGATCTTTTTAGGGACAGAAGATGATCTTTTCTATTGAGCCTAATTCATCAGACCAGTGAGAAATCCAGACACTTGCTCTGCTTTTAGCAAGAGTCTCAGCATGACTCAGGATTTAGCCCCTGGTAATTAATTAGTCTCAGTATTAATAACAGCTGCTATTGAGAAACTTCCCTTTGTTTACTATTTCAGCAAATTCACCTGATGATTTTTTGGTCTTTGAATAATCTGTGCGTGAGACAACAGGGTATGTCTGGGTGATTTTATTGCTGCTTCACCCTTTTATAACTTGACATTCCTGTCTGTTTATTAGTAAGAATGAAATGTAAACGTCCTACTTCCCACCGACTTCCTTGGTGTAATCCTGCCACAAAAAACCAGGAGCACAAGAGGACCCCTGCCACAACTGTTCCAGAGCCCACCACTGGGAAGTCACCACAAAACCAACGGGATTCAGCTCTTCCCTGACTGATCCCGTGCTGGCCTCCATCTCCTCTAAGGAGGGCAACCCAGCAGTGCAGGAACAAGGGAAGCAGCACGTGGGTATCTGGGACAACGGGATGTCAGAGCTGCACCTTGGAGACAGCGCTGGAGCCCGGCTCTGTCTGGGGCTGGGTGAGGAGCACATCCTGCTCGTCACAGTCCCTCTGCAGTAATTGTTTCTAGAATGCAGAAACAGCCAGCAAGTTCTCTGAGAGCTGAAGCTCTACCCCACACTATTTTCAAATGAGAAGCACATCCACGGAGCATTTATTACAAAACAGCATTTGATCATTGCTGACCAAATGACTTGGCTGGTTTACACCTTGAGAAAAATTGATTTGAATCTTCATTGGGTTTAAACAACTTAAACACTGCTTACCTGTTTTATTTCCATGTGTTCAACTGCCCCTTTCTCATCATTCCACTTGAACTCAATAACCCCAGGTAAATTAAAAAATAGTAATAAAATGCTACAGAGTCCTATCTCAGGTATGAGATATCCTACCAGGTATATCAAGTGCTTGCAGGTATAACAGTAGAATTTAATATTGTCAAAGTTCTTCATAAATATTTACGAAGTCCTTTATAAATATTTATGTATAAAATTTCTTCAGAATCCAGTGTTTCTGGACTTATTCTGTCCAACAAAATATGTTAACAGTCACCAGAATCGGATGATAGGAGTTCTTAGAGGGTATTGAATTCCTTCAGGGTGGTGAAAGTCTCCTTTGACTTGCGGTACTGCTTGGCAAACGTGGCCACTCTCTGGACAGCTTCCGCCAGCCCTTCTCCCGTGATGGCACAGCAGGGCTGCACGTACCAGTTCCTGTCACTGCAGTACTTCTTCATCCTGAACCTCCTGGTGATCTCCTCAGCGTTCAGAGCTCCAGGCAAATCCTGCTTGTTCGCCAGCACGACCACCGGGATGTTTTTTATGGATTCATTCTTTAAAATGAGTTCAAACTCTCTCCTGGATTCCTCCAGCCGGCACTTGTCAGAGCTGTCCACCACATACAGCAGCCCGTCGGTGTCTTCCAGGAAATTGCTCCAGAGCTCTCTCATCTTCTTCTGTCCTCCAACATCCCAAAACGTCAGCGTAAAATCTTTCCCTACTTCGATCATATCCACGTTAAAGCCAATTGTTGGCACTGTTAGAAAAGCATCTTTATACCTGAACTTGTAGAGCAGCGTGGATTTCCCCGCGGAATCCAGCCCCAGCATCAGGATGCTGGCCCGCTTCACTCCGGGGGCCTTGGCGTTCTGGAGGCCCATTTATCCCGGGGAGTTCTCTATTCCAGCCTCAAGCTGGGATATTCCCCCTCTTCCGTGGGGCCAATTTGTGTCGCTGCCTTTCCCCCTCCTGAGGTGAAGCACAGCACGAGAGGGAGAAGAGGCAGCTCTGAGCTCTGAAGCAGTCAAACCTCTGTCCAAACACACGCGGCTTTTATCGACTCGATAAGAAGCCAGGAGGCTTCGGAAGGTGCAGAGCTCCGTGCCAAGCCTGTGGGTGGGACTGGGATGAGTAACAACGGCCCCAGTGGCACAGGCACAAAGGTTACAGGCTGCCAGCATGTTTGAACAGCCACATTCCCAGCACCAGCAGCCTGATCCTTGCGCTCCCTGGTCCGGCCGGGGAAACGGCTGCTCTGTCTCCAAGGAATCCCCCTGTGCATCCACAGCCATCTGGGATAAAAATGAGATAGGAACACGAGCGGAGAGGAGGGGAGATTTAAGTTTTGTCCATACTTAGCAAGCCACAAAATGACCGGGTAGCTGATTTATTGGTGCATCTCGTCTCCCAGCAAACGGGTCTCAAGGAGTCTCTAATGTGAGTTCCAGGCCCATGGACTCGCTCAAACCCAAAGAGAACTCCACTAAAACTGGGCTCTGCTCTAAGCAGCTGCCTCAGTGACTCCTCCTGCCAGGGCTGTAAACTCAGGGGTTTGTTTGTGTTGTTTGCGGACGAGTTTAACAGCACCTGCAAGGTGGAGGCTAAATACACACCTTATGGGCTGCTCATCACTGAGATTCCGCTGCCTCAAATTAAAAATTCCTGTTACCGTCCTTTCACTCCACTCTCTGGTTGCCCAATGAAGATTTCTTTCAGGAAAGGGTCAAGAAGCGAGGAAATACCCAAGGCTGGATCGTTTTTTTTGGCCACCATTCCAAGTAGCAGAATAAAACAAGAGGAGATAGAAAATTTAGTCAGCTATTAATGAATTCCTACTGACTCTCTATTTTTCATGGTGGGTGCACACTGGGCTGCTCTGACACATCCTGACTACTGCAGGAGTTGCCCGTACACCCAGGAAACCATTTCTCTTTGCTTCAGAAAGTCCAGAATCAGCAAAAAGATGTAAAGGTCTTGTGGTCAAACGAGCTGCTGACTGATAGGACAATCATTTTGATAATTACAACATTGGTTGCGTAAAATCCACCTCAGCCCTGACAGACAAGTTATAATCTGGTTTCTCTTGAAGCTAAAAGGGTTAGACCGGGACTAACTGGGGGCAACAAGAGATGACAGTGACGTACTCACTGCTGTACATTTTTCATAGTTAATAACACCTATGGATTATGTGTAGCGTTTTTCAGGAGCAGGTCACGATGTATTAAACCAGGGAAGAAAGTGTTTGCATTTCTTTACGAATAAATGGACATGGATGAATTGAAAGATGAGGAGGCAGCAAACTGCAAAACAGGGGGCTAACACGTCAAATGGATCAGAATTCCCTGGTGCAACTCCAGTGAAATACGGATATCTTGAGCAAGGCAGGGATGGTTGGTCTGTCCCCAGCTGTGATTCGAAGATCACTCACAGTTCTCTGCTCTGTGTTTGCTCCACCTGCGCTGGGTGTTTATGGTCACAACTGTCATTTCCTCCATCAGCCCTCACTTCAAAGCAGGGATCAAGCAGAGCCTGGCTTTTTACGAGGTAATTCATGTGCTGGCCAGGCCAGGCCAGCTGGGCCTCTGCAGGTGCCGGGGTTTGGCAGTGTCTGACCGTGCCAGAGGCCACAGCGAGATCCTGTGATCCAGAGCTGCGTCCAGTAAGGATTCCCTGCGCTGCTCCGCAGATCAAACCGCAGGACAGAGCACGGTGCAGCCCCTCGTGCCGTCTGGTTCTGACCGCACACCGCACCTGAGCACCGGACAGGACGGAACCTGCACCTTTGCTTTGTCCAAAGGTGTGTTTGCTGTGCCGGGCTGCGGCTGTCTCGTCTGTGCTGAGTTTGCCTTTACGTTCACCTGCAAACCCCAGAGTAATAAACCGGGACGGCCGATTTAGCACCGACTAGTCGGAGCTCCAGCTCCGCACAGGAACCCTTCTGTAAACTGGGCAGATTCCCAAGTTGTCCAGGCAGGATATCCCAGCGCGTGCTTGATTAAGTTACCGGCTGTGATGGATGTACTAATTAGGCAGTGAATCCTCGCCGGGGGCACCTCCAGCGGCCGAGGCAGCAAGGGGAGGAAGCTCCGCTCTGTCTGCCCGGCCTTTGCCGTCGATCGCAGCCGGGGGGAAGCCGCGGAGCCGGCGGCGGCTGCCGGGGAGGGCGGAGGAGCGGGGGCCGCTCGCTGCGGGCGCTCGGGGAGGCGGAAGCGGAGGCGGCTCCTTCCCGCTGCTGCCGCCGCGCCCGGCACGGAGCGCCCGAGCGGTAATGGGGATGGGGACGGGGACGGGAAAAGGGAGCGGGGAGGGGGCACTCGGGCACCCCAGCGTGGGGTGAGATGGGCGCGGGAGGAACCGCGGAGTGTGAGCGAGCCCCAGCGCTGCTCCGGTGCTTGATCTGAACAGAAAGCAGAGAAACGGCTTGAAGTGGGTCCCTGGATTGGGCAGAGGGCGGCACATCCCGTCGCAGCCATCCCTTCCTGCTCTCTTGAGACCTCCCAGTTGCTCCCCGCGCTGGGAAAAGGTGCCTGGGACAGAGAACAGGGATGGCTTGGGCAGGCGGGAGTGAGAGCAGGTCGCTGTTGCAGGTCCTTTAAATAAAATTCTTAAAGTTTTTTTACATTAGAGCATCGTAGCCCGGGATCTTGCAAAATAGCCTCTCGTTTCGATTATTTTTAAGTTTAAAAACGTGGAATCAGTGGCTGGTTTGGGCTGGAAGGACCTTAAATCTTATCTCGTTCACCTCCTGCCATGTGCAGGGACCCCTTCCGTACACCAGGCTGCTCCAGGCCGCGTCCAACCCGGCCTTAAAGCCAAGTTTAAATAACACATTTCCAAATTATTTCTGCTGGTAGCTTTAAAAAGGATTTCTTTTTCTATACCTCTATCATTATGGTATTTTAAAATTTTTATATTGGAGATTATAGTTAGTAATCTTTAATGAGTATGAGAATTTCCCA
This sequence comes from Rhagologus leucostigma, assembly GCA_013397725.1. Classification (NCBI taxonomy): domain Eukaryota; kingdom Metazoa; phylum Chordata; class Aves; order Passeriformes; genus Rhagologus; species Rhagologus leucostigma. Next base: position 104,022 of record VZTD01001799.1, read on the forward strand.
CCTTCTTCCTGCCAAGCACATCCCCACTCCATAATTCCCTACCTGTGTGGGAGATGGATCTAAAATCCCTGTGGAGCGTTCTGGGCCTGTGTTGCAACACACTCGTTTCAAAGTTCACGGGTTTTATCTGTTGGCACAATCTCAGCTTGGAGGAAAATGAAAGTAATGCCCTGGAAGGAGCAGTTCCTGCTGCAGCTGCTGTCCACAACTGGAAGGGAAAAACTGCCAGCAAAAAGTCTGGAAGCGGTGGAGGAGCTGGACGGGCTGCACCTGCACCGAGACTGAGCAGAAGCGCTCAGACCTCGCTGCTGCAGCTTCCTCACTTTGGTTTAAGCACTTGACATAGGAGAAGGTGGGGATTCGCTTCCCTGTGTGGTCGAGGTTTCCCCGGGATGCGCCGTTTTCCCGCTGTGTTTGAAGCGGTCCATCCTGGAGGGTGAGTGCCCGTGGTTTGGGGCTCAGCACGGCCGAAATCACCGCGTCATGCTGCCGGCAAGGCTGCCAAAAATCCGTGTTTGGGGGAAGCTGTGCCGGCAGGGCCAGCGCTCCCCTGCAGGAGCGTGACCCCTGGGAAGGGAGCAGCAGGAACTGGGGGACTGGACATCCCACAGCTCTGCCCTGCCTGCCCCTGGTGCAGCACTTCCAGAAGGATCCATCACCTTTAAGGCTGTGTTTTGCATAGTGTGGGTAAAGGCCCTGAACTGATGTTTATTTTGCCAGGTTTTTCATTATGTAGCAGATCAGGAATTGTCTCTAATTTTACTGTTCAGAATGCCCTGAAATTGGGCTCTTCTGCCTGTAAAAAATCTAAACATTTATAATATTTTTTTCCATTAGGCAGCCAAGAACTGATCAAACGGATCAGTTTTCAGTGATATATTTTAAAGTTGATCATCAAAATAAATGTTATTGATATAAAATCAAATAATAAGCCCTAATACAGAGGGTATTTTCTTCCTGTACGTATTTTCCTACTGTCTACTGAAAGTCAGGTTGATGCATAAAAAGAGGAAATTCCTATTAGTTAATCACTGATTTTGAGGGGAATCAGTCCAAAATTCTTCAGTTTAAATACTTATTTATATAAAATTGCTTTAATCCATTTCAAAGCCATCGTTGGTGAAATGTTCTCCAAATTCTTCCTTTAAAGGACGATTAATTTAAAATCAGATCCTACACAGAAACACGAGGCAGGTGGGCTCTGGCAAATCAAATTCCCTTGGATTCCAGAGTGCTGTGCTGGGGGTTGGATTTCTTTGTCAAATGTAAAACATTTATGAGCCCTGTGGTGATATTTTTGAAGGTAAAGAGTAATTAATTGTGCTGTGAAATGAAACCTTCCATCCTCCCGACTGTGTCTTTGTGTGTACTCGTGCAGGATAAATATTATTACTGCAAACATCAGAAACCGTTTGGAATTCCCACAGTTAGGCACTGGAATTATTTTGGCTTAAAGATGTCTCAGATATATGATAGAGCACATGTGGTTTTAGGGGAATGCAGTGAAGGCAAACACTGGAGGGTACAGGACTGGGGGTCTGGTTTTAAACTGAGTTTTGTGAAGATTTAGCCGTTGGAATCTCTAATCCTGACAGTGAAGCAGCAGCTCCAGCACGGATTCCACAGGGGTTTGGAAGGACCTGCTGTGGAATTTGGGCTCCAAGCCAAGGTGTGTGCCTCAAATCCAAAAATGACCTGGCTAAAGGTAAAAATGGTTATGATTTTGGTCAAAAATGGCTTTATTACATCGCTTGATTTAAGGAAGTTGATTTTTACCTTTCCCCCCTCAGAACAAGCAGCTGCTCAAGCCTTGAATGAGGATGAAATATTTTCTTGTACTTTTGCTTTCTTGTCCCATTTGCTGCAGCTCATGCAAATCAGTCGGATTTCCTGTCTTTAACAGAAACAACAAAATTTTGAGGCCTCTGAGCATCCATTTCCTGAGCATTTGTTTGATTTGGTGCACGGTGTTCTGTCCTCAAGGTGGAATCGAGTCAGAGACGTTGTGCTGAGATCCCTGGGATCACAGCCCTTGGAGTGGGATCCTGGGGGGAGATCAGGTCCCTGCAGGAGAGAGGTGAAAGGTGAAAGCCACGAGGTTTCAATGCAAACCCTGCTCGGCAGCGGCTCCGTGTCCGCCGTGACCCATGGGATGAGGGGTGTGACAGGATCAGGAATGCTTGGGTTGGCTGACAACACAGCACAATTCCAGCTGGCACTTCAGCCAGCACAAGGAAAAGGTAATATTGGAATAACAGCACTCTGAACGCCACTCGTCCCTTTCTTTTCCAGCAAGGAAGATGCTCCAGGACTCGTGGCACGGATTCTGAGGAGCACCAACAGATCCCGACCATGACGCTCGTTCCAGTCAGCGCCTTGTGCGTGAGGCCCTTGAAGTGGGTTTTTCTGTTCCTGCTGGTGTGCTCCCTGATAACCATGTGGTACGTAACCTTCTCCTCCAACGCCAGCCCGGAGAGCATGAACCTGCTGTACTTCTACGAGTACAAGCCCGTGTACCGGCAGCAGCGCCTCTTCACGCTGCGCGAGCGCCCCGGATGCGCCGACACCGACCCCTTCCTGGTCATCCTGGTGGCCTCCAGCCCCAGGGACGTGGAGGCCAGGCAGGCCATCAGGATCACGTGGGGCTCCCGGGATTCCTGGTGGGGCCAGCGCGTCCTGACCCTGTTCCTGCTGGGGCAGGACACGCACAGGGAGGACAAGGCGGCGGCGCTGTCGGTGGAGGATGAGAGCATCCTCTACGGGGACATCATCCGCCAGGACTTCATGGACACCTACGACAACCTCACCCTGAAGACCATCATGGCATTCCAGTGGTTCTCCGAGTTCTGCTCCAACGCCAGGTTCTTCATGAAGACCGATGTCGATGTCTTCATCAACACTGCCAACCTGGTGAAACTCCTGCTGCAGCTGAATTCCTCAGAGAACGTCTTCACTGGGTATCCCTTCTTCGATAACTTCGCCTTCAGAGGCTTTGACAAAAAAAGATACATCTCCTATGAGGAATATCCCTTCAAGCTGTATCCTCCCTACTGCAGCGGCTTGGGATACATATTGGATGGAAAACTGGCTCTGAGGACTTACGAGCTGATGAGCCACGTCAAACCTCTGAAATTTGAGGATGTTTATGTGGGGATTTGCTTAAATCTACTCAAAGTCAACGTCACTGTTCCAGAAGACGCAGAACAATTCTTCCTCTATAAAATCGACTTTGATATCTGTAAGTACAGACATTTGATTGCAGTTCATGACCTTACACCGAGTGAACTGATCCAGTTTTGGCAGGATTTGTCAGCCAACACTTCAAAAACTTGCCTTTGATTCTGGGTTCATTTAGAAACTTAAATTTGGTGCAGGAGCGGGTTCTAGAGATGACTTTGACTGCCGAGGCAGCGCTTCTGCGGGGCATTCCAGTGCTGTTAAATAAAGATAGCAGGGATTCCCAAAGCACTTTTCCATGTGTGTATCCCAGCCCCAGAGGTACTTTGGAATGCTCTGTCCCGTCTGCCTCTGCTGCCTTTTCCTGTGCCAGGAGCAACCCTGGGATTTCTCCCTGAATGTTCTGGAATGTACAAAATGCCACTGAGGAAAGATGGTTATGCCAAGAAACTGGCTTTGAGGATGCTTCCCGAATTCCTGCCTGGATTGTTTGTACCATTTTAGTGCCACTCTCCATTATTTGTTCTCTGCCCGGCACGAAATTAACCCAACCTTTTTTTTCTGTGTAACCCTCCTGAGAGTGTCACAGCTTGGTGTTTGAATGTGTCACCTCCACAACGCTTCCAGGAGCGTTCCCAGCCCGGGGATCCTGTGGGACCTACAGGAGCTGATGAGAAATGCTGGGAATGTGGTGCACTGTGTGTGTCTCTGTCCATATTAAATGGAATGGCTTTGGTGTCTCTGCTGTGTTCCCACATCAGGGAGATGCAGTGGAGCTCACGAGCAGTTTGGACATCCCAAAAACATCGGGATAATCCATCCCCCCTTGGAACTCATTTCCCTGAATATTTAATGGAAGCAGGGAAGATGAAAAATCATTTCTGTTTTGATTTATGTCTGTCCCTAAATGAGTTTTTTTGTTCCAATTTTAAAAGGCAAAAAGGAGGAAATTCCCCCATTAATACTTCCAAGAAGACCAACTCTGCCCCGTGTGGAAAGACCGGTTTTTAATCACTTTATTCATATCAGCAAGGCCCAGTTTTCAGTAGTTTACACTTCTAATGGACAACGATACAGAATTTGCAATTGCATGAACATCATTAACCTGGACACATCCACTACACGGGGGAGAGACTACGGAGACGTCCCGGCCACGCTCCCGGGGATTCCCGTTTGGCTGGCACCACCCCGCAGCCCCATCGTCTCTTAGAGACGAAGCACGAGGGCTGCCCAGACCTCCAGGAGCACGGCTGCGGGGTCCCCGGTGCCTCCAGCACGCTGCGCTTAACGGGCACTGCTGGGCTCTGCTCTGCTCTGCTCAACAACTGCGCGGGGGCTTCGCGTGGAACTGGGGGGTGGGCTTGTTGTTTTTTAGGGATAAAAGGTCTTGGGGATGACACTCTCCAGACAGGGATTTGCAGGTGTCAGTGTTCCAAGGATGGATGGTAAGGAGGTCGAAGCTTTTAAAAAATAAAGGCTTTTTTTTTTTTTTTTTTTTTTAA